>JAXCLO010000101.1:6921791-6948551 GCA_035583995.1 Arremon aurantiirostris
GGTGGAGCCCATTCCTCCCCCTCCAGAGCCCATCCCTCCTCCAGATCCCATCCCTCCTCCAGATCCCATCCCTCCACCTACAGATCCCATCCCTCCTCCAGATCCCATCCCACCCCCTCCAGACCCCCTCCCACCGCCTCCAGACCCCATGCCACCCCCTCCAGACCCCCTTCCCCCGCCGATTTCAGGGATGGACGACCCAACGATGCTCTCGGTGGGGCAGGAGCTGATGATGGGCCCCGGGAACGTCACGACCACAGGCGGGGCGTAGACGATGGCTCGGGAGTCTCCGCATGCGGCCACGCAGGGCTCACTGCAGGCGTCGACGTAGGGCTGGGCGCATGTCACCTCGCAGGGTGAAGCACAGCGGGCGCTGAGCAGTTGGCCATAGGAGGACATCGTTCCAGATCCAACCTGGAAGGATGAGAAGGTCCTAACCCAATGAAGGCATGGCCTGGGAAGGATGGTGTGGAAGGATGGGGGAAAATTCCTCAGTTCTGGTGTTGTTTGTGTGTTTTATTATTTAAGCGCCGCTTTTTAGAGGTAAAAAATGTCCTCAGGCTTCTCAGTGAGAGAGGGAATCCGGGTGAAGAAAATTAGTTTTGTCCCTAAATTCTGAGGGATGAGGCTGAGATATCCGGCAGGAAATGGGAGGTGTATGAGGGATTATTCCTTTTGGAATTTGCTGGATTCCAAAGGGAGCTGGGAACGGGGATTTGCCGGATGGTGGTTGGATGGACAGGTGCAGATGTGTGGGATTAAATCATCTGAATAAATGAGTTTGTGGTTAAAAAAATGAAAATTATAATTAAAAAAAACCATCATTTCTAAGGCACAATCCACTTTTCCATAAACTGCACCAATCAAGGGAGAGGAATTGTGGGGAAATGTTTCTGATTCTGTTCCCACTCCTCTCTAGTCTCCATGGAATCATGGGATGGACCTTGAAGATCCAGTTCCGACCCCTGGCAGGGGCAGGGACACTTTCCACGGACCCCAAACCCCGTCCAACCTGGCCTTGGGCAGTTCCAGGGATGGGGCTGCCATGGCTTTCCTGGGAATTCCATTCCAGGGCTTCCCCACGCTCACAGGGAAGGATTTATCCCTAAAATCCCATCCAAACCTCCTGCCCATCAGTGTGAACCCCTTCCCCCTTTTCCTTGCACTCCATCCCTTGGAAATTGTCTCTCCTCATGTTCCTTCAGGTTCTGGAAGGCCACAATTGGGTCACCCCAAAGCTTTTCTGTATTTTGTCCTGTTCCTATTCCCAGAATGAATTCTGGGAGGAACCTCCCTGTCCTTTTCCCACTTCATTCCCATCCCTTCTCCCACTTCATTCCCTTTCCTGTTGGGAATCAATCCCACCCTGATCACGGGTTTGGAGTGACCCTTCTCCATAAATAAATAAATGCTCAATTCCTAAAAATTCCTTCCATCAACATTTTTAAAACTCCCATTCCTCTCCTCCCTTTTAACCACCTTAATCCCAAGCCCCACTTCCCACGCAAGAACGGGCTCAGAGAATAAACTCTACCCTTGATTTGGGATAGGGTATAAAACCTCAGTTCAAAGCTCCCCATAAACCAAATTGCCTCTAATTAGGAGCTGATTCAGTTAAATCTGACTTACCCAGTCAGCGAGGAGAACGAGTCAGCAGAGGCAGCTCCAGGGCCACCAGTCAGGAGCACTTTTATATCCTGTCATGGAGAAGGGAAATTGGGAGCCAGCTTGACGCAAGCCCTTGTGAAATGGAATGTTTTCCCTGCTCCTGCCACCCCTTGTCGCAACTGTTTTGATAACACCTTAGGATTAGGAGATAATTCCCAGTCCCACACATGTGCTTCACCCTTCCTGGGCCTTTGCTGGAAATCTCTCCATCCTGGGGGATGGAGAGGGGGATTTTCCCCTAAAAACTGAGAGGGGTTTTCCCTAAAATATTTATTTTGTGTGGGCGTGGTCACTTTGTGTTCATCCCATGGGTTTTTATGGAATTTCTGACTTCTAAATTCCACACACAGAGGGGTGGGAGACAATCCCCAGGCTTACAGGTGCTTCACCTTTCCAGGGCTTTTGTTGGGAATCCCTCCATCCACTGAGGGGGATTTTACCTAAAATATTCACTTTATGTTCACCCCATGTGTTTTTATGGAATTTCTGTCCTGGGACATAAATTCCCAGCCCCACAAGGGGATGTGGGATAATCCCCAGGCCTACACAGGGCGCTGCAGGTGCTTCATCCTTCCAGGACCTTTGTTGGGAATCCCTCCATCCTCTGAGGGGGATTTGCCCTAAAACAATGGGATTTTCCCTAAAATATTAATTCTGTGTTCATCCTGTGTGTTTTTATGTGTTTTTATGGAATTTCTGACTTGGAACATAAATTCCCAGGCCCACACAGGCCCAGGCAAGGTGCCTCACCTTTCCAGGACCTTTGTTGGGAATCCCTCCATCCACTGGGAGAGATTTGCCCTAAAACAGGCGGATTTTCCCTAAAATATTCACTCTGTGTGTGTGTGGTCACTATGTGTTCACCCTGTGGGTTTTTATGGAATTTCTGTCCCTGGAGCTGTCCTTTGAAGAGAGGACTTCCTTTTCACATTCCAAGTAGGAAACTTGAGGTGCCAAAGCAATTCCTGGACAAGAATTCCATCAGAAATTCAGCTTAAAAAGGACATCTGCCCAGGATCTGCAATTCCTCATCTCAGGGGTTATCCCCTTCAGAATAAATCCTTAAAAAAAAAAAAAAATTGGGAAGAAATAGATTTTTCCTTTGGGGATCTGTTTTTAGAGGCCAAGATGAGGAGAGGAATTTAGTTTAGGATTAGAGGACTCGGAGCAAACATTACCTGAAGTCCAGACCCACAAACTCAGCTCAAAAAAATCCCCAGGGCCTGGAAAATGCTGAAAATGTGATTTCCATGCTTACATTTACATTAAAAAAAACAAACTCTTCCTTCTCAGTTGTGGTGAAGTATTAAAACGAAAGGAAAACACAAAAACAAAGCCCCAGATAAATGGTTTTATTTACATTTCATGGCTCTGGAATCAATCTAATGAGAAGAGGAGACACATGAGCGGCACAGAACAGTCTGACTCACTTAATTTGTGGCAATTAAAAGCACCTATTAATTACAGTGATTGACAGCTGAGGCAATTCCAGGAGTTACCAAACCAAATATTTCATAAAAGTCCATAAGAACCTCGTCCCATTGTCTTGGAGGAGAGAAAATTTTAAAACACAAAGCTGCCAAAAAAATCCCAGGGGTTTGGTTTCTGGAATTGGATTTTTTCCCTGGAAGTTTTAATGGGATCCTTTTCTTGGTGGAATTTCACAGCCCTGATATTCCACGGAGATCCTTCCAAAAAAATTCAGCTCCCAAATGCAAATCCCTGGCACAGCCCCAAAACTCCTTTCACAAGCCCTGAACCTGCCTCAGATCAAAGAGTTCCTTAAGAGATAAGGTGATAAACTCCCTTCCCAGCTGGAAGAGAAATCCTTCTGGAAACATAAATTCAATTTTTAAAAAATCAGGAATTGTGGCTTTTTTTTGCAAAGGATTTTCAGGGGATAAAAACAACAAGACAACATATTTTTTACATTAAAAAAACAAACTTTAAAGAGCAGCGCTTTGTGCTGAGGAGCTCCAGACTCACCTCAAACAAACCAACTCCAGAGATTTTACCTGGGACATTCCTCATCCTGTTTTTTCCTGGCACGCTGATGATGTTGTTGTTGTTGATGTTGTTGTTGTTGTTGTTGTCGTGGCCCATAAATTGATTTTCTGGCTTCAGGAATTCCAGGGCTCCGCTCTGATCCTTCCCGGCTGCTTTGCATACAGAGATGAAATCAGAGGAAGCTGCTGCAGCTGCTTTGCTCTTCCCTATAATTTTCCAAATTGGGCTCCGAGGCCGCTTGGCAGAGAGGAAATCATCCGTGTCATCATCCCAGATGGGGGCAGAGCACCGTCCTCAACCCTCATTTTCCCCCAGATTTTATCTGGGCAGTTCCAGGCTTGGAAGGGAGCAGCCAACAACACCCAGCAGGAAAATAAACAGGCAGAAATTTGGGAATTATTGCCTGAAGTTGAGGCTGGTTTGGATCCTGGAATCTCAGTTTTGGAGCAGTTTCTGGGTTCCCACCTGGAATCCAACTTTGAAATAAAGTGGCGATGGTTTGGGGTGTTTTTCCATTGGATAATTGTGAGATTGAAGGGGAAATATGGGATTAAATGAAATCACCACCAACTGCTATTTAATTATTTGTTTTATTGCTCAGACCAGAGCAGGATCTCAGTTCTGTTCATTTCTGTCCATTTCTGTCCATTTCTGGTAATTTATGTCCATTTATGTTAATTTCTGTCCATTTATGTCCATTTATGTTAATTACTGTCCATTTATGTTAATTTCTGCCCATTTATGGACATTTCTGATAATTTCTGTCCATGTATGTCTATTTATGTTAATTTCTGTCCATTTATCAGTACATTTCTGATCGTTTAAGTCCATTTATGTCCATTTATGCCAAATTTCTGTTCATTTCTGCCCATTTCTGATGTGATTCCCCCTGATGTGATTATTGACCCTATAACAAAAAATCAATTTTTTGGCAGCCTCCCATTTCCTTCCAAACATCTCAGCCTCATCCCTAAGAATTAAAGGACAAAACACATTTCCACTTGGATTTCCTCTCTCCTGGAGAGGTTTGGGGACATTTTTTACCTCCAGCACCACCAAAGGTGGTGATTAAATAATTAAACACACAAATAACTCCGGAACTGCGGAATTCTTCCTCGCCACCCAGCGAGATTTTCCTGGGAGCTCAGGAACAATGACAGCACCCCAATTTCCCAGGAATCTTTCATCTTGGAAACAAAACCCAGCTAATGCTCTGTAATTCCCTTGGATAAAACTCGAGGCAAGGTGGAATTGCAGCCCCGGAGGGGGAAGCCTGGAGTGCCTGGGTGTGATTTGGGTCTGGTTAAAAGCTGGGCCAGGTGTCCCTCTGGGGCCACCACCCAAACGCCTTCTCCAGGTCAGGGTCACCTCCAGGACTTCCTGGGATCTTGGAATCTCCCAAGGTGGAAGGGAACCCCAAGGATCATGCACAGAAACATCCCCAAGAATCCCCAGAGGTTTTTTTTGAGGTCCTGGAGCCCCCAGGATTGGGTGAAGGAGCTCTGGTATGGCTCAGCCCAACCCCAAACCATGAGAAGATTGAGGAGAAGGAGATTTTGAACTTCACTGTGGAACTGGAGCATGGCCAGGGATGGGAACAGGGCTGGAAGAGCTGGAAAAGGGAATGGAAAATCCTGAGGAAGCTGGGGGCGCTCAGCCTGGAGAAAAGGGGGATCCAGGGGGAATTTGGGATCTGCCAGGGGGGATTTGGGATCTGATCCCAGGGAATGGGGACAGGACAAGATGGAACGGCCTTGAGCTGTGCCAGAGGAGGCTCAGGGTGGGAAATTTGGGAAAATCTCTCTTGGAAAATGGAAAACACCTTGGAAGGGGCTGCCCAGGAGGGTTGGAGTTATGGAGATGTCCAAGGAATTTCGGGACATTGGTCTGGGATCAGGCACAGCTTGGACACAACTTTGGAGATCTTTTCCAACCTCAAGAACTCTGAGATGTTCTTTTAAGGAAAAAAAAAAAAAACAAAAACCTATAAAAGAAATGGGAATTCTGGGTGTCCAGGTGGGATCAGACAATTGGACTCAACAATTTTGGAATTCTTTCCCAGCTTTCGGGATCCTGGGATTCTAAAAAGCTGCAGGATCTGCTCCTCAGGAGGGTGGGAGCTCATGGGAGAAGTTTGGGGTTATTTGGGGCATCTTAGAAGTCCCGCCCTTGCAAATAATTAATTTTACTATTTCATTAGCGCCTGTGGAATGAGCCAACATTCCCATTCCTGTATCGCCCCATGGCTCACCCAGGCGTGGCGCTAAGATCCAATTTAATCATCCATTAATGAGAAAGATATTAATTAAATCTTCATTTGCCTTCATTGCCTCATTAAAGCTGCTCGTCTCAGCAAGAAAATCTGGCAGCTTCCTCGGAGTTCCTTCAAGGATTAAACCCGGAGCTGGCAGCACAAAATGCTGTAAAATGAATTTGTAGTTGGATTTAAGGAAGGAAAAGGAAATTTTTTCAGGGATAAAAGCACAGAGTTTTGTTATCCAGAGGAAATATTGGAATTTTTTCCAGCTGCAATTATTTGTACAGCACTGATTTGTCCAGCTCAACAAGGCCAAAGGTTCAGCTGGAATGAAAATCTGTCAGGAATTCCAGGGTTTTCCTTGCCCCTGGAATTCACCAGGGATTGTGGTTATGTGAAAAGGGGAATGGGTTCAAGCTGAAAAAGGGGAAATTTAAGTTGGGTTTAGGGAAGAAATGGTTCCCTGTGAGGGTCGGGAGGCCCTGGAATGGATTTCCCAGAGAAAGTTGGAGCACCCTGGGAAAATGGAAAGGAATTAGAATAAAATTATTTTTAAGGACCTTCCCAACCCAAACTACTCTAGGTTTTTGTGATTCTTGGGCCTGAAAAGAGATTTAAGGAGGAAAAGCAGCCTTAGGGACCTTCCCAACACAAACCATTCTATGATTTTATGATTCTTGGGCCTGAAAAGGGATTTAAGGAGGAAAAGCAGCCTTAGGGACATTCCCAACCCAAACCATTCCATGATTTTATGATTTTTGGGCCCAAAAAGGGATTTAAGGAGAAAAAGCATCCCAGTCCCTTCCCCTGGGCCAAGCCTTGATCTCCTTGACCTCATCCCAGATTTTGCTGCCGTGCAATATTGGGAATTTAATGACAGGTTATCAGGAATAACCCCATTAATAGCGGGGTGTGCCCCAGCCTCAGATCCACCCTCGGCATGGAGAACCCTTGGGCACGTTGTGTCACTTTTGGGCATCAGATTGCCCCCAATAAATGAGTGTTTTACTGGGCCAGGAGAGGGGAAAGGGAAAGGCCTGAGAGGAGGAGTTGTGGGATGGGATATGGGAAAGGGAATGAGGGATCTGGATCATCCTGAAGGTCCTTTCCATCCCAAACCATCCCGGGATTCTGTGAAGAGCAGAAGAGGAGGAGGAACAGCCGAGCTCCCCATGCAAGGCCTTAAAAAATATGGGAGTGGGGACAGAAACAGGTGGGATGGGTTTGTGGGAGGTGGGAAAAGGGGGGAAAAAAACCAAATTGGCAGAAAAATCCAGGGTTTCCTGATGCAGCCTTGGTTTTCTGAGCTGCAAATCAAAATAATAATAATAATAATAATAATAATAATAATAATAATAATAATAATAATAGATGAGTGGAGAATGCTGAGGGTTGCCTGAAATACTGGAATGGACTCAAACAAAAAATTTGGATCAATTGGATCCAGAAGGGATCATCTTGATCCAAAAGGGATGAGTTTGATCCAAACGGGATCAGATTGATCCAAAAGGGATCCAGCTCTGAGTTCTTGGCGGAAAAGCTGGTAGTCCTCTCCAAAAAAGTCTCAGTGAGGAGAAAAGGGGGGAATTTTGGGCTCTTCCTGGGGGGATTTGGGATCTGATCCCAGGGAACTGGGGCAGGACAAGAGGGAATGGACTCAAGCTGCACCAGGGGAGGTTCAGGGTGGGAAATTTGGGAAAATCCCTCCTGGAAAAGGAAAAAAACTTTGGAAGGGGCTTCCCAGGGAGGTTTGGATTAGCCACCCCTGGAGGTGTCCAAGGAATCCCTGAACACTGGTCTGGGATCGGGCACAGCTTGGACTCAACCTTGGCGATCTTTTCCAACCTCAACAACTCTGGGATGTTCCTTTAAGGAAAAAAAAACCCGAAAACCTAAAAAAGGAATAATTCCCATTCCTCCTCCTCCCGAGCCCCGCGTGGAACTGGAGATTGGAGATTGTCCAACCCCTGGAGCTGGATGGGGTGGAGCCGCTGGGGCGGATGAGTCAATGTCGAGGTCATGGGGTCCACCCCGCCCGTGACCTCATTGCCGGAGTTTTCCCAACCTTTTCCCCAAGAACCAAACGAGAAATGTGGGATCCATGAGCTGCCCACGGCTCATGGGCTGATCCTCTGAGATACTGGGATGGTTACACCAGCGTCCGGCTCGTTACATCAGCATTGTGATCGGGAACGGGAGCGGGACGGTGAAAGTGGGGCACACACAAATGGGGTAAAAACAGGGATTTATGGCAGCCTCCAAAGTGGGAATTCCTATAAATAAAGGGAAAATAAAGGGAAAAAATTATATTTTAAACGTGGATGGACGGGGAATATTTGAGGGGATTGTTTCAGCAGGAACAGGTTTGGGGGGATTTGGGAGCATGGAAAAAATTCCCATTTCCCACGTGGATGCCCAGGTGAGGACAGTGGACACAGAAAAAGCGAAATCCAGCAAAAACACGGGAAAAAGTCTCCTCAGAGGCTGGGATTCTTCCTTCTGCCTGTTTAGTTGTTTAAATGAACCTGACAAATTTTCCATAAACCCTTTTCTCTCTGAAGGGAACTCCCACAGAGGGAGGAGCCCACCCTGAGGCTGGTGAGGAATTCCAAAATTCCAATCATTCAAGGGCAGCTCTCAAACCTCCCCGGTCCCAAAAAAACCTCAGGAATTTGGAATTCATCCAGATTTCCCAATTAGGAGAATTTCCCTGGAAAAGAAAACCAGGAAACCACTGTGATAGTGCAGAATAATTTTAATTGGAGGAGAAAGAACAAGAATGAAATAAAAAAGAAAATAAAAAATAAAAAAATAAAATAAAATAAAATAAAATAAAATAAAATAAAATAAAATAAAATAAAATAAATTTTATGGGGTAAAGGACACAGGTCCAGGTGGAGATTCTTTACTTTTATCCTGGAATTTTGGAATGGTTTGGGCGGGATCATCCAGATCCATGGGCAAGGGATATCCCAGGTTATTCCAAGCCCATCCAGCCTGGCTTTGAACACTTTCAAGGTGAAAAATCCTCATTTTTGTGGCCAAACTTTCCTGGTGGGTTAATTTTTATATTAAAAAATTAATTTCCACAGATATTTTTTCCTTTTTATTAAAATTAAATATAAGGAGATTGGTTTGTTCCCTTTCTTGACTTTCCTGTGGTGAAAATGAAAGCTGGGAAGTGGTGGCAGGATTGTGCTTGTGTTTATCGCAATAAAAAGGGAATTTCCTGGTGAGTAATTCCCATAAAAGCTAAGCCAGGCTCAATTAGGCCTGACAGGCAAAGGCTTTGTCAGATCTGACCACATTTGGGGTGTTCCCCAATCTTGATTTTTCTGGAAAACCACAGAAGAGCAACAAATCGCTCCCACAAACCAGATTCTGAGCGTCAGGTTATCCCAAAATTTGAAATTGTTATTTAATGGCTTTATTCCACTGCTTGGGAATGTCTGAGGGGAAAAAAACCCCAACTTAAAAAACCCCAACCTTAAAAAAAAACCCAACTTAAGCTGAACTCAAATTCCCAAATCTGCTTTGGAGGAGCCTCCAGAGCCTTTGGATCGGGGTCGGATTCACGTCACACTTCCAAGACCTCTTCCTCCTCCTTTGCTGCCTCCTCGTTTTCCATTCCTGGCTTTTCTGCATCTGGAATTTGCTCCTGGCTCCCGTTCCCAGTCGGCTGCTGGTTCCCAAAGCTGCTCCTCCGGCAGGGATGGATCCATCGGGAAGTGAAAATGTAGGAGCAGCGCGACCCTCGCCGGGAGCCCAACTTTGGGACGAAACCCCCGGAACGCGGGATTGGCGCTCCGTGGGACCTCAGGGAGTTTCGGGATGTCCCTGCTCCCCCTTCCAGCATTTCCGAGGGTCTCAGCAGGGTCTCATCCATGCCAAAGATGGGCCTGGAGGTGAATTTTGGGATGAAAGCTCCGGAACGCGGGATTGGCGCTCTGTGGGAGCTCAGGGAGGTTCCTGATGATCCCAGTGCCATTCCCGAGCATCCCTCTGGCATTCCCGAGGATCCCGCTGGAATTCCCGAGGATTCCACCACGGTCTGCTGTGGGCAGGTGCTGAGGATGGGCCCCGGGAATGTCACGAGCACGGGAGGAGGGAAGATGATGACGCGGGAAGCGCCGCAGGAAACCACGCAGGGCTGGCTGGAGCCGGAGGCCACCGGGGCCGGACACGGCCCCTGGAATTCCGAGCACATTCTGGGAGGAACCAGGGAGAACCTGGAGCCAGGAC
The DNA here is from genome assembly GCA_035583995.1 of Arremon aurantiirostris. Lineage (NCBI taxonomy): Eukaryota > Metazoa > Chordata > Aves > Passeriformes > Passerellidae > Arremon > Arremon aurantiirostris. The sequence continues at coordinate 6,931,966 of JAXCLO010000101.1, forward strand.
AGTGAAAATATCCAGGAATTACAACATTTATTCCTCTTTATTTGAAAATCCCTGTGGGAAAAAACCTTGTTCTACTTAAGGTTTATTTTAGTTTTACTTTATTCTATTTAATCCAATTTTTAATCATATTTTTAATTAAATATTTCTCTTTTTTATTATTTCATTCTTTAATTTTATTTTTCAAGTTCTATTTAATTTCCATTGTATTTTTTAAATTTAGTTTCCATTGTTTAAAATTGTATTTAATTTTCATTGTAATTTTTAAATTTCACTCATGTTTTTAACCTCAGTGTTAAAAATTCTTTTAGATTTTCACTGTATTCTTAAAATCCAGTTTTTTAATTGCAATTTTTAAAAATATCATTAAACTTTTAAAATGTTACTTTGAAACTGAACTCCCAGCTCAGTTTCCCCTTTTCCCCACCCAACTCAACCTTCCCAAAAAACCCCACCCAGGCTTTTTCCAGGCCCTGATTCCAGAATTTTCCATCCCTTCTCAGGTGATTTGTTTATCTCAGCCTGCCCATCCCTCCCTGGGATAATTACCCAGAGCAGATTCCAGAGCCTGGGATCGCTCCCGGATCCGCGTCCGGAGCGCTGGCAGCTCCAAAATCCCTGGAATTCTGGAGAAATCTTTCCTCCACATTAATTCCACAGGGAATTTTGGTGCCAATTTTTTTTTTACCCCCGGACCCTGAATCCACATTCTCATGGAATTAATTCCAGAATTTCTCCTGGGATTTACCTGTCAGGGTTCAAAACTGTGGGATGCGGACGATTCCCAAAAAAATCCCTGGAATTTTTGTCCCTGGAGGAATCTGGGCTCTTCCAGAGGCTCCTTCGGAGGTAGGTGTTGGCTTAAGCTCCTCAAATTCATCAATTTCCTGGTTTTTCTCCAAAGATTCTTCTGGAAAAGTCCAGGGGATTCCCAATTATTTATCTGATGGGGGTTTCCACGGAGATCAAATGGTTTTTTTAGAAAATTCCCGATGTTTTTGGGTGGGAAAAAAGTATTTAAGTTTCTTCATCCCAAAAGTGCCACAAAAATGGGGACTTTGCACCAAAGAAATTCCTTGGCTGGTTGGAAATTGGGAAAAACAACTTTTTAGGGAAAATGGGCTCGGTTTGGATCATTCTGACAGGAAAATAAGGAGGAAAAAAGATTTTCCTCCCTTTTTATCCTTTAGAAAATAAATTTGATTTGTGAATAATAAAAATTTTGGGGGATAAAAAAGAGAAAATCCCAGGTTTTCTCTGATTTTTAATGGAAAAATGTGGATAAAATATTGCTGAGCATCTTGAGCTTTAAAATCCCTTCTATCCCAAAGCATTCCATGATTTCACGACAAATCCCACCGGAATTAAAATTAAAGTGACTTTTATTGTTATTGACAGTTAATTGATAGTAACAACATCCCAGCAGAATTTTTTTTTTTTTATTTTAACAAGAATTTTTAAGCCTGGACTCACCCCAAATACCCAACAAAATAATTCCCAGCATGGAATCTCCCTTTGGAATTTTTGGAGCCACAGAATTCCCGTGAAACCCCAATTATTCATTTAATTTTCCCATTATTTATTTTGATTTCCCAATTATTTATTTTGATTTCCCGTTTTCCCCAAATTATGAGATGGAAAAGAGAGGAACTTACCAATATTCCAGGAGGGAATCGCTGGGAATGTCCGGGGGAGCCCCAAATCCTTGGAGTTTTATAAGAACTCCGGAACTTCCAGGAAGCTGAGGCAGCCTTTGGGCGCGAGGCTTTAATTACCTTCCCCTCATGTGTAATAATCTTAATTACTGCTAATTATTTCGGGGTTGTTTACCCGCATCATTCCCTTTTCCATGGGAATTTTTGGAGTGGAACGGGAATGGGAATTTTTGTTGCATCCCCCATATTCCCATTGGGTTGTTTTTTTTTTCTGCAGGAAAAGTGAATTTTGGAGGAGATTTTGCCATTTCTGCCTGGATTTCCAACCCTGGGATGGTTTGGGTGGGAATGGGATTAAATCTCGTCCTTTTCCAACATTTTTCCAGGGACAGGGCTGCTTCCTTACTCAAAGCCCCATCCCAATTTTTCCTTGGGCTAACAATGCCTCAAGGCATTAAATATTAAACATTTTAAAACTTTTTTTTTTAATTTAAAAAAATTAGTTTAAAAATTAATTTTTAAAAAGTTAAAAGTTTAATTTGAAAATTTCAAAATTTATGGTAAATAAAAACGTTTAATTAAAAAAATTAAATGTTAAAGACTAAAATATGAGGGGAAAAATTCAATCCTGTGGAAACTGGAAAAATTTGATGAATTTCATGTAGTTTTGTTGATTTTCTGAGGATTTGGGCGGTTCCTCAGAGCTGAGAGAATCCCATAATTCCAGAATTGGTGTTTTATGGAACTATTCAGGAATTTTATGGAATTCATTGGGAAATTTGGGGTTTCTTCAGGCGGGAAGGGATCCTGCTCAAACCTGGCATGGGATTTTCAGGATTTCTCTGGGATATCTCCACTGAGGAAGATCCCAACATTCCCTGGACAATCCATTCCAGTGGAAATTCCCCAAAATCCATTCCTGCCCCTGGAAATTCCCCTAGCCTGAGCTGGAACAAATTTTGGGGCGATTTTTGAGGAGAAATCCATAGTTTTGCTTCATGAATATGCAAATCCCCGGAAGTTAGGCGGGAGAACAGCATCCTGTTTCTTTGTGGGATTTATTCCATGCACGGGGGAATATTCCAGAGCTGCCCCGAGCCCCGAGGGGTTTTCCTGGGATCATTTGTTATTTATATCACAAGGAGAAAACGCTTTGCATGCATAAATCACTCACGAACATTCCCGAGGTGATTTGTTGTGTGGGAACCTCGTTATCGGGATTATTTCCCTCCTCCTGTCCCAAAAGACAAATCCAGCTTCTCACGGGGTTTCCAAGAAAAAAATTCAGGGTTTGAATCCCTCCTTCCCAATCCAGGCCCATCCCATCAAGATTTATTATCGGGATTATGATTTCAGATTGGAATAGGATTATTTATAATTTGTAGATTATTTGGAATATATTGTATCAGTTTGCCTCCTGTACACTGACATCAGGTGGTAGTTTTGATTCCCTTTGATTTCTGGAAGCAGGAACTCCTTTGGGAATGGGGAATGGGATTTTTTGGGATGAGAATGGGATTTTGGCATGGGATTTTTTTGGATCAGGATGGGATTTTTGGGGATTCGGGAATGGGATTTTTCGGGATTCAAAAATGGGATTTTTTGGGATTCGGGAATGGGATATTTTGGGATTCGAGAATAGATTTTTTGGGGATTCGGGAAAGGGATTTTTTGGGATCCTGGAATAGCATTTTGGGGGATTCAGGAATAGGATTTTTGGGGATTTGGGAATAGGATTTTTGGGAATGAGGATGGCAACGTTTTGGGATTCGGGAATAGGATTTTTTGGGACAAGGATGGGATTTTTTGGGATTCAGGAATGGAATTTTTTGGGATTCTAGAATGGGAATTTTGGGATAATGGGATTCCCGGCGCAGTTCTCCCCTGTGGCCACAAGGCGGCAGCACCGCCCCGTGGCGCTGTTGGGTCCCCGTCTCCTTTTCCCGATCTCGTGACTTTTCCAAGGGCAAATCCCGCCCGGAAAACCTCGGGATGAGGGCGGGACAGAGGAGCAGGAGAGCCTGAACATCGTCCTCGTGTGGAGACGCCGGAATTACGGCAAAAATTCGCTGCTTTGAGACACTGGGTTTTATTTTGTCCTCTCAACACAGGTCCGCTATCACCAGCAAATCCAGGGAATCAGAAGCTCAGATTTTTACAATTTAACTTTTCTTTTAAAAATCTTCCCCATTTTTTTTCCTCCTGCTGGGAGGAAAGGCTGAGAGAATTGGGAATATTCAATCTGGAGAAGCTTTGGGGTGACCCCATTGTGGTTGCAGGGAAATTGGGGAGAGATTTTATTTTATTTTTTTTTTTTCAAGGGTTTGGAGTGTCAGGAAAAGAGGAATGGGTTCATCTCGATGGGAGGAAGTTGAGGTTGGATACTGGGAAGAAATTCCTGAGGAACATCGTCCCTCCCCCCAGTAAATCCGTGGTAGTGAACCCAGCACTAAAATTGTGATTATTTCCCTTATTTTACACAAAAGGAGCAGTGAGAAAGGGTTTTTTCCGAGCAGTAGGAATTAGAAACTGTTTAAAAAATGGAAAATAATTCAGGCAGAGAGCAGGAATCAGCTGTAACCTGAGTTTAATGTGAGTGGCACAACCAGAGTGGAATTGATCCCACAACATAAAAACAGGGTGCAGACATTGTCACCAAGGTGTTGTGGTGAGGCTCCGAGTGGCTCAGAGCTCCTCAACCTCTCTCCAAAACCTTTCTGGTGCTGGAAAATCCGAATTTGGGGTCGAATAAAATGGGGGATTTGCTCTGTGAGCTGAACACGGGAACAACATGGGGGAAAACCAGGCTTGGGGGGCAGGACTGGGAATGCAGGGGGGATCACCCCAAACCTGGGACCAAGAAGGGGAAATCACCCCAGATCTGGGCTCCAAGGGCCGGGCAGAATCACCCCAAACCTGAACTTCAAGGAGGGGGAATCGCTCCATGGGCATCACCCCAAATTTGGGCTCCAAGGAGGGGAAATCACCCCAAACCTGGGCTCCCTGGAAAGGGGGAATCACCCCAAACCAAACCTGGGCTCCACGGAGGGGAAATCCCCCCAAACCAGGGGTCCAAGGAGGGGAATCACCCCAAATCTGGGCCCAAGGGGGGGATCACCCCATGGGCATCACCCGAAACTGGGCTCCAAGGAGGGGGGATCACCCCAAACCTGGGTTCCAACAAGGAGGGATTACCCCAAACCTGGGCTCCAAGGAGGGGGGATCACCCCATGAAAATCACTCCAAACTGGGCTCCAAGGAGGGGGGAATCACCCTAAACCAAACTTGGGCTCTGAGGTGGGGGAATCACCCCATGGGTATCACCCCAAATTTGGGTTCCAAGGAGGGGAAATCCCCCCAAACCTGCGCCCCAAGGAAGGGAGATCACCCCATGTCTATCCCCCCACCCCTGGGCTCCATCTCCACGCCATTCCCAACTTTTCCCCACCCCTCCCTCACCAGAGCCACTTGGAAGCGCTGCGGCTTTTCTTGGAGTGCCCGGAGCGCTTGGCCCCGGCCGGGACCAGCCGGGAGGGTCTCGGGGTACCCCGGTGGTGATGATGATGATGGTGACCACAGCGGGACTTGCTCAGGTGCTGCGCCGAGCAGCTCCTGCCCTTGCTCCCCTCAAGCTGCGGCGACCCCTTGGCCACCACCCGCACGGGGGGACACTCCTTGGTGACCTTGGTGACGCTCAGCTGCTGCTCCGAGTAGCACCCGGGGCCAAATTCCTGCGTGGGGTACCCCTTGGAGCAGCGGTGCGGGGACACCGCCCCGGCCAGCTGCTCCCGCAGGAAGGAGCGGGTGACGCTCTGCTGCGGGGGACACTCGGTGGCACCGCGGAGGGGCAGCGAGTAGCAGCCGCCGCTCAGCTCGGGGCAGCGCTGGGGACACGCGGCCGCCTTGTGCGGGCGGCACTCGGCCCGGCAGGACGCGGAGGAGCCGCGGATGCCGCACGGGGGGAAGCGCAGCCGGCCGGGCTCGGGGCAGCGCGGGGCGCACGGGGGGAGGCTCCGCGCCGCGCGTTTCTTGTCGCTCCTCGGGGTCTGGGGGACAGCGCAGCCCCTCGGGCTGGGCAGCAGCCGGGTGGTCTCGCAGGGCTCGGGGTAGAGCAGGAGGCACTTCTGCACCAGCGGCTGGCACGGCAGCAGCGACACGGCGGTGGCGGCTTGGGGACAGCTCTGTCCCCAGCGCGGCGCGGGGCCCTTGGTGATGCTCAGGGGGTGGCAGGTGTTGGCGAAGGGCTCGGGGTGAGCCTGGCACGGAGGGAGAAATTCAGGGAGGAATTTGGGGCCCGGCAGGCAGCGCTCGCCGGGGTAGTGCATGGTGGAGCGGGGCTCAGAGCTGCGGGAGAGAAAACAGCGATTATTTTTTAAATTTTTGGGTGATGAGACAGAGTAGAAATTCTCTGGAGTAGAAATTCCCCAGAGGAGAAATTCTCCAGAGCAGAAGTCCATTTTGATTTAGGTGAAATGTACATTTTTTGAGTCTATGGTTAGAAAACATCGCTATTTAGCCTGACTGCAAAGCCTGGGCTCAGAGAAGCTGTTCCAGTGAAGGACAGAGATAAGAGAGAGACAAAGGGTGATAAAGAGAAACAGAGACTGCTGTGAGAGCAGCTCAACCTGACCTAGGAATTCTTCCTGATAAAGAAGAACTTTAGCGGCAAATGTCACGCAAAATTCGTAAAAATGAAAATGCATGAACCAATTGTGAAATTGTACCCATATATATTTTTAAAAAAGATGAAAAAACACCTGAAGTTCCCAGAGGTACGCATGTCTTTTAAAGAGAGTAATTTCCACGTGCGTCCATATAAAAATACCGGCTTTACAACTTTCACAAAGCTGTAGAGTTTCTGGTTTTGAAAACAATGATTCAGCAGCAAAACCTCGCCCCGCTCTCCTTCTCACCCGTGACTCAAAGCTGGGCGTGTTTGGGAGGGGAGAGAAAAAAAAAAAATCCCGTCCTGGGTTCTGCTCTCTCAAAAGCCTGAAAAAATCCGGATTTTCAGCCGGGCCGGTTGGTGCCGCCCTGCAAACCGCGGCGCTTCCCCTCCCGAGCACCTCGGGGCCCTCCCTGGGTCGCCCTTTCAAGCTGAGATGAAAGAGGAGCCAAAATTCCGGGTGCGGCCGCTCGGTAATGACCGGGTGCGGCCACGAAGCCACGCCGAGGCTCAGGAGAGGTTTGGGGCTCTCTGATCCCACGGGGATTTGGGGTCTGGAATGGGGCAGGGGCAGCCCTGGCTCGCTCTGAGGGCAAATCCTGATTTTTTGGGAAATACAGCAAAGTATTTGGTGGAGGAAAGGGAAAAATGAAGGCAAAATTCCAGGTGGATAAAAGGGTTAAATATCCCAGATTTGGGGTTGGAAGGGACACGGAGCAGGACACAGGGTTGGGGTGGCTCCAGCTTTGCTGATTTTGGGAGAATTACACCCAATAAATCAGCCTCCAGAGCTGCACCACTTCTCTCTTCTGAAAAGTTTCCTTGGAAATTGCAGGGAAAAATATCCCACTCCGGAAAAACTCCAGTTTTAGGGAGCTTTCCCAGGTTTAAACAGGATTATTGTGACCAAAAATGGTCAATATTCCAATATTTTTTGAGAGAGTAAAGCATTAAAAAAAATCTATATAGTAAATTGCAAAAAAATAATAATAATTAAATTGTACATTTTCTCAGCACCCCCAATTCTGATCATTCCAGGATTTATGGTTTCGTCTTCCCAAATCCTAAACCAGGACGGAGTCACGTGTCCGACTCGTTAGGAAAACTCGTTATCATCACAATCAAAACAATCATTGTCCAATAAAAACAACGCCGGGAAAACAAAGGCAGCAATTACCGCAACACGAGAACAAAACGCCTCCTAATTAGGGGGATTGTTCGCACCTCCCACTCGTTTTTAGGGGGTTTAGCCTGGAATTTTTAGGAATTTGGGATTTTTCCCGTCTGGAATTCCATCAGTTCCTTGTTCTGGTCGGGAAAAAAAATTAATTTGTTTAAAATTCCATAAAAGCATCAGGGAATTCCTCTGGTTCTTTTGGAGAAGCTGCCTCGGCTCTTCCCATCCCACACCCGATTCCTACTGGGATCCAGATTTATGGAACCAAAACCCACCGGGAAAAAAAAGCAGGAAAACCCTCCCCAAAAAATCCCATTCCCTGTGGAATCTCTTCCCCATTTTTCCTCAGCGCAGCTCTCGCATCCCAAAAAGCTGGAGGAGAATTCGGGGAGAAAAAGGAGAATTTTGGGAGTTCCAGGACTTACCCAGCTCATGAGGGGGAAGAGCCGGAGAGAAGCGCCCGGGAAAGGCCGGGGCTGGCCGGGTTTTTATGGAGCCCGGGAATGCCCCAGGGAATTTTTGGGAGGTTGGGTTTGGCTTTAATTGCACCCCAAACCCGGCCACGTGCGGCTCCGGCTCCCAGGGATGTTCTGGATCACCGCGAGCCGAGAGGCTGGGCCAGGAAAAAAAACCCTGGAAAATCAGAATTCCTCAGGGGTGACAGATTTTCCCAAAATTCCATCCGAAACAGCCCTTTCCATTCCCCCCCAAAAACCCTAGAAAATCAGAGATCCTCAGGGATGACAGATTTTCTGAAATTCCAGCCTAAACAGTGCTTTCCACCCCCAAAAAACAAACAAAAAATCTGAAGAACCAAGGATCCTCAGAGGTGCCAAATTTTCCTGGAGTTCCAGCCAAAACAGCCCCTTCCGTTCCCCAAAAAAACACCTGGAAAATCAGAAATCCTCAGGGATGTCAGATTTTCCCGAAATTCCAGCCAAAATGGCCCTTTTCATCCCCCAAAAAATCTGAAGAACCGAGGATTCTCAGGGATCTCAAATTTTGCAAAATTCCATCTGAAACAGCCTTTCTATTCCCCCCCAAAAAAACAAAAAACTCCAAAACCTTGGAAACCCGAGGATTCTCAGGGTTGTCAAATCTTCCCAAAATTCCAGCCAAAACAACCCTTTCCACCCCCAAAATAAAACCCAAAAAACACCAACCAAACAAACTAAAAACCCTGGAAAATCTAGGATTCTCTGCGATGCCAAATTTTCCCAAAATTCCTGCCAAAACTGCCCATTCTACTCCCCAAAAAAACCCCAAAAATGTTTTAAAAATCCCAGTGGAGCCCAGCCGAGGGAAATTAGGAATTCCTCATTCTCAGGGGAGCTGAGGGCAGGAATCCCTTTGAAAATCCATCCAGGAAGGACTCGGGGCACCCCATAATTAGTGGGACACACGGATTCCTTCCCGGGGATCCAGGAGGGACCATCGGGATGGCTCCCAAAAATTCCCGGTCATAACAGGGGGACGGGAGAGGGCTCATCCCAAAAAAACCCCGAAATTCCCATTTCCTGCTCCTTTGTTCCCTGTTTGTCCCACAAAAAAAAACCCCAAAAAACAGGGAAAATGAGGACTGGGAATGCCAACTGTGGGAGTCACTTCTGCACCAGGGAAGGGCCTGGAATTTGGGATTTTGGGGTTTTTTGGGGGGTTTTTTTGGTCCCTTTTATATGAATACGACACTTTTGAATTTATTCAGGTGAGGTGCCTGAAAAAAAAGAGAATTATCGTGGAAAATCCTCCTTGGAAAGGATCAAATCCAACTCCGGGCCCAGCACAGAATTCCCAAAATTCCCAAAATTGGGAAAATGCTCCTGGGGCCTTGGAAATGTGACCATGAGTGGAATATTGGAATATTTAAATATTGGAATATTTAAATATTGGAATATTTGGATATTGGAATATTGGAGTTTTAGAATATTGGAATTATGGAATGTTGGGATATTTTGATATTGGGATATTGGATTATTTGGATATTGGACATTTGGATATTTGAATACTGGAATTTTGAAATATCGGGATATTTGGATATTGGAATATCGGATTATTTGAGTATAGGAATAATTGAATATTAGAGTTTAGGAATGTTGGAGAATTGGAATATTGAATTGTTTAAACATTTGAACAATGGAGTATTTGAATACTACATTATTTGACCATGGGATTATTTGAATATTACATTATTTGACCATGGGATTATTTGAATATTTGATTATTTGAATATCAGATTATTTGAACATTGGAATTTTGGAATTTTGGAATATTTGGAATAACAAGCTCCAAATTCTGACCCACGACCCGAATCTCCCGTTTTATTTCCTGCTTTCCCAGGGGCCCGGAGGCCGCCCTGTGATTTCCCTTTAATTTCCCGGCTGCACAGGAAATCCCAGGGGCAGCGGCGCCGCTTTTCCAGGCGGATCCCAACATTCCGAGGGCCCAAGGGAGGAACCCCAAGGCAAATCCCAAATTCCTCTCACTTTTATGGATTCTCCCTGCCCTGAATAAAAACAACAACAACAACAACAATGAACTTTTTAATGCTGGATTCCCTGGCCTGGAATTTTGGCAATAAACAGGCGTCGGAGCGCGGCTTAGGCCGGCTTTTATGGGAATTCCTTGGGAAGCTTGGGATCAAGGAGAGCTCCTAATTCCTGGTTGTGTGTGCCCAGCGCAGGGAGCGGGGCATTAACGTGGTGACCTGGCATTAAAAACGTCCTTAATTAACACCCCAATGTCCTTAATTAACATTTGCGAGGCCCTTTCATCTCCCAGAGGCTCCTGGGAAATTGGGAAGGGGGGGGGATCATTATTCCCAATTAAACGCTGGGGAAACTGAGGCACGGCTGAGTCAGGGCCCACCCCGTCCAAAACATCCTCAAATCCTGGTGACCCCAAAATCTGGGATCCGCTCACCAAAGGAGGATTTTCTGGAAGGTTCCGTGGGAAAAGCCACAAGGCCACAGCGAGATGGGACTGGGAATGTTTGGGAATGTTGGGAATGTTGGGAATGTTGAGACCCCAGGAACTGCAGGGACAGGACACAGAGAATGGGATCAGGGGGACAGAGGGGAAATTTGGGGTGGGATTTTGGGTTGGAATTGTTCCCTGTGAGGGTCCCAGGTTATTCCATGGATTTCCCACCCCTGGAACCACCTGGGATAGGGGAATGTCCCTGCCAATGGAAGTGGGATGGGATTTTTTGGGATTTAAGGTTCTTTTTCATCCCAAACCCTTCCAGGATTCCCTGGGCTGGTTTAGATGGGATTTTAGGGATAAATCCTTCCCTTGCCCAGGTGATTCCATGGATTCCCCATCCCTGGGAATATCCAGGGCTGGATTGGAGCCATTTGGGAAAGGGGAATGTCCCTGCCCATGGAATGGGGTGATTTTGATGCCCCTGAAACCCAAAACATTCCAGGATTTTGTCCCAATTTTAAGCTGATCCAACAGGTCCCTGAAACCCAAAATCATTCCAGGATTTTATCTGGATTTTAATTGGATCCAACAGGTCCCAGAAACCCAAAGCATTCCAGGATTTTATCCCGATTTTAATTGGATCCAACAGGTCCCTGAAACCCAAATCATTCCAGGATTTTATCCCAATTTTAAGCGGATCCAACAGGTCCCAGAAACCCAAAGCATTCCAGGATTTTATCCCGATTTTAATTGGATCCAACCGGTCCCCGTCACCCAAACCATTCCAGGATTTTCCCCCTCACTTTTCAGGGGATCCGGTGCGTTGGATTGTGGGACCAACCAGATTTTCCACATTCCCTGTTGGAAATAAAACCCCAAACTCCAAGGAAAAGGAGGCACCGGGAGCTCCCGACACTCCCAGGGGTTCTTGGACAACTCCAGGTGGCACCAGGAGGTCACCGAGGCAGGGAGGGGCAGGACAAGATGCGGGACAGCGTCCCCAGCCCGGCCACACCCTGCTGTCCCCTCGGGTCACCTCGTGAGCTCCTGCTCATGTTCCCAATGATGGGGCTCAGCCACGGCTTTATCCAGCCTGGATTTTGCTGGATTTTTAATAAATAAATATTTAATATTAAATAAAATTTTAATATTTAATAATTATTTAATATTAAACAAATATTTTATATTAAATAAATATTAACATTGAATAATTATTTCCATTAAATATTTTTCTATTAAATAAATATGTCTATTGAATAAATAGTTCATCTTAAATAAAGATGTAATGTTAAATAAATATAATAATATTAAATATGCATAATGTTAATTTAAAATAATCATAATAATATTAAATAAATATTTCTTTATTTAAATAAATAAACACCAAGAGGCAGAAACTCAAGATTTTAATCCGAGGTCAGGCAACAACTTTTATTTAATTTTATAGATATATATATAGGTAAATTTTAATATATTTCTGTAAATAAAGTTTGTTTCCAGTGCACATCTCCAGCATAAAGAATTTAATTAATTACCTTTTTAATGAAACATTTATAAAATAACCCTGCTAGAACTTTCATTATTTTGAAGAGGTTTCATTTCAAGTTGTGGTTTTTATCTTAACCAAAGAATAAAAACTTCAGGAGGGACATTTTGGGGAATTGCTGTCAGGGATTTTGAAAAAATTGGGAATTGTGGCCACATTCCCGGGGATTGTCCTCGTCACACGCCCTGGGGGTCACCAGGGCCACTTGGGGGCCGAGCAGTATTTCTTGGCATGGCTGGAGATCTTCACTCCACCGGACTGCTGGGGAACACACTTGGTGGCACTTTGCTGGGGGACACACTTGGTCACACACTGATGGGGGGCAACAATGGTCCCATACTGCTGAGGGACACACTTGGTGGCACTTTGCTGAGGGACACATTTAGTGACACACTGCTGGGGGATACACTTGGTGGCACTTTGCTGGGGGACACCAATTGTCCCATATTGCTGGGGGACGCATTTGGTGGCACTCTGTTGAGTGACACTCTTGGTCGCACACTGCTGGGGGACACATTTGGTGGCACTTTGCTGGGGGATACACTTGGTTACACTCTGCTGAGGGACACAAATTGTGCCACACTGCTGAGGGACACACTTGACACTTTGCTGGGGGACACACTTGGTGGCACTTTGCTGGGGGACACAAACTGTCCCATACTTCTGGGTGACACCTTTGGTGGTGCTTTGCTGGGGGACGCACTTGGCCGTACCTTGCTGGGGGACACATTTGGTGGCACTTTGCTGAGTGACACTCTTGGTCACACACTGCTGGGGGACACAGATTGCCCCATGTTGCTGGGGGACACACTTGGTGGCACTTTGCTGTGGGACACAGATTGTCCCATACTGCTGGGGGACACATTTAGTGGCAATCTGCTGGGGGACACATTTGGTGACACTTTGCTGGGGGACACATTTAGTGGCACTTTGCTGTGGGACACATTTGGTGACACTTTGCTGGGGGACACAAATTGTCCCACTCTGCTGCTGCTGTGGGACACAAATGCTGGCCCCGCTGGCGTCACACTGCTGGGGGACACACTTGGTGACACACCTGCCATGCCACTGCCGGGGGACACCGACGGTGACACTCTGCCACTGCTGGGGGACGGGCGCTGTCACCCACTGGTAGGACACGCCCCGGGCCGCACGCTGCTGAGGGACACAGGTGGTGACACACGTGGGGACACCGTGCTGGGGACAGACGCTGGTCACACACTGCTGGGGGACGCACCTGGTGGCACTCTGCTGCGGCTGGACGCCCTTGGTGACAAACGGCGGCCGCGGCACGCAGGTGGTGACGCACCTGGGGACAATCTTCTGCTGCTGGGGGACGCACTGGGGCGGTGGCACCTGCAGCTGCTGCGGCACGCACTGGGTGACGCCGGTGACACCCGCGCCGCCCGTCACGCGCTGCTGCGGCACGCAGGTGGTGACACACCTGGGGACAATCTTCTGCTGCTGGGGGACGGGCGGGCAGTGCTGTGGCACCCGCAGCTGCTGTGGCACGCACTCGGTCACCCCCACCTGGTGTGGCACACACTGGGTCACCCCCACCTGGTGTGGCACACACTGGGTCACCCCCACCTGGTGTGGCACGCTCCAGGTGACGCCCGCGCCGCCGGTCACGCGCTGCTGTGGTGGCACACACGTTGTCACCCGCCTGGGGACAATCTGCTGCTGCGGGAGGGGTCCGTGGAGCTGGCGGGGTGGCACGGCCTGGGTGACGCTCTGCTGGTGGCACACGCTGGAGGACGTGGCCCGCTGCAGGGGAACCTGGCCGGGCGCGGCCTGGGGGATGCAGGTGGTGGAGTGCCACCGCTGAGGCGGGAAGGGGACGCCAGGGGACAGCGCCACGGGGTTCTGGTGGAGCGGAGGGAGGTGCTGGTGCAGGTGGCAGGACATCTTGGGGACACGTGGCAGGACTGGAAGGACACGGATGGGGTTGGAGTCAAGTGAGGTTTGAGGTCCCAACCCAACCCTTTGGTGGCACCTGAGGGAGCCTCTGGTCCCCAAACCTTGGGGACATGTCCCAGCTGTGTCACAGCCCCAGCTCGTGGAGGTCTCAAGGACATCTTGGGGACACTTGAAGGACACCATGGGGTTGGAATGAGGTGAATTTTAGGGTCCCTCCCCACCCATTTGGTGACACCCAAGGACACCCAGACAGGTGAGTTCCCTGTGGTCCCCAAACCTTGGGGACATGTCCCAGCTGTGTCACAGCCCCAGCTGCTGGAGGTCTTAGGGACATCTTGGGGATGCTTGAAGGACATAGGTTGGAATGAGATGAATTTTAGGGTCCCTCCCCACCGTTTTGGTGACACCCAAGGATACCTGGACAGGTGAGGTCCCCACACCTTGGGGACATGCCCCAGCTGTGCCACTGTCCCTACACAGCCCCAGCAGCACCTGAGGGACCCAACCCCTCATTTTTAACTTTGAAGCCAGGCTGGGGACATTCGGGGACACTCAGCACTGAATGTCATGCAAAAAACCCCCAATTAATTAAATTAATTAATTCATTAATTAAAACTTCCCTTGCTGCCAAACTCCCCTTTTTCAGGAGGAAATCTGGGGTTCAGGCACTCAGCAGCAAACCCCAAAAATCCTCTCCCACCCCAGCACAGAAATTCCAACTAATCCATTTTAAAATCCTCTCCCAAATTGCATTTTTCATGTGGGAAAATCAGGAATTAATCTGAATTTGGTAATCCCAGAATCCCAAAGTGTTTTGGGTTGGAAAGGACAACAAAGATCAACTCAATCCCTGCCATGGGACACCTTCCCCTATCCCAGGTGGCTCCAACCTGGTCTGGGACACTTCCAGGGATGGGAAATCCATGGAATATCCCGTGCCAGGCTCTCCTCACTCTCACAGGGAACAATTCCTTCCCAAACCCAACCGAAATTCCTTCACTTTCACTTTTACCCCATTCGCCCTTTTCCTGTCACTCCAGCTCCTGATGGAAAGTCCCTCCCGCCACCTTTTCATGCAGGGGATGCTTTCCCTGGAATCCCACCCCAAAATGAGCTGGTATTTTTCCTAAAACCACCCCAGGAATCTACCAATCCCACCCCAAACTGAGGTGTTATTTTTCCTAAAACCTCTCCAGATCTTTCCCTGGAATCCATGAATTCCACCCCAAAACGAGATGGTATTTTTCCAAATCCACTTTGGATCTCTCCCTGAAAAACACCAATCCCATCCCAAAACGAGCTGGTATTTTTCCTAAAAACATCCCAGATGTCTCCTTGGAATCCGCTAATCCCACCCCAAAACAAGCTGGTATTTTCCCGAACCCACCTTGGGTCTCTCCCTGGAAAACACCAATCCCACCCCAAAACGAGCTATTATTTTTTCCAAACCCACCCCAGATCTCCCCAAACTCCAATCCCCAATCCCAAACCCCGCCCAACCTGACCTTGGACGCCTCTTGGGATGGGAAATCTTCTCCGATTTCCCATCCCAAGCCCACCCAGCCCACCCATCCCATCCCCAGTCTGCGAATCAGGAAAATTCCCACCCGGAATTTCTCCAGAGGTTCAGGAACCGGGACTCACCCAACTCCCGGGGGCGGGAAGAGCTTCCAGAGGCGACCGGAGCGCCCCGGCTCCACCGGAGCTTTTATGGGGCCGCCGGAGGAGCCGCCGGGTCCCGCAAGCCCCGTGGCCCTCCCGGAGTGAGTCGGAGGCGCCGACTCATCGCGGACAATGAGTGGTTCCATGTCAGCTTCCCAGAGTAATTACCTCGGGATAATTAATCCTCCCGTGGCATTCGGAGCGGCAGCCCCAGCCCCGGGGCTGTTTGTGGGGATTGGAGCTCTGGATGTGTGGGGTTGGGATTTCCAGGGGGGTTTCCCATCTCTGGGGGGCTCACAGGGGTAGGGTGGTCCCAATACTGAATTTGGGACAGGTTTTGCATGGGATTCTCCAACTCTGGGGTTTCATCTCATCCACCCCACAACGCCCTGATTTTGGGGTTGTTTGGTCAAGTTTTGGGTGTGCATTTCGATCCACTGAGAGAAAACAGGAAAACAAATTCCTCCTTGTGGTGGGTGCAGCTCATTATCATCAAAATCTTCATTTTTTAATTAAAAACTCCCATTCTCACCCCGCGCTATGGTCCCAGCTCAGTGTTGGTGTCACCAGGGCTGGGCATGGTTTTGTGTCCTGGTCCCTCTCAGCTCTCCTTGAGATCATGAGGGAGAAATTGTCCCTCAGGTCCGAGCAGGAAGGGCCTGGATTCGTTCCTGGTTTCATTCCTGGATTCATTCCTGATGGAGAATTCCCGGAAAAAGGAAGATTTCACCCTCTCTGCTCCTTCCCCCATGTGGGGCACAATTACCCAAGAGCTCCCAAACTTCCTGATTCATTTTCGTGTCCAAAATATTCGGGGCCCTTTCTCCTGACCACAAAAACCACCTGGGTGGGGCTGTTTGTCTCCAAGTTCACAAGAAACCACAATTTTTAATAAAAAAAATTAAATTATTCAGGCCCTGACCCCTCCCTGTGGGATTGAGTTCTGTGTTGGTGTCACCAAGGCTGGGCTTTAGTTTGTCCTGGTCCCTCTCAGCTCTGCTGGAGCCAGCAGGGCCAAAAACCCTTTTTGGGTTTTTTTTG
>JAXCLO010000101.1:6950245-6983815 GCA_035583995.1 Arremon aurantiirostris
TAAATGTAAATGTAAATGTAAATGTAAATGTAAATGTAAATGTAAATGTAAATATAAATATAAATATAAATATAAATGTCAATATCAGTATCAGTATCAATATCAATCATAAACAGATCCCATTTATATAAATTTATATTGATTTTTCCCTTTGACCAAAATGAGCAGTTCACATCCATATAAATGTAAATAAAAACCATAACCAGATCCCATTTATATAAATTTATATTTTTTCCAGCTCTGGAAGGGCAGCAGGTGGGGCACCAGCAGGAATTTCCACCTGGAAAAGGTGGTCGGGAATTGGAAGGCGCTTCCCAAGTGGGAATTCCTGGAGCAGGGCTGATTTTCCATCTCCTGAGGTTTCAATCCAACGCATTGAAAATTCACCTTTTTTTTTTTCTCTCTCTTTCTTCTCTCTCCTTTTGTTCTGCTGCCAGAGTTTCTATTTCTGGAGCAGGGAGGGAGCTCTGCATTCCTGGTGCGCCTCACCCTCCAAATCCGCGTTCCTGACTTATTAAAGGTGGGGTGGAGAATCCCCGAGGTCCCACCGGGCTCCTCCTCCCCGGCGGTTTTTGGGACCTCCCTCCTCCAACCCCTCCCTGCTTCGACTCCTTTCCTCCACCTTCACCTGGTGGGGTGAAAAGGGCAGAATTCCAAAATCCCTGAAAAGAATTCCAAGGTTATCGAGTCCAAGTTTGATCCCCATCTGGTCACCCAGAAAAAGATCCAGGAATTCTTTGGACACCTCCAGGGGTGGCCACTCCAACCCTCCCTGAGCCCCTTCCAAAGTATTTTCCATTTTCCAGGAGGAATTTTCCCAAATTTCCCGCCCTGGCACAGCTGAAGGCCGTTCCCTCTTGTCCTGCCCTCTTCCCTGGGATCAGATCCCAAATCCTCCCTGGGAGATCCCAAATTCCCTCTGGATCCCCCTTTTCTCCAGGCTGAACCCACCCCAGATCCCTCAGGATTTTCCAGATCCTTCTCCAGCTGCTCCAGCTCTTCCATGTCCCTTTTCCAGCAGGGGACAGAGGTCCCAGCGTCACCCGAGTGTCACCCGAGTGTCCCCAACCACCAGAGCGCAGCATTGGCCCGTGCAGGCGGCTCCTGGAAAATCCCTTGGGATCCTCCCTCTTTTTCCCTCTGCGTCTCCAGGAAAAATTTTAATTTCGGGTTTGGCTCAGCCCAGCCCCTTCTCGCCGCTGGATCTGGGAGGCCGTGAAGTGGATCCAGGCTGGGAATGTGGGGAATGTTGGGATCCCAGAGCCCCTCCAGGATCTGCAGGGGGAAACTGGAGAGGGATTTTCCCTCAGGAACTGCAGGGACAGGACACAGGGAATGGGGCAGGGGGAATTTGAGAGGGATTTTGGTGAGGAATTGTTCCCTATGAGGGTCTGGCCCGGGGAATTCCATGGATTTCCCATCCCTGGGAGTGTCCAAGGCCAGGCTGGACAGGGTTTGGTTCAGCCTGGGGTGGGAGAAGGTGTTCCTGCCCCTGGGCTGGAACTGGGTGAGATTTAAGGTCCCTTCCCACCGAAGCCATTCCACCATTCCAAACCATTTCAAACCATTCCAAACCATTCCATGATTCCAAACCATTCCATGATTCCAAACCATTCCACTATTCCAAACCATTCCAAACCATTCCAAAACCATTCCATGATTCCAAACCATTCCATGATTCCAAACCATTCCATGGTTCCAAACCATTCCAAACCATTCTGGGCACAGGGCAGGGACCAAAGACAACGTGAGGGGACAAGCAGGGACCGTGCTCAGAGTAATTTTATTAATTTAATTAATTAATTCATAATTAAAGAGCTGCACAGGAGCTGCAGACAAGCAAACTTCTCTCATTATGAGTAAATTCCCAATTTGGGTGATTTAACAGTGCCTAAAGTGAGAATGAAACTCCTGGTACCTCTTGCTTCACCCTAAAAGGATTTTATTACTTAATTAACTCTTGGTTTCTCTAATTAGGAGCTCTTTGTTCTTGGCCAGGCTCGAGGGAGGTTAAGCCTGGCTTTAGGGTCAGAATAACCCCGGTGACTTCTCAAAACTCAGCTTTTTTGGGGTTTCAGCACTAATTTTTCTTCCCTTCACCTCCATCCATCTGCTCCATCCCCGTGCTGGGATTCCATGGGGAATAAAAACCCCTGGGATTTGGGATTGGCCTTGTGTTGGGATAGGACAAATGGTGAGCCCAGGGTTGTAATTTTAATTATTTTAGTGATTAACTCAGCCCAGCTCATGGAACCCATGGAAAGGACAAAATCCAAGATAAATCCTTCTGGTTTTCTGTCTCAAAAACCAATAATTCCCTTTCCCAATGGCACCAGGAGCACCACAGAGCTGATATTCCAGAAATAAATGGGATTTTATTTTTTCCAAGAGGTCAGGGAGGCTGAAACCCAGCTCTGTATCCCAATTCCTCCTCGGGTGACCTCAAGGCTGCTCCACTTTCCAGCAGGTCCTGGAAAAAAGCTGGGAAAGGCTGAACTCGAGCGAGTTCATCCCCAGAGAGCTCCGGAGGGGGAATGGAGCAATCGGGAATTGGGTTCTTTGATGGGATGGCTGCTGGAAATATTGTGGGGTTTCAGTGAGGCAATCAGAGCCCCGAGGGGGAAATTAGGGATAAATTCAGACTGGGAATTAGCAGGAGGTTTTCAAGGAGCACAGAAGAAATTAGGACTTGATTTAGGCTGGGAATTAAGAGGAGGTTTTCAAGCAAAGAAATTAAGGATTAATTTAGGCTGGGTATTAGCAGGAGGTTTTCAAGCAGAGAAGAAATTAGGCATTAAGTTGGGCTGGGAATTAGCAGGAGGTTTTCAGGGAGCAGCCCAGGAGGACTCAGGAACAGGCTGGGAAATCCAAAAATGGGACTCAAAAGCTTTGGGCTGGGGTTTGGGGGATTTATGGGGAGGTTTTACAGGAGACTTGAGTGCCTGACTCAGCTGGGAAACTCAGAGTTTTATAGGAATTGTCTGGATCCTGGGAAGCTCAGGAATCATGGAATTATGGAATGGTTTGTGTTGGAAGGGATTTTAAAAATCATCTCCTTCCATCCTCTGCCATGGGAGACCTTCTGCTGTCCCTGGTGTCTCCAGGCTGGAACTGGACACTTCCAGGGATGGGAAACCCATGGAATAACCTGGGACCCTCACAGGGAACAATTCCTCCCCAAAATCCCACCCAAATTCCCCCTCTGTCCCGCTGACCCCATTCCCTGTGTCCTGTCCCTGCAGTTCCTGTGGAAAAGTCCCTCTCCAACTTCCCTGGAGCCCCTGCAGATCCTGGAGGGGCTCTGGGGTCCCAACATTCCCAACCTGTCGGAAAAAAGCAGCCAGGAAAAGACCATGGACACTCCAGATCCAGCAGCACTTGGGGGTGTCCAGGTTTTTTGGGACCTTAAATCCCACCCTGTCCCACGGGCAGGGACAATCCCACCCTCCCAGGTGGCTCCAAGCCCGTCCAGCCCTGCCTTGGACACTTCCAGGGAAGCCACAAAAGGTCCAGGGAGTTTGGGCCAGGAGCTGCTCCAGGCTCCAGACCGATACCGGGAGATGTTGCAGGTGTTAATTAAGCCATCCAGCAGGTGCTAATTAAGACTTTGTTTGATGAGTTCACCGCGATGTCCAGCCCTGGAGCTGGACACAACAACGAGATGGGAGGAGCAGAACCCTGCGGGAGCCCCGGGCCAGGCTGGGCCGGTTCGGCGGCTCCTGAGTCACGGCTGAAATCCGGCGGGGCAAAAGTTCCCGAGGATCCTCCCCTCTGTGCACAAAGGTCCTGAATCCTGGGGAGAAAATCAGGGAGAATCCGTGAAATCATGAGGGAAGGATCCTAGCTTCCCAAAAAAATCTGATCTCTGGACAAAAATCCCCAAATTCCGCATGGCAAAAATCAGGGGGAGTCTTGAGGGAGAGCTCCTCACTTCCCCAAAATTCTGATCCTTTCCCAGAATTCTGGATGGAAAAAAGGTGAGGGAGCATCCTTAGAGTCCTGAGGGAAGGGTCCTCATTTCCCCAAAAAATCTGATCCCTGCACAAAACCCCCAAAATTCTGTGTGGCAAAAAGTCAGGGAGCATCTATGAGAAGCCCAAGCCCAGATTCTCTGCAGGACTCTCAATTTCCAAAAAAATCTTATCCCAGCACAAAAATCCCCAAAATTCTGGGTGGCAAAAAGTTGAGCGAGCATCCTTAGGGTCCTGAGGGAGAACTCCTCACTTCCCAAAAAATCTGATCCTTCCCCCAAATCCGGGGTGGAAAAAAGGTCAAGGAGCATCCACGGAGTCCTGACTGAGGGGTTCTCACTACCCCAAAAAATCTGGGAATTGCATGAAAATCTTCAAATCTGAAGTGGCAAAAAAGGTCAAGGCAGCATCCATGGGGTCTTTGGGTCTCACTTCCCAAAATTTGGATCAATTTTTTTTGGCAGAGTGAAGCGAAGGAGCTCCAGGAACCTTGGAGACACCGAGACACCTCTGGGACATCCTTGATGGAGCCACCAGCTCCCGTTCGTATCTCCTGGAATAACTCCCAGGAATCACCTGGGAGGTCCCTGATAAATTCAGGATTTGTGGGATCTGGAGCAGCAAATCCCACCCGGGAATGCTGGGCTGGGAATTTCCTTCCCTGCAGTGTCGCCATCCCTGGAATTTGTGGAATACTTGGGATGGACAGGGAGCTCCATGTTCCCTCCATTCCCTCACGTTTCTCCCGTCGTTTTCCCAAAGGTTTGGCTAAAAATAGATTTTTTGTGCAATTCCCAGGGTTGGGAAAAGCAATTCCACCTCTCCTCCAGGAACAAAACGTTCCCTCCCTTTCTAGGGGCTGACTCCGGAGCCTCTTTGGGCAATATCCACAATTTTTGTGCTGAGGTTGCTGCCCGGTGACCTCCGGAGCATTTCCAGACTGGATCCAAACCAGTTTAAGGTCAGGCCACATCTCCTGATCTCCAGACAAGGTTTAGGATTAGGTTTAGGATTAGATTTGGATTTAGGTCTCTCCCTCCCAGCCATGGGTAGTGTTTGACTTTAATCCCTGAGCGTTGCACGTTCTGGGTTTAAATTTGGCACCGAAATATTCCAGGAATCTTTTATTTCTTGCTTAAATAAAAATGTCCCGAGCAGGTGGAGGTGTCCTGTCCCTCTTTGGGGTTCCGCACCGACCTGAGGAGGAGAATTCCCTCGGGAACATTGCACAAAAATTTGGGTGGAAGGTTGGAGGTGGTGAAATTCCCTGTCCGCTCTCAAGCTCGGCTGCTCCGGCCTTGGTGGGGCAAAAACCGGGATCAGGGAATAATGGAATCGTGGAATAATGGAATCAGGGAATCATGGAGTGTCAGAGGATCATGAAATCATGGAGTTAGGGAATCGTGGAATCATGAAATCAGAAAATCATTGAATCAGGGGATCATGGAATCATAAAAACCACAAAATGATGGAATTGAAGGATTGGAGAATCACAAAATTATGGAATAATAGAGTTAGAGGTTCATAAAATCATGGAGTTAGGGAATCGTGGAATCAGAAAATCATGGAATAATAGAATCAGAGAATCATGGAATCATGAAATCAGAAAATCATGGAATCAGAGGATAATGGAATCATAAAATCACAAAATTATGGAATCAGAGGATCACAGAATCATAAAATCATGGAATAATAGAGTCAGAGAATCAGAAAATCGTGGAATAGGAGGATCAGAGAATCACGGAATAGCAGAAGCATAAATCATGGAATAATAAAATCAGAGAATCCCAGAAAATCAGAGGATCATGGAATGGTTTGGATTGGAAAGGACCTTGGGAATCATCTCATTCCAAGCCCCTGCCACGGCCAGGGACAATTCCAGCTATCCCAGGTCTCTCCAAGCCCCATCCAACCGTTCCTCGGACACCTCCAGGAACGGGGCAGTGCCGAACCCCCAGGTTTTCAGGACTCTGATCTCCTTCCCTGCATCTCCCCGCGGGAAGGGCACAATTCCAGGAGCTTATCTTGGTTCCGAGCCCTGCCAGCCACCAGGCTGCCTCGAAAGCAGCCGGGCAGGTCTGGGAAGTGCCCTAATTCCAGCCTGGAATCGGCACCGGCGGAGCACCAGCAAGGCCTGAGTCAGGCTTTGGGCTTGGGCTGGGGTATCCCCAAAGCTGGAGACTAAAACCGAGCCTATCCCAGCTGGAACAGCGAGGCAGGATCCAGGGGAAAATAGGAATTGTACAGACAGGAGAAAATTCTGGAATTTTCCAGCCTTGTGTTGCCAAAGGATGGTTGAGGGAGGAAGTTGCAGCTGTTTCCAGGTGTTGCCCAGGAATTCCGGGAGGTGACGTGGGACCAGCTCAGCCTGTTGGAAGCGATCGTGTCGGGATCTTGATCCGATAAAAGCTCCGGAAAAGCCGCGGAGATGAGCCTGGGATTACCAAAGGTGATGAAATTCCCATCTGGGCGGGACACGGCGTCTCCAAGAGCTGTGTCCTGATGGATCCTGGAGATTTGGGGGATTGGGATTGAATTTCTGAGGTTTCTCCCACTCCATAAATGTCTCGTTCTCATTCCACCTGGACTAATCCTCAGGGAATGCAGAATTCCCTTTATTTCACATCTTGGCTGAAACAGCTTTTTAAATTCCCTTCTGGAATTCCACGGGGCCGGTTCCCCAAATTCCATTTGGGTTGGAAAAATCTTGGATATTGTTAAAAATTCCCAGAAATGATCTCAGCTCCCTGTTCCATCACATTTGGATGGATGGGAGCTGCATCTCCATGGAAAATGAGATTTATCCAGGGAATTCCAGGATTATTGAGGTTGGAAAAGCCCTCCAAGATCATCGAGTCCATCTTTAGATGGATCAATCCCTTTCCAGGAATTCCTTGGACACTTTCAGGGATGGTGACTCCAAACCTCTCTGGGCAGCCCCGATTGCCCTTTCCAGGAGGAAATTCCTGGAATTTCCAGGAAATCCCTCCTGGTGATTCCAAACTGACATGAAAGTGGAGGGAAATCCATGAAGTTCTTCCAAAGGAAAACTCAGGAGAGGTTAAGCTGTGGAATGACCCCTGGATGGGTTGAGGTGGGAATTCCCAATAAATCCCAGGAATTTCAGATATTGGGGGAGGTTAAACTGTGGAATGACCCCTGGATGGGTTGAGGTGGCACCAAACCCCACCAAGACCCCAAAACTCAACGGGGTCTCCAAGAACTCCACGATCCCAAGGCTCTGACCTTTATCCAGGGTGAAATCCCACGGTTCAGCGGGATTAGTCAGGGGAACGAACTCAGAATCCTCTCTGGAAAGTGCCTACGTGTAAAACCCGGCCGGGCAAGGTTCTTGTGAAAGAATGAGCTCATCAGCCAGGAGGACTCATTCCAGAAGGCAGGGCTTCCAAACCCTATAAAAGATCCCAAATCTCCTCTCTCCAGCATCCACTCTCCACTCCCGCTGCTCCCTCAGCACCGGCTGGGTGAGTCCCGCAATCCTGAGGTTCCTCGGGGAATTTTGGGATTGGGAATCCTGAGGTTCCTCAGGGAGGTTTGGGATTCAGAATTCTGGGATTTTTGGGGAGGATTGGGATTGAGAATATCGAGATTTTTGGGGAGGTTTGGGACTGAGAATCCTGGGATTTTTGGGGACGTTTAGGATTGAGAATATCGAGATTTTGGGGGAGGTTTAGGATTGAGAATATCAAGATTTTTAGGGAGGTTTGGGATTGAGAATATCAAGATTTTTGGGGAGTATTTGGGACTGAGAATCCTGGGATTTTTGGGGAGGTTTGGGATTAGGAATTCTGAGATTTTTGAGGGGATATTTGGGATTGAGAATCCCAATATTTTGGGGTGATGTTTGGAATTAAGGATCTCAAATTTTGGGGGGATGTTTGGGGTTCTGCCTTTCAGGAAGGGTTGGATTTGGTGCCTTGGGATACACGGAGGGTTCCTGGAAAGGAAGGAATGTGTGGGCGTTGGGGCAGCCTGGAAATGGCACTGGGAGGCAAATTAAGACCGAGCCTAAATCTGAGGGTAATTAAGTCCTAAATTAGACCCTTCCCGAGGCAGGGATCAGATGGAATTCCGTTGGTTCAAGGGCGAATCTCCTCCCTCCAGGGAAGGACACCAAACCCTCTCCAGCCAAATTGATTTTCCAATTTGATTTTATAACCAAAACGCTTTTAAAACTTCAATTTCACCCAGAAATTCCTTGGAAAGAGAAAAATTTGGGAGCAAGAGGGCGCTGCAGGGAGGCAAGGAGTGAAAATATTCCCCAAGCGCCGCCTCATCCATGTCAGGAACAAGATCTTAATTAATTAATTAGTTCATCAAGGTCTAATCAGATGCTAAAAAAAAAAATAAATAAAAGGGAAGAGAGGAGGGGATTGGCTGTGAGAGGAGCTGGGGAAGGGAGGAGGAATTTTCCCTTTCTCTGCCTTGGGGAGTTCAAATCCATCTTGGAATTCTCACCTTTCCCTCCTCGGATTTTAAAAAGCGGCAGGGCAGGAATTCCCGAGGTCCGGGCGAGCCTCCAGCGGCCGCAAAATTGTCCCCAAATTGTCCCCAAATTGTCGGAGAGGAGAAACCCGCGCTGCCCGCTCTGACTCAGGAGGGGACAGAGGTGACAATCCCGGACCTCGGGGACGCTTTATCCCGGAGAATTCCATTCCCAGGACCCTTCCAGGGTCACCCAAACGCTCGGCTTTGTCACCGGAGCCGGGTGAGACCGGAACGAAAGGAGGAGCTCTCTCCTGGGAATTTAACCCTCAGCTCGCCGGAGCCTCCAGGAACCTCCCCTGGCGTTCCAAATTCCAAGGAAAAGCTGGAAAATGGTTGGAAAAAAACAGGAATTATTTAGGGTTTACCAGTCCAAGACACCCCCTTGGCCCCACATTTATATTAATTGTTTTTCTGGCACACCGAACGTCCTGAAATGTTTGGTTTTAGCTTCGGGAAGCCAAGGGCAGAGGAGGAAAACTCGACTTTTTAAAATTTTAGAATTGTGTCACCCTCGTCCCGGTAACAGAAGAAATTCCCACTTTTTTTCCAGGTGATCCCGTTTTCCCGCAGAGATGTCTCTGAACCAGATGCAAATCAAACAGGAGCTGCAGCTCCCCCCCGGTTTGGGTAAAACCACCCCAAAACAGAGCCCCGAGCATCCCCAAATCCCGGTGCCCGAGCCGCTCCCGGAAAAGGCGAAATTTCCAGAAAAGGCGATCCCAGAACCGGGAAAAGGGGAAACTGCCCTGCCCCAGGAGCAGCAAACCCAAATCCCTGCGGAGTTCCCGAATCCTGAACCTGCTCCGCGCCAGGAACCGACGCTGGAGAAGCAGGAGGTCAAGGAGATCCCGGTTCCCGTTCCCGTTCCCTGCGCCCAGGAGAAGCAGCAGCGCCAGGAGATCCCGGTGTCCATCCCAGAAAAACAGGAGTGCAAGGAGATCCCGGTGTCCATCCCAGAAAAACAGGAAAAACAGGAGTGCAAGGAGATCCCGGTGTCCATCCCAGAAAAACAGGAAAAACAGGAATGCAAGGAAATCCCTGTTTCCATCCCCGACCCTGTCCAGTGTGCCCAAGAAAAGCAGGAATGCAAGGAAATCCCGGTGTCCATCCCGGAAAAACAGGAAAAGCAGGAATGCAAGGAAATCCCGGTGTCCATCCCAGAAAAGCAGGAATGCAAGGACACCCCTGTCCCCATCCCAGTTTCAAACCCTGAACCCACCCCGTGTTCCCAGGAAAAACAGGAATGCAAGGAAATCCCGGTGTCCATCCCGGAAAAACAGGAAAAACAGGAGTGCAAGGAAATCCCGGTGTCCATCCCAGAAAAACAGGAATGCAAGGACACCCCTGTTCCCATCCCAGTCCCAGACCCCATCCCCCCTTCCCAGGAAAAACAGGAATTCCAGGAGATCCCGGTGCCCATCCCGGAGCAGCAGCAGCGCTCCCTTCCCGAGAAATTCCCTCCCCTGGAGCAGCAGCTGGAGCAGCCCGGCCCGTGGCAGAAATAGAGGGAAAATCCCAATCCCGGGGATTTTTATCCCCGAATCCACAGGTTTTTTCCAAGCCTTTTTTTGTTGGTTTTTTTTTAACCCCTGCAGAGCTTTTGTCAGGAATTGCTTCCAGCCGCCCCTCCCGCTAACGCCTTGTCCTCTACTAACAGCAGGGAATTCCCGCCGGGAATGCTTTTCCAGCAGGGTTGTAGCTCCCCTTCCCAAATTCCTGCCGTTTCCCCCCAATCCCGAGGCTTTGGAATGCCCAAAAAGCCCCCCAAAAAAATCATGGAGCAAGGCGGGGTTTGTGAAGTTAAAAACCCAAAATCCTGGGAAGAGCTCATCCCCTTTTTCCTGCCTTTTCCCCCCTGGATTCCAGTTCCCACCTGGAATTTGGGAAGTTTTTCCCTATAAATAATCAATCAGATTTCATGCCGGATCTGCCGCCAAAACGTTCAAAACTTCCCAAACCGGGAATTAGTGCTGAATAAAAAATAATCCTTCGGGACTGAGGGAGGAAAATGAAGATTTTTAGGATAGATCCGATTTTGGTGGAATTTAAAAGAATCCCTTGGGATTGAGGGGGGAAAAAGGAAGAATTTTAGGATAAATCCGAGCTCTCTCTCCCCTTGAATTTCCTCGGAGGTGTCAAAGAACAGGTCAGGCGGTGAATATTCCGTAATTACCCAAATTTATGGATAATTAACTCCACTCCAGACATGTTTGGGAAGGGATTAACCCCGGGCGTGGCGCAGACGGGATCAAGGAGGAATTCCAGCCGGGAATGTTTCGCCACCCGTCGGTGTTTGGGACTCGGTCTCGTGATTGTTTTCGGCTGCTGTTGGATCCAGGATTTATTTCACTGTGAAAATTCCGCAATAAAAGCGACTTTCAGTACCGAGTTTTGGGAATTTTTGTAACTGGTCGTGGGGGGTTTTACACGAGGTTGTGGAGGTTTTGTACCAAATTTTGGGGATTTTTGTACCAAGTTTTGGGGGGTTTTATACGAAGTTTTGGGGCTTTTTGTACCAAGTTGAGGGAAATTTTATGCCAAGTTCTGGGAAGTATTATACTGAGTTTTGGGGGTTTTCATAGCAAGTTTGGGGGGGGTTTTACACCAAGTTTTGGGGATTTTCACAGCAAGTTTTGGGGGGTTTTACACCAAGTTTTGGGGATTTTTAAATCAGGTTTTGGGTATTTTCAATGGCTTCTCCTGAAAAAGGTGGAGAGGAGGCTCAGCTTGCAAAAGCCAGGGTTTCTGTGTGCTTAAAGTTGGTATTTTAGGGGAAAATAAAAGAGAAAGAAAAGGGGAAAATGGGAGAAAATCATCAACAAAAACACCAGGAAGCAGTGAGTTCATTCCATCATTTTATTGCACCACATCCCAAATTAAACTCTGAATTAAAACCATCCCCCGCTGCTCATTTATCATTTTTCTTTAAAACCTAATTAAGCGCATCTCATTATGAGGTAATTCCTGGCAAGCGAAGCAGGTGGCTGCAGGTCTGGAGGTGTTCCCGGGAGCCCGGAGAGGTGGGAAAAGCAGGATTTGGGATTTGGGATGGCTCCTACTTCTGCTTGGAGCACTGCTGCTGCTGCTGCTGCTGGGGGACGCTCTTGACGGCCGCCTGGGCCTGGCCTTTGCAGACCTGGCCTTTGCAGGCTTGGCTTTGCTGGACCCCCTTGGGAAGGGCCCCGCATTTCTGCTGGCACTGGGCCGGGATCTGCTGCGGCTGCTTCTGCTGCTGGGACATCCTGGAGTTCAAAATTGCGGAGAGAAATGAGCAAATTTTAGGCCTAAATTCGCCTTTTTGGGGTGTTGAGGTTCCAGGTGCTGCCTCAGCTTTGAGTTCAATCCCCGCTGATTTAAACTCAATCCCAAACCAGGATTAAATCCTTGAAGTCTGAATTTAGGGGAGTTGTTTCCCGCCCTTTATTGGGGTTTTTTTTGGATCCCATCCCATTCCCTGCGGGATCGGACACCCCACTGAGGGATCAGGGAGTAAAACGGGGATCAGAGGTAAAACCCATCTTAACAAAGCCAAGGAAAAGCTGCAGAGCTGGAGAGGAGACAAACGGCACCAGGGGTTTTCCTTCCTTCCTTCCTTTCCTCTGCTCATTTTTTCCTGGGAATCTCAACTTTAAAATCTCAGGGGAAAAAGTGGATTTGGAGAAAAGATGAACTCAAGGAGAAGCTCCAAGAAAAGCAGACAAAGAGGAGAGGAAAACTGGGAAAATTGGGAGTTTTGGCAGGGAAAAATCCTTTGGTAATAATCCCAGCATTGGTTGCCAATCCCAATATTTGATAATATTCCCAGTATTTGATGATATTCCCAATATTTGATAATCCTAATATTTGATACCAATGCCAATATTTGATACCAATACCAATATTTGATAATATTCCCAGTATTTGATAATATTCCAAATGTTTGATACCAATCCAAATTTTGATACCAATCCCAATATTTGACAATATTCCCAGTATTTGATACCAATCCCAATATTTGATACCAATTTTTGGAACCACCACGCCTCTGCCCAGCTCCTTGAGACCCCCCTGAGCAGGAGCCACACCTGGGGCCATGAAATTCAGGTGGATTGAGGATTTTATCCAAAGAAACGGAACCAGGATCCCCAAAAATCCGGGAAGCTGTTCCACCCTCTGCCCGTGGATGCCAACCTTTCCTTATCCACGGGATTCTTATCAATTATCACAGGGTTCTGACCCAAAGAATCCCAAACCAGTGGATGGAGCCTCAAAACACCCAAAATTCTATAATATGGTTTTCCACCACTTGCAGGCGGAATTTTTGGGGAAGACAACCCCAGTTTGGGGAAGAAAAGAGAAAAAAATCCCATTTTTTGGGGAGAGAACTCCAGCTTGGTGAAGAAAACAGTGAAAAATCCCATTTTTGGGGAGACAACCCCAGTTTGGGGAAGAAAACAGTGAAAATCCCATTTTTGAGGGAGACAACCCCAGTTTGGAGAAGAAAACAGCAAAAATCCCATTTTTCCCACCCCGGGGCACCAAACCCCTCACCTGGGCAGCGAGGGGGGCAGGGAAGGACTCACCTGGCGCGTCCTGCTGGAGGAGGGAGCTCAGGAGGAGCCGCTGCGGGTGTGGAGCTTCCCCA
The DNA here is from genome assembly GCA_035583995.1 of Arremon aurantiirostris. Lineage (NCBI taxonomy): Eukaryota > Metazoa > Chordata > Aves > Passeriformes > Passerellidae > Arremon > Arremon aurantiirostris. The sequence goes on from JAXCLO010000101.1 coordinate 6,963,350, forward strand.
GGGAGCAGCTTTTATATCCCTCGGGATGACTCCGGATTAAACTCGGTGACCAGAATCTTTCACAACCGGAACCGGCTCCGCTCCCACCTCCTCCTGGACCTCGGTCAAAGCCCGGCTGAAATTCCCTCCTCTCCCAGCTGCTGCAGGGGACTGGGTGTTCTTCACCCTGGGCACACCCAGGGCCGCTCATCGCGGGGTGATTTGTTAATAATTCATTAATAATTTCTTAATAATTCGCAACATCCCCGTCCCGGGCAGAGATCCCACAAAGAATCGGCAGCTGGGACAACTCACAGTTGTTTTAGGGTTTATTTTGGCTGTTTTAGGGATAATTTTTGGCTGGGGAGCACCTGGAGAAGTCTGAGTGGGGTTGGGAATCTGTTCTGTCTCATGGGAAAGGCACCAGATCCCAGTTTGGAAACAAGAAAGTCTCCAGATCCCAGTCTGGAACTCCGAAAAGCACCAGATCCCACTTCGGAACTTTGAAAGGCTCCAGATCCCAGTTTGGAACCTGGAAAGGCTCCAGATCCCAGTTTGTAACCTGGAAAAGCACCAAATCCCAGTTTGGTTCTGGATTTTGCTGTTTTCCACCTCTAATTCCCATCCCCAAAACAAGAATGAAACTTTTTTTTATTTTTTCCCCCCAGTAAATCAGGAAGATTTTCCAGGCTCCTCCATCTGATGAAATATCCCTCATTTATTGCAAATATCCCAGGAATTCCAGCAATTCCCGACGCTGGCCACAGCTGGTGCGTCAGGGCTTGGCCACAGGAAGTGTTGGGAGCGCAGCAGGTCCCTCCAGGATTTTCCAGGTGCTCCCGTGATCCCAGATAAAATGGAAAAAATTCCATTTCAAGGCACAGGTGATGGAGATGGTCCAGAATCAGGTGATTCACAGGATTGGAGCTCCACGTGATTCCTGATTTAAGCCTTTTCCGTGATTCATGGTTTTAACCTTTTCCAGGCCTCCAAGAGCTCGGATCCCCAAAAATTTGGAGGAATTTGAGGCTCAAATTCCTCATTTCCCCATCATATTTCCTGGGAATGCCCAGCCCAGGTGTGTCCAGGTGTAGGGTTTGTTTTGTTTTCCATTATTCCTGAATAAAACCTTTTCCATGCCCCCAAGATGTCACAAAAGCGGCACCTCCAGGGCAGAGCTTGGATCCTCAAGGATTTGGGTTCCTCGGGAGGAATTTGAGGTGGAGATTCCTCATTTTCCTGGGAATTTCTGGTCCAGGTGTGGGGTTGTTCACCCTCATTCCTAAAACCTTTTCCATGCCCCCGAGATGCCACAAAAGTGTCACCTCTGAGTTGCTCCTGAGGCAGATCCTCAAATTCCACAGAGGAATTCCAGGTGCTGATCCCTCACTTCCCCATCCATTTTTTTGGGGGAATTTTTGCTCCTGCTTTGCCTCCCAGGTGTGCTCCGGTGTTTGCCTTCCCCAGGTGTGGTTTTTTTGCCTCCTGTGATCCCCACCTGAGGGTGTCACCTCCTGGTGTCACCTCCTGGTGTCACCTCCTGGTGTCACCTCCTGGTGTCGACAGCGAGGGACACAAAGAGGAACCTGCTCCTCTCCTCCCCACCTGCCCATTAAAAAGGAGATTTGGAAACAGCGTCGGCACGCCCCCGAATATAAATATCTCTCTTTTCTTCTCCAGATTAGATGTTCCCCACCCTTCCCGTAATGAGGGGGTAGGTGGGGAGCGATTTCAGCATTCCCAGACGGAGCCGGAGGTGAAGAAAGCCACAGGCACAACCCGGGACACAGTGGGAGCTTTATCTCCAAAATTTGGGGGTTTTTAATGGGTTTAACTCCCTCCAGTTAACAACTTTTATGGGTTTAACACCCTCCAGGTGACCACAGGGTCACCTTCAGCTTCAAACTTATCCAGAATAAAGGTGGAGGGGCCTTTATTAAAATTATTTAGAATTATTAAAATTACTTAGAATTTATTCATTTATTTAAATATTTATTTGGTCAATTATTAAAATTTAATGATTTAAATTTATTTAAAATTGTGCCTTCCAGGTGTTCAATTCTTTTATTAATTAATTTAAGGCTTTCTTCCACTTAAATTTGCCTTTTAACGGTTTCTAGGATTTGCTTCCAAAATCCCAAGCTGTGAAGACCAAAACTCTGTCTGAAAATCAAATTCCTATCAATAATTTCAGAAAAGAATTGGCCAGACCATGATTTCCTTGTCGAATTAGCAGGAATTTCTCCACATCGAAACGTTTTTTTACTTCAGGCATAAAACCCTCCCCAACCACTTTTGAAAACTGAAATTAAGGAAGATATTTGGGGCCCTGAAGTCATGGAAATGTGGAGAAAAAAGACAAAAGACAGCTGGTGCCATCGATGGTCATTTTTTATTGCTGCACAGAGAATTCACAAGACTGAGAAGAAACAAGAGGAGAGGGGAAGGGGAAAAGCATTGACATCTTCCACCGCCAGCTGCTGGCAGCGCTTCCTGGGATTCCCAACACTAAAATATTGGGAATGTCCACAGAAAAACGCCGGCATGGCAGAAGGAGAAGTGAAAACACAGGGAACACTCAGAGAGGAAATGTTTTCTGTGACAAAGACAAGGTGGGATGATCAGAGGATGTTGCGCTGTCGATGGGTTTGCGCCGTGTTTTCCATCCAAAACCCGCGATTTCGGCTCCTCACCGGTGACTGGAGCCGCCCCGCGGGGTCAGGCCTGTGTCAGGGATCAGCAGGGGCGGGAGCAGGGCTCCAGGCACACGGCCTCGCACGACTCCACGCACTTGGTGCTGCAAACCTCGGTCTGGCACTGCTCCACGCACTTGGTGACACAGGGCTCGGGGCACTGGGCGGGACAAACGTCCACGCACTGCGGGGCACAGCTGGTGGCACACTGGGTGGCACAGACGTCCACGCACTGCGGGGCACAGCTGGTGGCACATTGGGTGGCACAAACATCCACGCACTGAGGAGCACAGACCTCCACGCACTGGCTGGAGCAGGGCTTGGCGCAGACATCCACGCACTGAGGGGCACAGCTGGTGGCACACACATCCACGCACTGCGGGGCACAGCTGGTGGCACACTGGGTGGCACAGGGCTCCACGCACTGGGTGACACAGGTGGTGGCGCAGGGGGCCTGGCAGACCTCAACGCACTGGGTGGCGCAAGGATCCGGGCACTTGGCGCACTTCTGCAGGCAGGCAGGGGGCAGGCAGGGCTGCTTGCACTGCTCGTAGTAGTAGGACATCTTGGGGAAGTGCTGGGGTGGCAGGAAAAAGCTGGGAAAAAGCTGGGAAAGAGACAAAAAAAAAATTATCAAGATATCGGTTAGTTCTTATAAAAACACAATTCGTGGAGTGAGGTCCCGGTGGGTTCGTGTTTGGCTGAGGAAAGGAATGTTAGGAAAAGATCCTGCTCCAGGATTCCTGGGTTCTGGAGTTGGAAGAGACCCAAAAGAGCTGGGAAAGAGCTGGGAAAAAGGTGGGAAAAAGCTGGGAAAAAGCTGGGAAAGAGACAAAAAAATAGTGATCAGGATATTGGTGCGTTCTTATCGAGGCGTGATTCACGGCGTGAGGTTGAGGTGGGTTTGTGTTTGGCTGAGGAAAGGAATGTTAGGAAAAGATCCTGTGCCCAGGATTCCTGGGGTCTGGAGTTGGAAGGGACCCAAAAGGATCTCATCAAGTCCAGCTCTAATTTCAATAAAGGTTCTTCCAGCTTTATTCTGTGTAAATTTGAAGCTGAAGGTGACCCCATGGTCTGGAGGGAGGTAAACACCAAATTTCGGAGATGAAGCTCCCACTGTGTCCCAGGTTGTGCCTGTGAGCCAATCCCAGGGTTTTTTTGGAATTAACGCTGCCAGAGATCCCTTTCCTTCATTGGGAACCTGTTAGGAAGCCTCAAGCCACAAATCCTGAATTTTATGGGAATTCCAACTTTGTAGAAGCCGTAACACAAAAACACCCCAGTTCCTGCTATTCCCAGTTCCTGCTATTCCCAGTTCCATCAGCAGATGTTCCAGGGCTCGTCTCTTCCTTGTCAGATCCTCACGCCCACCTGGGCACGTCCCCCGGGCTGGGAATTCCCAACCACAAAGCCCAGAGGCCACAAATCCCCACCATTATCCCGTGGAATCATGGAGTGGTTTGGGTTGGGAGGGATCTCAAAGATCATCTCGCTCCAGCCCAGACCACGTTGCTGCAAGACCTGTCCAACCTGGCCTTGGACACTTCCAGGGATGAGGAATCCATGGGATAACCTGGGCCAGGGCCTCACTACCCTCATGGTTTCTTCCCAATACCTAAATTTCCCATTTTTCAGTGTAAACACATTCCGTGACTTGTCCCTGAAATTCCTGAGGAAAATCCCTCTCCAGCTTCCCTGGAGCCCCTGCAGATCCTGGACCTGAGTTCTCCAGAGGCTGAACATTCCCAGCTCTCCCATCCTGATGATCCTCCAGATCCTGGGACGTCACTGGAATTTTTTTGGGAGATTAATGGGGCTCATCCTTCTGCAAGGCCCAGAGGCTGCAGCTCCAATTTCCAGCTCATTTCCTCCTCTTGGCTTGTCCCAGGGATCTCCCCAGGCTTTGCCTGCAGGAATCCTGCAGCTCCCTCCTTCCGGATAGAGCCTCTTCCCACCCATCCCGTTTGAAGTCCCAGGAGCTGCTCCACAGCATCCATTAATTTATTTAATTCCCAGCCTTAACGAGGCAGGAGCAAATTAACCAGGATGGAGCAGGAGGGAGGAGGAGAAGCAGCCACACTTCTGGACGAGGTGACTTCTCCAAGCTCCTCCAGGCAGAGCAAAACCTAAATAAAATCTCAAATTCCAAGATAAATCCCAGAAGAGAAGCACAGGAGCAAAGTTCTCCTGGGACTTGGAGTAAACGCTCTTTTCCACGAGATATCCTGATAAAAATTCCCTGATAAAGCCAAGGAGGACTTACCGGAGGTCACCGGTCCTGGCGAGCGACGGAGAAGCCAAAGGAACTGGGGGAGCCTCGGAACCCAAACCTTTTATACGGCCGGAGTGGCGTCAGCTCCGGAAACGCGGGAGCCCAGGGGGACGGACAGGTGACCACAAACTGCCCCAGCAGGCTCCTCCTCCACATGCTTTGCATGTTTGTTTGCATCCTAATTTTTGGTGGAAGGCCTCTTCCAGGAAAGCAGGTGATGCTGAGGCAGCCGCGCTCCCGTCCCGGTCATGCGGTTCCCAACGGGAATGGCGGAGTCATTAAAAAAAATACAAACCAGCGGGTGCTGAATTAATTGGTTTTCAGAAAGGGATTTAATGTGCTGGGATGTTTCCGTGGCCTTATTTCCATAAATGTTGGGTTTTGATAGCTGGAGTTTTTCCAGCATGGAATGGCTGTTATTAGGGAAGATGGATAATTAATTGGATTTACTATGAGAAATAGCCTGTCCTAATTCTCATGGAAATGCACCGCCAATCCTCCAGCGCTCCCACGAAACCTTGAGGACCCCGTTTTCCTGATAAATTAAATTATTTCATTCATCCAACCCATTATTTTCCATGGATTAACACCATCTGTGCTTGAAAATTCCAGTGGGGACACAAGTCCAGGTTTTTTGAGGAATGCTTCAAACCATTCAAGGCAGAATAATCCTCATTTTAAAAATGTTTTTCCCTCACAGAAAAGCTCCAGTTTAAGTGGGATTTAGGCCCAGGATGATACTACTACTAATAATAATTTTTATTGAAGTTTTGCTGATTATGGAAAATTCATGTTTCTCCCAGATATTTCGATCACAGAGATGGGAACGTGACCATCACAAAAATGCTAAATAGGGGAAAAAAAGCCACCCCAAAACGAACCAACCCAGCACGAGCAACACGTCCTGTTTACACCCCAAACTCGGAGTCTCCCGGAGAATTCCAGGCATCAGCACCGGTTCCTTCCCAGTGCTTGTCCTGGAATTCCACCCGGAGCTGACGGATCTCCACAGGGTTTTTTGTCACCTCAGCTTTTCCACACACTCAGCTCCCCACGTCCAGATTCTGCCCCTTCCCCGGAGGCTCTGCTGCCCCCGAGGCTGTTCCAGGGATAAACTGGGACTCGTGGAGTGTGGTTTGCTCATCTTAAACACCTCCTCTGCCATGTGAGGAGAAACTGCACCCAGCAGAGCTCGCATTTGTGAGATGAATTTTTAGGCAGATGAATCCCTCCTCATTTTCTCCTCCTCGAGATGCCGGGTGTGGACATCTTCCCCCAGAGCATCTTCCGGCCCTTATCTTCCTGAGGAATATCCCATATTCCGGTTGGAACAGTTCCTCATTATCTCCTCAAGCTCCAGGCTCACCTCCAAACCATCTCTGAGGACCGGTCCTGCACCTCCCTTTCTACCCCGAGTTGTTTTACACCCTATAGTTAACTTTGATTAGCCAGAAATTGGGGATTGTTTCGGGAGACGTAAAGGGACCCGCGCTCGGACACATGGGAACGTCACGGGGCCAGGTCGTTATCCCTAATTGGCACTCATTTGGGAATCTCCATTATGTCCGTGGGCAATAGGAGTCATTGGAGGTGTCACGTTGGTGTCGGTGAGTCAGGACCCCACAGCGACGTCCTTCAGTGGCTCCAGTGACTCCTCCATGGCAGGTTGGGGGTTCCGGAGGGAATTCCATGAGGGAATTCCATGAGAGAATTCCATGAGGTAATTCCATGAGGGAATTCCACAAGGGCAGCACCCCCGGCTCCAAGGGTCTTGTGCTGAAGGGCCAAAGATTTTCCAGGATCATAAAATCCCTGAGGTTGGGAAAGATCTCCCAGAACATCGAGTCCAAGATGTGTCTGAGCCCACCTTGGTCATCCAGAGGAATCCCCAGGAATTCCTTGGACATCTCCAGGGATGGCCAATCTAAACCCCCCTGAGACTCTTCCAAGGCCAACCCATCCTTTCCAGGAGGGATTTTCCCAAATTTCCCACCCTGAGCCTCCCCTGGCACAGCTTGAGGTCGTTCCCTCTTGTCCAGTCCCATTCCCTGGGATCAGATCCCAAACCCTCCCAGGAAGATCCCAAATTCCTCCTGGATCCCCCTTTTCTCCAGGCTGAGCCCCTCCAAATCCCTCAGGATTTTCCAGACCCTTCCCCAGCTCCATTCCCACCCCTGGACAGGCTCCAGCCTCTCCATGTCCCTCTTCCCATGATTTTCCAGACCTGGACACGGAATCGAAGTCCAATCCCTCCACCCCAAAATCCCCGTTTTCCCAAGCAAGAAAAGGAATTTTTTCTGTGTGTTTCCATCAATTCTCACAGAAATCAGGGATTCTCCCCATTTTCCTGCCCAAACCCTCCACGCCCGGTCACAATTAACCCTCCTGGGCCTTCATCAGACCCAACTTTCCCCTCTCCCCATTCCCACAAGGACCTGGGCGAGGCGGGAGGGTCTGAGCCAGCTCCAGGGCAGCGTCCAGGTGGCTCCGGGAGCCCTGGAATTTTTGGGATGCCAGGAGGATGAGAGGAGAGGACATTCAGCCTCACATGGGCGTGAGTGGCTCCTCCGGTCCATGCCCGAGGGACAATTTGGATCCAGCCGTGACAGGAACCCAAATCCCACCATTCCGGCCTCTTTTCCTGTTTACTGCAGAAGGTGAGCGCACAGGGAAGAATGGCAATTAGCGCCTGAGTAATTAAATCTGGGAAGGAGGAACTGGCTGTGGTTATGAAAAAAAAATAATTCCTCACCTCTTTTATCTCTTTGCCTTCTTTGCTTTGATTTTCTCCGTTTTTTCAGGAAAAATCTCTGGATTTCCCTCTGGATTTTTTTTTTACTTTTGTGGATAAAATTGCTTTGATCTCCATGGAAATTTTAGAGCTCACCTGACAGAGGAACCAGGGGGATTCTACAACATTTTCTTGTAGTGAGCAGCAGTTTTCTGCCAGTTTTAATTCCACAGGTGTGAAATAAATATCCAGGTGTTCATGCAGGAAGAATTCCTATTTGTTTGTTTGTTTGTTTCTGGAAATGGGGGCTCTGAGATGATTCAAATCTGAATTTTATGGACACGTGAAGGATTAATGGACACTCCTGCCAGCACCACGCCAGAAGGGAAAAATTAATCCAAAACCCATTTTTTCCCTCATCTACATTTAATTTCCCAGAAAACCGAGGGGTCTGGGAGAAGGACCAAAGGATAGCTTTGCTTGCACAGAATTCTAAGGAATTTTAGAGGCGTTTTGGAGTCCAGTGGAACCCCACGGGGATCAGAGGAGCTCCGAGGGAGGAGCTCGCAGGTTGTCACCAACCCCGGGCCTTGGGGCATCTTCGGTGGCGGCTCCCAGACGGTCGCGCCCCGTCTGCCGCCGCCCCCGCTCCTCCCGCCCGCATTCCGAGCGGGATTTGCTCCGACAAACCCTCCCCAAACCCTCCCCGGGCCCGGCTCCCAGCCGAGATCGACCTCGGGAACCTCCCGGGATGGTGCCGATCCCCGTTTGGGCGTTTGGGATCGAGTGATGGAGGAGTGCTTGGAAAATTCAAATTTTGGGGTTTTCAAGTGTTTTTCCAGGCTGGAAATTCCATCTGAGCTGGGATTTCAGATGTTGATCTGGGATATCAGACGTTGATCTGGGATATCACACATTGATCTGGGTTATCAGATATTGATCTGGAATTTTACACATTGATCTGGGATTTCACACAATTATTTGGGATTTCAGGCATTGATCTGGGATTTCACAGATTGATCTGAGATTTCAGACGTTGATCTGGGATTTCACAGATTGATCTGGGATTTCACACATTCATCTGGGATTTCACACATTGATCTGGGATATCGCACATTCGTCTGGGATTTCACACATTGATCTGGGATTTCACACATTGATCTGGGATTTCAGGGATGTCAGGACTGAGGGAAAGGCTGGAGATGTGCCAGGGGGTGGGAATTGGAGTGGATTTTGGGAAAAGGTTCTTCCCCCCAGAGTGTGGGAGTGCCCACCAGGCTCCCCAAGGTATGGTCACCATCCCAAACCCACCAAAGCTCCAGGACAACGCTCCCAAGGACACAGAGGGATTTTGGGATGACCTGGGTGGGGCCAGGAGTTGAATTTGATGATCCCTGTGTGCCCCTTCCATCTCAGGCCATTCCACAATCCCAGTGAGAACTTCCCAAGCATTTTTTACTTAAAAAATCGGGATTTTAGGGAAGGAATTAAAAGGAAGTGAAGGAAATGAGCGAGGCTGAGTCCAAGATCGTTTCTTTTATTTCTTCAAGGAAAAAGATCAGGAGGAAGAACAGAACAAAGAGGAGAATTCCTCCATCACACTCCTGGTGTGAGGGGAATTTTGGATTCTTTCTCCCGGGGGACAATCCCGGGGGCACAAAATCGCTCGGTGACGTCCCGTGAGGAACGGTGCTTTCTTGAGGTGAAAAACAGCAGGAACGGGGCAGAACGCGAGGAAAACGAGGATTTACTCTTCCTCCAGAGATTCCATGGGGATCCCAGCCCAGAGCCCCTCAGCGAGCCCGGAATTTCGGGCAGCCCGAGACGGAGCAGCGCTGGCCGCACACGGGGCAGGTCTGGGTGACGCAGGTGGTGGGACAGGAGTCGGCGCACCTGGTGACAACCTGGACACCCCTGCGGGACTGAGAGGCGGCACGGCTGGGGACACAGCACGGGGCTGGGCACGTGGCGGGCACTCCCTGGCAGCAGGGGTCCTGGCATGAGGTCACCCCTTGGCCGCACGGGTTTTGGCACGAGGTCACTCCCTGGCAGGTGGTGGTGCACGAGGTCACTCCTTGGCAGCAAGGGTCCTGGCAGGTGGTGGTGCAGGTGGTCACTCCCTGGCCACACTGGTTTTGGCACGAGGTCACTCCCTGGCAGCAGGGGTCCTGGCAGGTTGTGGTGCCGGTGGTCACTCCTTGGCAGTAAGAACTTTGGCAAGTGGTCACTCCTTGGCCACAGGAATTTTGGCAGGAGGTCACTCCCTGGCAGCAAGGGTCTTGGCAGGTGGTCACTCCTTGACAGCAAGGGTCCTGGCAGGTGGTGGCGCAGGTGGTCACTCCCTGGCCACATGGGTTTTGGCACGAGGTCACTCCCTGGCAGCAGGGGTCCTGGCAGGTTGTGGTGCAGGAGGTCACTCCCTGGCAGCAAGGGTCCTGACAGGTGGTCACTCCTTGGCAGCAGGAGCTTTGGCACCTGGTCACTCCTTGGCAGCAGGAATCTTGGCAAGTGGTGGTGCAGGTGGTCACTCTCTGGCCGCAGGGGTTTTGGCAGGTGGTCACTCCCTGGCAGCAAGGGTCTTGGCAGGTGGTGGTGCAGGTGGTCACACCCTGGCAGCAAGAACTTTGGCACGAGGTCACTCCCTGGCAGCAGGGGTCCACACACCTGGTGGCACATCTGGTGGCACAGCAGGAATCTTGGCACCTGGCCACCCCCTGGCAGCAGGGGTCTACACACCTGGTGGCACACGTGGTCACCCCCTGGCAGCAGGGATCCACACGTCTGGTGGCACATCTGGTGACACAGCAGGGATCCTGGCACGTGGTGACGCGCTTGGTGACCTCCTGGCAGCAGGGATCCACACGTCTGGTGGCACATCTGGTGACACAGCAGGGATCCTGGCACGTGGTGACACGCTTGGTGACCTCCTGGCAGCAGGGATCGACACACCTGGTGACACACTTGGTGACCTCTTGGCAGCAGGGATCCACACACCTGGTTCTGCACTTGGTGACCTCCTGACAACACGTGTCCACACACCTGGGGTCACACCTGGTCACACAGCATGGATCTTGGCACGGGGTGGAGCTCTTGGACACCTTCTTGTAGCACGGATCCGCACATCTGGAGCTGGACTTGCTCCCCTTCTTGGAGCAGGGGTCTCCACATCTGGTGCTGGATTTGGCGCCTTTCTTGCACCACGGGATCACCCACGGGCTGCTCCACTTGGTCACCTTCTTGCAGCAGGGCTCGTAACACGGTGTGAGGCCCCTGGGGGCCTTCTTGCCACACGGGTCCACACACACGGTGGCACACGGGTCCACACACGTGGTGACACACCTGGTGACGTCCTGACAGCAAGGGTCCACACAGGTGGTGACACACTTGGAGGTCTCCTGACAGCACGGGTCCACACAGGTGGTGACACACTTGGTGACCTCCTGACAGCACGGGTCCATATGCGTGGTGGTACACGTGGTCACTTCCTTGCAACACGGATCTTGGCATGTGGTGACACACTTGGTGACCTCTTTGCAACATGGATCCACACACGTGGTGGCGCATGTGGTCACCTCCTTGCAGCAGGGATCCTGACATGTGGTGACACACTTGGTGACCTCCTTACAACAGGGATCCTGGCATATTGTGGTGCATGTGGTGACCTCCTTGCAGCGGGGATCCTGGCATGTGGTGACACATTTGGTGACCTCCCGACAACACGGATCCTGACACGTGGTTGTGTACTTGGTGACCTCCTTACATGTTGTGGTGCACGTGGTCACCTCCTTGCAGCAGGGATCCTGACATGTGGTGACACGCTTGGTGATCTCCTGGCAGCAGGGATCCACACACGTGGTGGTGCACCTGGTCACTTCTTTGCAACACGGATCTTGGCACGTGGTGACACAATTGGTGACTTCCTTACAGCACGGATTCTGACACGTGGTGGTGCACTTGGTGACCTCCTGACAGCATGGATCTTGGCAGGTGGTGACACACTTGGTGACCTCCTGACAGCATGGATCCTGACATGTGGTGGTGCACGTGGTGACCTCCTTGTAACATGGATTCTGACACGTGGTGACACACTTGGTGACCTCCTGGCAGCAAGGATCCTGGCATGTGGTGACACACTTGGTCACTTCTTGACAACATGGATCTTGACACGTGGTGGTGCACTTGGTGACCTCCTTATAACAGGGATTTTGACACGTAGTGACACGCTTGGTGACCTCCTGGCCACACGGATCCTGACACGTCGTTGTGCACGTGGTGACCTCCTTATAACATGGATCCTGACATGTGGTGGTGCACGTGGTGACCTCCTTACAACACGGATCTTGGCACGTGGTCACACACTTGGTGACCTCTTGACAACATGGATCTTGGCATGTGGTGGTGCACGTGATGACCTCCTTGTAACACGGATCCTGACACGTGGTGGTGCACTTGGTGACCTCTTGACAACACGGATCCTGACACGTGGTGGTGCACTTGGTGACCTCCTGGCAGCACAGATCCTGGCACGTGCCCGTGGAGCACTTGGCCACCTCCTGGCAGCAGTCCCGGCTCCTGCTGCAGCTCTCAGTCACCCAGCAGCAGCAGCAGGGGTTCCTGCAGAACCTCGTGGAGCACCCAACCACGTCCTGGTCGCACGGGGGGCCACTCAAGGTGGCCACAAGGCCGCAGGGCTTGGTGGCCTGGGCCAGGCTGCCCAGGCTGCCCAGGCTGACGTAGGTGGTGGTGCCGGGGTAGCAGCAGGGGCTGCGGCGGCGAGGGAGGCGCGGGAAGCTGCCGGTGGTGCCGCAGGGATCCAGGCTGGAGCTCACCGGGAAGCTCCTCACCAGCACGGCCGGAGGGGGGATGCAGATCTGGCTCAGCGGGCAGCCGGTGGCGGAACGCATTTTTGGGGGGAAGGGGGAGGCTGGAAGCAGGAAAGGGATAAAATTTAATTTAAAAAAGGTGTGAAAACCTTCCAGGTTGTTCTATACACTGAATTAATTAATCCTTTTTCCACCGAATCCTGAATTGGGAAAACAGCCGTGAGGCGAGGAAGTGACTCCACGTGAAAGCGTTTTAGACAAATTTGTTGCTGTTTTCAAGCAGCTTCCTCTCAAAACAGGAAGCAAAAATTGTTTGGGCTCCTTTAGGTCTGAAGCCTCCACCTGCCCACACCTCCCCTTGGTTCAGGATGAACCTTTCCCATTCCTTCCCTGATTTCACCCAAAACAGCTTCAGAACACCCTGCCCTCATCCAGAGGACGCCAGTGGCGGCTCCGTGCTGGAAAACCTCCCCAAGGAAAGGTTCTGCCGCAGTTGCTTTTCCCACAAAATCTGCCTGGCCCTTCCCACCTGGATTTTTCCTCCCAGGCACCGCGGCCTTCCCTGGCAGCCTGAGAGGCTCCGCTCCTTATCACCCCTCCCACTCCTCCCCTTTGAAGTCCCAGCCTGGCCTTTTGATCTCTCCCAACGCCAAAAATTCCCCGGGTGAAACACGGCAGCAAAGTCGGTGAGGACACAGAGAAAATTTCATCCTCCTCGGCGGAAGAAGAACAAAACCCGCAGCAAATAAACCCCAGAGAAGACGGAATTAAAATCTGGGGGAATCCCAACCCCAATATCCCCAAGCAGAAACACTTTTAAGTCTTTTAATTTGCTTCTGCACAGCTCCAAAATGAAAAAAAAACCAAACCCCAACCACGAGGTGACTTCCAAGGAAACCAAGCTGGACTTACCCAATTCTCCACCACCGAGCACCAAATGAAACCAAAAATGGCTTGGGGAGCAGGACAATAGGAATCCTTTTATAGGATTTTGGTGTCCGTGGCTCCGGAAGTGAGACACCTCAGGGGTATGGAAATCAAATATTTAATAATCCAGACCTGCTCTGCTCCAATCCTTCAATTACTTGGCTCGACGTTATAATTTTTAATGTCGCCAGGGTGGGATGTGAGGCTCTCATGACTGCCAGGAATTCCCCATCCACGCATTTCCTACGGACTGGGAAATGCAGATGAGACAGCCTGGAAACAATCCCCCTCAGGATTAAACTCTGGAAAAAAATCTGTTTTGGAGCATTTGGGGAATGGAGGTGGGATGGGACTCTGGATGGGGCTTGGCTCTCTCATAATATTCCTTCTGCTGGGAATTTTATTCCTGATAATCTGCTCAGTTTTCCCTCAGTGGGAAGAGGCTCTCCATTAATATTTTGGACGGCTCAAAGAGGCACCAGGATCATCTCCAAATCCTTCAGCATCTCCCACTCCACCTTTTCCTCAAGGTCCCTGGGACATCTGAGTGCCCTTGGTTGGTCTTGAGCTGCGGGACCCAAATCGGACACAGCTCCAGATGTGGTCCAGGAATTCCCTGGACACCTCCAGGGGTGGCCACTCCAACCCTCCCTGAGCCCCTTCCAAGGCCTTGTCCCTTTTCCAGGTGGAATTTTCCCAAATTTCCAACCCTGAGCCTCCCCTGGCACAGCTCCAGGCTGTTCCGTCTTGTCCTGGTTCCGTTCCCTGGGATCAGATCCCAAATCATCCCTGGAAGAGCCCAAAATTCCTCCTGGATCCCCCTTTTCTCCAGGTTGAGCCCCCCCATCTCCCTCAGGATTTTCCAGCTCCATTCCCATCCCTGGACAGGCTCCAATCTCTGCCTGTCCCCCTTTCCATGATTCTCCAGACCTGGACACAGCCCTGGACATTCCCCTCCCCAGGGAATAATCCTTGCCCTGGTCATTTTTGCCACAATTCTTTGATTTTCCTTTTTAATAAAAATTTTATTTCTTTAATTCAGCCGTCGGCCTCCAGGGAAATCTTCACATTTCCAGGATCTCCAGGACCTTCCAGGACCTCCTCCCGAGTGTCCCAGCTCCCCCAGGTGACACCTAGGGCCACAAGGCATGAACTCACTGATCTCAGTGGCCTTTGGGCCGATTTTTGTGCCCGTTTCTGGTGCCAGGAGGTCACACCCAGCCCGAGAAGGTGACAAACTTCACGCGGCCGTCGCAGCTCGGAGCCGCCGCTTTCTCCCCACAGAAAAGTTGTCCCTGCCTGGAAAAGAAGGAAGAGAGACACAACCAGTTCCCCTGAGACATCAAAGGCTCTGGGATTCTCCTCTTCTCGCTGCCACCCAGCCCGAAGTCACCCGGTGACACAGCCAGGGACAGGAGTGACTCGCACCAGAGGCAAAGTCACTTTCCACCAGGACACCAAGGGGGGTTTTGCCTCTTCTCCCTCCAAATTTTGCTGTCCAGTGTGGTGGTTTTTGTTATTTCCTGGAAATAAATAAATTTGGGATTTGTGATCCCTTGCATTGGGAGTTTGCTGCTGACTGCAGGAAAAATTTCCTCCTTTTTTTGGTTTTTCTGTTCAAACTCTCCCTTTGGGATTTCCTTGCTCAAATCTGTTCTCAGCCCAACCATTCAAATGATTTTCCAATTTTTTTTTTGGGGGGAACAGATTTGATTCACGTTTTTGGGTTTATGGATTTCCAGCCGGGTGGGATTCAGCCGGTTTGGGGTAAAATGAAGGGAAAAGGGCGGTGGTCACTCCTCCGGTCACCTGCCTGCTCATGCCACACGAGGACGACTCCACCGTCACGACAACGGGGACGGGATTTGAGTCAGAACTTCAGGAGCGGACGGAAAACATCACGAGGCGAGCGGTGAGCGAGGAGTTTCCAGCAGCCCCGTGGAAAAACACCACAGAAAAAGGTCAGATGACGTGGCTAAAAATAAAAGAATCCCCCGAATCCCACATCCCATCCTGCCCCTAATGGTCCTCACGAGGTGTTGGGCTGGAGGCTGTTGGAGCATCCCAAAAAACCTGCCCCGTCACCGGGCCGGGAATCCAGTCATTTCCCAAATTCCTCCCTGGCGTCTGCGGGGCCACGTGAATTCCCGAGCTCCAGGTCCGGCTGCAGCCACGGAAATAGGCGTTTTCCATTAAAAATAATTAGGCAAATCATCCCTGGCGGGGCAGAGGCGGAGCGAGGCCGTGCAGAGCTCCGGGTGCCTGGGGCTCTGCGGCTCTGGAGGCCAGGAACACACCAAGAACATCTCGGGAACACACCAGGAACATCCCGGGATAACACGGCCGCCTCTGCCCTCCCGATCCCAACCCGGTGAGTCTCCTTGGGATGCTGCAAATCCTTGTTGTCCCTTTCCAGAATAGATTCCCTGGAAAGCTGAAAAAAGGGGGATTTGTGGTGCTCAGTTTCCTCGGGGATAGAGGTTTCAGAGGGTAAAATCCTCCCCTTGGCTGTAATTCTAGAATTCTCATGGATGTTCTGGAAGATTCCTGTTGTTCCAGCAGTGGATTTGGTGGGATTAAACCCTGTCCTGCCAGGAGATCCAGGATCCATTCCAAACAACTGGAGAAGGGAAAAATCACTGGAGAAAGGAAAAACAACTGGGGAAGGGAAGGGAGTTATTTGAAATTTATAAACCTGAAAACGAGAATCAAATCCATTGTTATCCCCCCCAAAAAAGCTGGCAAATTGTTGGAATTGTTCGTCTGAGAGCAGATTTTAATGAGAAAAGCTGATTTTGGGAGTTTGAAGAGAAAAGTGAAAAAATTAGGGATCTTCCCCTGATTTTTCATGGGATTGGGTGTGAAATTGTTCCTTTTTCTCGCAGCTCTCCATCATCGCAGGGAGATGAATTCCCAGTGCCCGCCCTGTTCCTGCCTGGAAGGGGCTGCCCAGAGCCATCCCTGCGCCGTGGCGGCCCCGGAGCAGAATTCCCCGGCAGATCCCTGCCCATGGCAGGACGTTTGTCCCTCCTGTCCCTGTGATGCCCCTCAGGGCTCCCTCGGGGTCACCTCCCCGTCCCTCCCCGCGGATTCCGATCCTGTGAAAATCCCGAGCTCTGGAGAGGAACCCTTCACCTTCGAGAGCCCCGGGATGTGCGTGATGAAGTTCCCGCTGCAGAAATCCATCCTGACGGTGGAGCTTTGTCCCCCTGATTCCGACGGGACCTTCTCGCTGCCCCAGGAGGAGCTCGGGGTCTCCCAAACCACCGGGAGCTGCCTGGACAACCTGGAGAAGCTCCACCAGGAGCTCCCGGCTGTGGATCCCTGCACCCTCGAGGTGGTGGAGTTGGGCACGGATGAGCCGTGCCAGGCCCAGGGCACGATCCTGGGGGATTCCTGTGCGTCCCAAAGTGGGATTTCCATGGATCCCTGTTCATCCCAAAGTGGGATTTCCACGGATCCCTGCTCATCCCAAAGTGGGATTTCCACGGATCCCTGCACGTCCCAAAGTGGGATTTCCATGGATCCCTGCTCATCCCAAGGCGGGATTTCCACAGATCCCTGCACGTCCCAAAGTGGGATTTCCACGGATCCCTGCTCATCCCAATCCCAGGGACTCGGGGCCGCCGGAGACGCCAAGGACAGCAAACACCAAACGTCCTCACGGAGCCCGTTCCGCCTGAATTCCTGCACTTCCAGCATCGTGGAGCGCTGCCTCTCCCGCTGCCAGAGCTGGTTCCGGGGCAAGAAATAGGATTTGGGATCAGTGGGATGAAGGAAAGGGGGTCCCTGCCCGGCTCGGGTGAGTCTGAGCTTCCCACAAAAAAGAGAGGAAATTGCTTCACGTGAGATTATTAAAAAAAAAAAAGAAAAAAAAAAAGCAAGATGCTTTTCAATCATCTCTTAATTACTGTGTCAGTCTGATTGCCCAACGAAAAGCTCAATAAATAATGGGGAAATGATCCCAGTGGGAATTGCAGCCGGGGTCCTGTTTCGTCACTCGCCGCCTTTTTGCTTCCCACGGATGGATGAGATTCAGAGCCCTCCTTAATTCATTCACGGTTTTAATGTTTTTAATTTTTAATCCTTCTTCTTAATGGCTTTCCCCATTAAAATTGTGGGAATATTGAGGAAAGCAAATTTCCTCAGAAATAAAAGGAATCCTCCTTCTTAATGGTTTTCCCCATTAAAATTGTGGGAATATTGAGGAAACCAAATTTTCCTCGGAAATAAAACTCGAGGAGCTCCTTCCCCATGGATGAAAAGTTTTTTAGGGAATTCTGGGCTGGATCTGAGTTTGGGGGACCACCAGCAGCCCCCCCAGGGCTGGGGCTGCTCCCGAATTTATTTTGGGGAGCTGGAATCCAGCCTGGAATCCAAACATTTTCCTGGGATGAGTCCCCCACGCCCAGAGGCTCTTCCAGGCACCGAGAATTCCAGTTAAACCAGCAGCTCCCAGTTTACCAGAGGCTCGGAACCCCTCAGGACCCCCAGGGGAGGCGGATTTTGCCTGGAGGCTTCGGTTGGGAGCTCCAAAATCCAGAAGGAACTCTTGGGAATGTTTGGGAAGCACCAGAGCCTGTCCCAACTCCCATCCCGGTGTCACCAGCCAGAAATGACACTGGGAACCCGGGCAGGCCACTGGGAGAACTGGTCAGACTGGGATTCCAGGGCCCTGGTGTCCAGCAGCTCCCTCCTCCCTGCCCCAGCTGCTCCATCCAGGCCCATCCCGATTTTCATGGAATTAGGAGAGGTTCCAGCTTTTTCCCAACCGCTGTGACACATTCACGTCCATATTAAAAAATAACAATCAGGATTTAAAAGGGAGAGAGTGGGGTTCTTAATTTTTGGGAAATCCGGGTTAATGATGGAAGGAATTCCAGCTGGGGAATGGGGTGAAAATATCGTGAGGAATTGGATGAAAATATTCCAAAAATGGGATTAAAATATCCCAAGAAATGGGATGGAAATATCCTGGAAAATGAGATTAAAACATCCCGAGGAATTGGGTGAAAACACCCCAAAACCAGAAAAATTAGATTAAAACATCCCAAGGAATGGGATGAAAATAACCTGAGGAATTGGATGAAAACACCCCAAGGAATTGGATTAAAACATTCCAAGGAATTGGGTGAAAACATTCCAAAAATAGGATTAAAATATCCCAAGGAATGGGATGAAAATGTCCTGAAAAATGAGATTAAGACATCCTGAGGAATTGGGTGAAAACATCCCAAAAATGGGATTGAAACATTCCAAGGAATTGAATGAAAACATCCCAAAAAAAAGGGATTTAAACATCCCAAGGAATGGGAAAATGGGCAAAAGGAAGCACGGAAAATCCGACCCTCCACAGGAGGATGGGGCAAGGGAACAGGAAAATCCAAAATATTTGTGAGTTTGGGGCTCAGAAGGCACAGAAAGGGTTTAATTAATTCCTCCTTAATTATCATTAATGAATGCTGGATTTCTTAAAAGCATCTCAAAGCAAGGGAAGGAGCTGGGATGTGAATCCCTGATTTGAATTGTGGGATTATTCAAATCCGGAGAATTCGAGGGCAGCCCTGGAATCCAATTATTGAAATATCCTCATTAACATGGAAAAAAAAGCGGGATTAGGGGAATTTGAGTTTCTGACACCTCTTAACGTCAGAGGAGATTTGGGACAGCGAGGAGAGCTTGGGGGAAAAAGGAAGGATTTGATTCCAATTATTTAATCACAGGATTTGATTGCAATTATTTAATCACGGAGATGTGGGGAGGGAAATCCCTGCGGAATGGGAAGGTTTAGGAATCTGCTTCAGGATGAGGCAAAAAGAGGGAGAAAAAGATGGAATTTGGGGTGAATTCCTGCAGCTCTCAGCAGGGAAGGAGAGAGGGAAATGGGGAAAAATGGCAAAGGAATGATGGGAAGGGGATAATGTGGAGAAAAGCTGGAAAAAGATGGATAAAATCAGTAATAATGTGGATAAAACCTTCAACAAGAGGGATAGAATCTGCAACAATAAATGAAAAATAAAAATTAAAAAAAAAATACAAAATATAAAAATATATAAAATACATATAATATATAAATATATTATATATAGAAAATATATATTATACATAAAATATTTCTATATTATATATAGAAATATAGAATATATGTAAAATATCAAAATAGATTATATATATTTCTATATAATATATAATGTATATAAAATACAGTATATATGTTTATATATAATATATAGTGTATGTTATATATTTTTTATATATAGAAATATATAAAATATAAAAATATATATTGTATATTAATATAATATAAATATTATATATATTTTTAATATATTATATAAATATGTTATATATATATATAAAATCTAAAAATATTTCACTCGACCTTCCTGAGCCATTTAGGGGACTCCCAGTCCTCCCAGTGGCTCCCAGCCCGGCACTGGGGGCAGCGCGAGGAGCTCCAGCGCTTTTCCCTCCGCGTGCCTCAGTTTCCCCGCGTGTCCCCGGCATTCCAGGGATCCCAGTCCCGCTCCAGGAGCCGCTTGGTGGCACTGCGGGAGAAGATTTCGCCGCTCGCTGCCGGATCCGGGAGAATTCCAGGATCATCAGGAACATCCAGGGAAAGAGCTCCGGGATCACCGAGTCCGAGCTGGGATCGATCCCCCCTTGGTCATCCCGAGGAATCTCCAGGAATTTCTTGGACACTTCCAGGGGGAGCCACTACAACCCTCCCTGGGCCCCTTCCAAGGGAAACGAAATGAAATGAAATGAAATGAAATGAAATGAAATGAAATGAATAATGAAATTTTAAAATAAAATAAAATATAAAATAAAATAAATTTTAAAAAATAAGATAAAATAATATATAAATAAATGAATCAAACCAAATTTTAAAAATCAAATAAAAATATAAAATAGAATAAAATATTAAAATAAAACATAAAATAAAGTAAATAAAATAATTAAAATTAAAAAATAAAATAAAATAAAATAAAATAAAATAAAATAAAATAAAATAAAATAAAATAAAATAAAATAAAATAA
>JAXCLO010000101.1:6983915-7000383 GCA_035583995.1 Arremon aurantiirostris
AAATAAAATAAAATAAAATAAAATAAAATAAAATAAAATAAAATAAAATAAAATAAAATAAAATAAAATAAAATATAGTTTTCCAACAATTTTCCCAAATTTCCCACCCTGAGCCTCCCCTGGCACAGCTTGAGGCCATTCCCTCTTGTCCTGCCCCGTTCCCTGGGATCAAATCCCAAATCTCCCCTGGCAGATCCCAAATCCCCCCTGGCTCCCCCTTTTCTCCGGGATCAGCCCCCTCAGGATTCTCCATTCCCGCTCCAGCCCCGGCCCAGCCCCGGTTCCCATCCCAACATCCTCATTCCTGTCCCTTGGCTTCCCCTCCCTCCCTCCCCACCCCTCTCACCAAACCCGTTCCGAGCCCCGGGCGTGGCTCCGGCACCGCCTGAGCCCCAACCCAGGGAAAAAATAACCAGAATCACCAAATTAACCAAAATAACCTTTCCTGCCCAGTTCCTGCCCAGTTTCTGCCCAATTCCTGCCCAATTCCTGCCCAATTTCTGCCCCAATTCCTGCCCCATTCCTGCCCAATTCCTGCCCAATTCCTGCCCAATTCCTGCTGGGGGTGTCCGTGGGAGAGGCCAGGAATTCATTCCGGAGAGAATCCTCATTAATGAAAAAATCTCATAATTAAAAGCAAATAAAGATGGGGGAATTTGGGTGAGGGGCATTTCAGGGGTTGTCTCCCCTGGAATTCCCAGGCTGGAATCCCTATCCTATAAAAGATGGATTTGGGTGAGAATTCCAGAATTCCCAACCTTGCCCTGAGCTGTTTTGGGTGGGATATTTGGAATTCCCAACCCTCCCCAGGCATGTCCACAGCTGAGACGCTCCAGGACTCATCCCAAAATTCCACAAATCTGGGCCCGATCCAGGGAATTCTGAGGGAATTTCGGAATTCTGGATCCCCAAAATTCCACAAATCTGGGCCAAATCCATGGAATTCTGGTGGGATTCTGGAATTCTGGATCCCCGTGGATTTGCAGGGGGTGGTTTCTGGTTTGGGATTTCTGATTCAGAGCCGAGGCTGCTGTGGGATTCGGGGCCGTCCCGGGGGTGACGTCGGAGGTGGCGCCCGGGGCTCCGTGTCCTGCGTGTCGCCAACCTCAGACGAGGCGTGGGGACCTCGGCCGGGCCCCGATGGCGCTGATTGGGGACAGGGAGGTGACAAACAGGATGACTGGGGTGAGGAGTCCTGGGGCTCCAGCCCCGCTGACCTCACCCCACTGCCCATCCACATCCCGGCTGGAAAAGTGTCCCAGAATCCAGGTGGGACAAATTCCACCACGCCAGGTGGGTCCAGCCTGGCCCTGGACGCTTCCAGGGATGGGGAATCCATAAAATCCCATCCAAACCAGCCAAGGGAATTCTGGAAAGGTTTGGGATGGAAAGGAACCTTAAATCCCAAAAATTCCACCCCAGTTCCATGGGGTGGGACCGTCCCCTATCCCAGGTGGGTCCAACCTGGCCTTGGGTGCTTCCAGGGATGGGGAATCCATAAAATCCCATCCAAACCGGCCCAGGGAATTCTGTAATGGTTTGGGATGGAAAGGAGCCTAAAATCCCACCCCAGTTCCATGGGGAGTGACCATCCCCTATCCCAGGTGGTTCCCAGGATGGAGAATCCATGGAATAATCTGGAATTACCTGGGGCGGGGAAGGATTTATCCCTAAAATCCAACCTAAACCGGCCCAGGGAATTGTAGAATGGTTTGGGATGGAAAGGAACCTGAAATCCCAAAAAATCCCACCCCAGTTCCATAAGCACTGCCAGAACGAGCCTGGAGCCTCAGGAGAAGCATTTTTGGGGAAAACCCAGCAGGAAAAGGGGTTCAGCACTGTCTGGATGTGCCTGGAGCCTCAGGAGAAGCATTTTTGGGGCAAACCCAGCAGGAAAAGGGGTTCAGCACTGTCTGGATGTGCCTGGAGCCTCAGGAGAAGCATTTTTGGGGAAAACCCAGCAGGAAAAGGGAACCTGGATGTGCCTGGAGCCTCGTTGTCT
Organism: Arremon aurantiirostris; assembly: GCA_035583995.1. Lineage (NCBI taxonomy): Eukaryota > Metazoa > Chordata > Aves > Passeriformes > Passerellidae > Arremon > Arremon aurantiirostris. Next base: position 6,985,918 of record JAXCLO010000101.1, read on the forward strand.
CATCCTGGGAATGTCACCAAATCCCAGGAAAGCGCTCCCGAGCCCAGGGACCTTTTCCAAGGCGGATTCCCGAGGCCCCGGCCACTGGGGTGGGGATTCCAGACAGTTACAGGCCACCAAACCCCCCCTCATTTGCATAATCACCCCAAAAAATCCACCCCAAAATTACAGCGTCCCAAGGGTGTCATTATCGCCCAGGCGGGGCCTAATTTGCACCAGGGTGGTTTAATCCGGGTTCAAAAAAAAGAAAAAAAAAATCCCAAAAATGAACGTTGGGGACAAATCCCTGGGCTGAGTGTCCCCGAGGTTATTAATTAGCCAGCGTTAATTAATTGGGCTCCTACACCCAGGGTGAGCCACGGGCGAGGCTGCGGGACGGGTTCCTGCTCTGAGGTGGCCCCCGTGATGTCCCCGTCACCCCGTGTCCCCTCCAAACCCCAAATCCAGGCTCTGGAATTTTCCAGATTTCCTCTAAGAGTTCCTGGGGAATAAAGGAAGAGTTAATTAATTTGCCGTTCGAAGATTAAATTAAAAATAAGGGGATTGTGAGGTAATTACGGCCTGAGGGCAGCCGGAGGAAATTCAGCATTAATCGACCTCTCAGCAGAGGTTTCTGCTTTTATTTTTAATTAATCGACCTCTCAGCAGAGGTTCTTCTGCTTTTATTTTTAATTAAAGTCGAGCCAAGTTGAAATTAAAATGGTCCAATTAATATTAGGAGTTTTATCGTGATTTTTCTCAATGAAAAGTCATAAATTGATTACAATTTCCTTGTTCAAAAATCCGTTTAAAAATTCGCTTAATCGTTTAAAAATGGCTGTGGTTGGTTTATTTTTAATATTGGATAATATGGCCAAATATTAATGAGAAATAAAAATAAGAATAAAACTCTACAGGGGTGTCCCATGAACCAAAACCAGGAGGATTTGGGGAATCTCACCCAGATTTTAGGGCTGAAATCTTCTTCCCTTTGCCTGATCCAAACCTCAGCGACCTCGGGCTTGAAATTCCAAAGGAATTGCACAAAAAAGGGACAAAAAATCCCCTCTGGAATTGTGGGATTAATTACGTGGGTCATAAAGATCTTGATTGTCCCTGATCTGCTAGTCCTGAGCTCTGCTGCCATCAGCACTTAAATTTTCCTTTTAATTAATTTAATTAATTAAATTAATTTAATTAATTTAATTTAAATATTAATCCCCATTTTCATGTGGTTTCGCAGGTGTTAAAGACACAAACTCCCACCCATAACACAAATATTTACACTGAAATCCGCCCTCCTCCCTTTACGCTCTGGAGCCCTTCCAGATTTCCCCCCCAAAAAAAATCCGACACTCGACCATAAAAGGATTTTACAGCCAGGATTTTCCAGGATTAGGCGGAACCGGCCCGAAGAGCCGCTGCTATTTCGGGGTGAAAATGATAGGGAAGGGTTGATAAAGCCAAATAACCCGTTTGGGACTGGGCTTGGCCCAGGATGAATCAGGACAACGTCCACGAAGGGTGGCTCCTCTCCAACCCCAACGGGGACCCTATAAAAGCTGCGCCGTCCTCGCCTGGCTCCGCACGGCTTCCCAGGAATCCCACTCGATCCCGACGGTGACTTGGGTGAGTGGGGCTCCCTCGGGAATGTTCCCTTTGCCGGGAATTTTCCCCTTGGTTGGGAATTTTGGTGTTTCTCCAGGATTCACTGCAGATGGGAGAGTCGTTCCCGGCGTTTTTTGGGAATATCGAGGGGGTTTCTCCCTGTTGGAATCGTCCTTGAGGGAAGGGAATACGGGAGAAGTTTGGGGAGTTGTTTGGGTGTGGGGTCAGCTCCCGGCTGGAGCTCTGGCCCCTTCTCCGTGGAAATTCCGGCGTTTCCATGGGGCAGGGAGTGCTCGTGTGCCCGGGCACGTTCCGGAGGCAGGAATGGGGCACGGCGCCGCTCCCCAGGATCAGATCGGGCACGGAGGTTCCCCATAAGAGATTTGGGCGTCCCACAGAGGGAGGAAGGAGGGAAGGAGGAGGCTTTGGAGGTTTCCAGACGCAGCTTCTGAGGTCTCTGCCCCAGATCTTGTCTTGGGTTGGGTTAAAGCTGCTCTGGCCAGGATCACAGGGATGGGTCTTGGAAACACCAGGAAGTGCTGGAATGAGGCCATGGAGATGCTCCAAGGGCTGGGGGAAGGTTGGGAGAGCTTCTGGGGAGGAGAAGCTCCATGGTGACTTTAGAGACCTCCCTGGACAGCAGAGGGGTTGGACTGGTTCTATTTAGTGCCCATTCCAAGGAAATGTTCCATGGGATAACCCCACGGGGCAGGATCTGGGGGCACCTCTTGAGTCAGCACCACGGGGTCCCTCCCCGTCACCGCATCCCTGTCACTGTTCCCGCTCCGACGTCACCCAAACGCGTCAGTGGTGAGGCCAGAGGCCACTCCCCATCCCACTAAAACCCCAGAATGTGTTTCCAATGGAGCCGGGAATTCTCCTCCCTCTTCCCAAGGGGATCCCCCAGCCCCCGGTCCTCTCCTGTCCCTCCAGGCTCACTCGGACCTGCAGCATGTCCCCGTTCTTGGACAGCATCGCCACCATCGTCGGCGTCTTCCAGCAGCACGCCCGGGGAGATGGGGACAGCTCCGGGCTCAGCCGCAGGAGGATGAGGGAGCTGATCCAGAGGGAATTCGCAGATTCCCTGGTGGTGAGCACTGGAGTGTGGGAATGGCAAAATGCTCTCTGGAAAGGGAACGGGGAGGGCTCCACCAAAGGCTGGGTTCCAAAAAAGGTTGGGTTCCTCTAAAGGTTGGGTTCCACCAAAGGTTGGGTTCCACCAAAGGTTGGGTTCCACCAAAAGTTGGGTTCCACCAAAGGTTGGGTTCCACCAAAAGTTGGGTTTCACCAAAAGTTGGGTTCCACCAAAGGTTGGGTTCCACCAAAAGTTGGGTTCCTTTGTGCTGGGGAAGGGAATGGAGAACCCTGAGGGAGCTGGGGGGGTTCAGCCTGGAGAAAAGGGGGATCCCGGGAGGGTTTTGGGGAATGAATTCCCACAGCTGGTGCTGAGCCCTACAAGTGAAATTATGAGAGATGGAAGGAGAGTTCCTGTGACTCTTCCCACTGTTGCATTTCTCCCCCAAGGAGCAGGAAGACAAAAATCCCCTTTTTCCCCCCACCCCATGTTTTTTTCCCTGCAGAAGCCACACGACCCTCAGACCATCGAGAAGATCCTGCAGTTCCTGGAGTGGGATGGGGACGGGGACATCGACTTCAACGAGTTCCTCCTCCTGGTGTTCCGCGTGGCCAAGTGCTGCTTCTGGTTCCAGCCGAGGGCCCCGTTCCTGGTGCAGAGGACAAAGCTCCCGACCGGCGGAAAATCCCTGCGGGAGCCGGAATTCAGGAGCAGAGGGAGCCGCCGGCAGCTCCAGGAGGAGGAGGAGGAACAACGACAAACCTGGGAGAGGAATCGTGAAGCTGAGCTGCAAGGAGACCTCAGGGTCAGGGAGGTGGAAATCTCGGAGGAAACGAGGAGGGATCAGCAGGAACGTCGCACACGGAGCAGGGAGGAACCACGCCAGGAGCTGATCCCTCGGGAATGCCGGGAACGGAGCCAGGAGCTGTGCGAGCAGCGGGAGAGCCGGAGAAGGCGGCAGCCCCCGGAGCAGGACAGACGAGAGGGAGAGAGGAGAGACCAGGAGGAAGAAGAGGCAGACGTGAGGACAGGCAGGCAATGCCGGGAACCCCAAGCACGGCCGGACCGGTGGAGCCGCCAGGAGCAAGGGCGTGATGAAAGAACCCAGCGGCCACGAGGAGCAGATGGAGAAGGAGACAACCGGCCACGGGAACCCGAATTGCTCCGGGAGGAGAGGAGCCGCCACCGCCGGCGTGAGCTGGGACAAAGAGAGCTGGAAGGGAGAAGGTGCCGGGTGGCTGAGCTGGAATGTCCAGAGTCCAGGAGGCCACACCAGTCGTACCTGGAGGAACCGTTAGAGATCGACCTCGGGGAATGTGGGAGAGCAGAGCCTGAGGAACGCGGCTATGGACGGAAAACAAAGCGGGAATGGGAGCTGGAATCGGCAGAGAGGGAAAGGGAGATCCAGGAGGAGCAGGAGAGGAGAGAAAGAGATGATCCCAGAAGAAAAGGGAGAATGAGAGAGAGGAGGGTGGATGAGGAACGGGAGCTGGAGGTGGAGGTCTCTGAGCGCCGGGTACGAGAAAGGGAGGAAGTGGCTGCCAGAAACCTGAGAGAGACACGGGAGAGACGTGAAATTCGTGAGATTGAAGTTGATGGAAGGAGACAGAGAGAATCAGTGAGGTACGAGAGGGACAGAGACATCTCAGTGGCAGCAGCTGAAGCCGACATCAAAGTGCACCGTGAGATCCAGGAACGAGATGAGGAGCTGACAAGGAGAGAACGTCCCCGTGAGTGTGGAGAAGACAGAAGAATTTGCCTCAGAAGAGACAGGGAAGAGTGCCTGAGGGAGAGGAGAATCAATCAACAACGGGAGCTGGAGGTGTCTGAGCGCCGGGAACAGGAAAGGGAGGAGAGACAAGAGCGAGAAATTCGTGAGATTGAAGCTGATGGAAGAAGACAAAGAGATTCAGAGAGGGACAGAGAGATCTCAGAGGCAGCAGCTGAAGCCGACATCAAAGTGCGCCGTGAGATCCGGGAACGAGGTGAGGAGCTGAGAAGGAGAGAATGTCCCCGTGAGGCTGAAGACAGAAGAATTTGCCCCAGAAGAGAAAGAGATGAGATTCGGGGGGAGAGGAGAATCGATGTTGAACGGGAGCTGGAGGCGTCTGAGCTCCGGGCATGGGAAAAGGAGGAAGTGGCTGCCATTGGCCAGAGAGAAACACGGGACAGACGTGAGCATGAAATTCATGAGATTGAAGGTGATGGAAGAAGACAAAGAGAATCAGTGAGGTTTGAAAGGGACAGAGAGATCTCAGTGGCAGCAGCTGAAGCCGACGTCAAAGCGCGCCGTGAGATCCGGGAACGAGGTGAGGAGCTGAGAAGGAGAGAACGTCCCTGCGAGCGTGAGGAGGAAGAGAGGAGAATTTCCCGTGTCAGAGAGAGGGATGAAGCCGTGAGGGAGAGGAGAATTGATCGTCAGCTGGAGGTGGAGGACTCTGAGCGCCGGGCACGGGAAAGGGAGGAAGAAGTGACCAGAGTCGGCCGGAGAGAGACACGGGACAGACATGAGCGAGACATCCGTGAGATTGAAGCTGATGGGAGGAGACAGAGAGAATCAGAGAGGTACGAGAGGGACAGAGAGATCTCAATGGAAGCAGCTGAAGTCGATGTCAAAGTGCACCGTGAGATCCGGGAACGAGGTGAGGAGTTGAGAAGGAGAGAACGTCCATGTGAGAGTGGAGAAGACAGAAGAATTTGCCCCAGAAGAGAAAGAGAGGAGGCCCTGAGGGAGAGGAGAATCGACCAGGAACGGGAGCTGGAGGTGGAGGGCTCTGAGCGCTGGGCAAGGAAAAGGGAGGAGAGACAAGAGCGTGAAATTCGTGAACTTGAAGATGATAGAAGGAGACAGAGAGAAACCCTGAGGTATGAGAGGGACAGAGAGATCTCAGTGGCAGCAGCTGAAGCTGACATCAAAGTGCACCGTGAGTTCCAGGAACGAGTTGAGGAGCTGAGAAGGAGAGAATGTCCCTGTGAACGTGAGGAGGCAGAGAGGAGAATCTCCCGTGTCAGAGAGAGCGAAGAGGCACTGAGGGAGAGGAGAATCGATGTTGAACGGGAGCTGGAGGTGTCTGAGCGCCGGGCACGGGAAAGGGAGGAAGAAGTGACCAGGGTCGGCCAGAGAGAGACATGGGACAGACGTGAGCATGAAATTCATGAACTTGAAGCTGATGGGAGGAGACAGAGAGAATCAGTGCGGTTTGAAAGGGACAGAGAGATCTCAGCGGCAGCAGCTGAAGCCGACATCAAAGTGCGCCGTGAGATCCAGGAAGGAGGTGAGGAGCTGAGAAGGAGAGAACGTCCCTGTGAGGCTGATGACAGAAGAATTTGCCCCAGAAGAGAGAGGGAAGAGCCCCTGAGGGAGAGGAGAATCGATCAGCAACGGGAACTGGAGGTGTCTGAGCGCCAGGCACGGGAAAGGGAAGAAGTGGCCGCCAGAAACCTGAGAGAGACACGGGAGAGACAAGAGCGAGACATCCGTGAGATTGAAGCTGAGGGAAGGAGACAAAGGGAAACCCTGAGTTATGAGAGGGACAGAGAGATCTCAGAGGCAGCAGCAGAAGCCGATATCAAAGTGCGCCGTGAGATCCGGGAACGAGGTGAGGAGCTGAGAAGGAGAGATCGTCCCTGTGAGCGTGGAGAAGACAGAAGAATTTGCCCCAGAAGAGAAAGAGAGGAGGCCCTGAGGGAGAGGAGAATCGACCAGGAACGAGAGCAGGAGGCCTCTGAGCGCCGGGCACGGGAAAGGAGTGAAGAAGTGGCTGCCATTGGCCGGAGAGAGACACGGGACAGACGTGAGCGTGAAATTCGTGAGATTGAAGCTGATGCAAGAAGACAGAGAGAATCTCTGAGGTATGAGAGGGAGAGAGAGATCTCAGTGGCAGCAGCAGAAGCCGATGTCAAAGTGCACCGTGAGATCCAGGAACGAGGTGAGGAGCCGAGAAGGAGAGAACGTCCCTGTGAGCGTGAGGAGGAAGAGAGGAGAATTTCCCGTGTCAGAGAGAGGGAAGCAGCCATGAGGGAGAGGAGAATCGACCAGGAACGGGAGCTGGAGGTGTCTGAGCTCCGGACACGGGAAAGGGTGGAAGAAGCGGCCAGAGTTGGCCGGAGACAGACACGGGAGAGACGAGAGCGAGACATCCGTGAGATTGAGGTTGATGGAAGGAGGCAAAGAGAAACTCTGAGGTACGAAAGGGACAGAGAGATCTCAGTGGCAGCAGAAGAAGCTGATGTCAAAGTGCGCCGAGAGGAGCTGAGAAGGAGAGAACATCTCTGTGAGTGTGAGGAGGAAGCAGAACCAGAGAGGAGAATTTCCCAGGTTAGAGAGTGGGAAGAGGCCCTGAGGGAGAGGAGAATTGATGTTGAACGAGAGCTGGAGGTGTCTGAGCACCGGGCACGGGAAAGGAGTGAAGAAGTGACCAGAGCTGGCCGGAGAGAGACACGGGACAGACGTGAAATTGGTGAAATTTGTGAGATTGATGATGATGGGAGGAGGCAAAGAGAAACTCTGAGGTACGAGAGGGACAGAGAGAGCTCAGTGGCAGCAGCCGAAGCCGATGTCAAAGTGCGCCGTGAGATCCGGGAACGAGGTGAGGAGCTGAGAAGGAGAGAACGTCCCTGTGAGCATGAGGAGGAAGCAGAACCAGAGAGGAGAATTTCCCGTGTCAGAGAGAGGGAAGAGACTCTGAGGGAGAGCAGACTCAATGTTGAACGGGAGCTGGAGGTGTCTGAGCGCCGGGCAAGGGAAAGGGAGGAAGAAGTGGCCAGAGTTGGCCGGAGAGAGACACGGGACAGACGAGAGCATGAAATTCGTGAACTTGAAGCTGATGGGAGGAGACAGAGAGAATCAGTGAGGTTTGAAAGGGACAGAGAGATCTCAGTGGCAGCAGCTGAAGCCGACGTCAAAGTGCGCCGTGAGATCCGGGAACGAGGTGAGGAGCTGAGCAAGAGAGAACATCCCTGTGAGCGTGAGGAGGAAGGAGAACCAGAGAGGAGAATTTCCCGTGTCAGAGAGAGGGAAGAGGCCCTGAGGGACAGGAGAATCAACCAGGAACGGGAGCTGGAGGTGTCTGAGCGCCGGACACGGGAAAGGAGTGAAGAAGTGGCCGCCAGAAACCTGAGAGAGACACGGGACAGACGTGAGCGTGAAATTCATGAACTTGAAGATGATGGAAGGAGACAGAGAGAAACCCTGAGGTACGAGAGGGACAGAGAGATCTCAGTTGCAGCAGCTGAAGCCGATGTCAAAGTGCGCCGTGAGATCCGGGAACGAGGTGAGGAGCTGAGAAGGAGAGAACGGCCCTGTGAGCGTGAGGAGGAAGAGAGGAAAATTTCCAGTGTCAGAGAGAGGGAAGAGGCACTGAGGGAGAGGAGAATCGATGTTGAACGGGAGCTGGAGGTGTCTGAGCGCCGGACATGGGAAAGGGAGGAAGAAGTGGCCAGAGTCGGCCAGAGAGAGACACAGGAGAGACGTGAGCGTGAAATTCGTGAACTTGAAGCTGATGGGAGGAGACAGAGAGAATCAGCGAGGTTTGAAAGGGACAGAGAGATCTCAGTGGCAGCAGCTGAAGCCGATGCCAAAGTGCGCCGAGAGATCTGGGAACGAGGGGAGGAGCTGAGAAGGAGAGAACGTCCCTGCGAGCGTGAGGAGGGAGCAGAACCAGAGAGGAGAATCTCCCGTGTCAGAGAGAGGGATGAAACCCTAAGGGAGAGGAGAATCGATGTTGAACGGCAGCTGGAGGTCTCAGAGCGCCGCAGCAGCCGGACACAGGACAGTGAGGCAGAAGTGACCATCACTGACCAGAACGAAGCACGTGAGGAGATCAGGCTGGAGGTCCTGGAGGAAGAAGATGAGGAGGAGCTGGAGCAGGACGAGTACCGGTACCAGACCCTGGACGTGGACACCATCAATCTCTGCCCCCCAGGACAGGAGGTGCCCATCAGCGACCTCAGGGTCCGGTACCGCCCCGCCGACCCCGACGTCCGGCCCGAGGTCCGGCTGCTCCCCGAGCCCGTGGAGCCTCAGACCGTTGCCTACCTTGTGCACGTCATCCAGAACCTGCAGGACCCCAAAGCCGCCACCTACGAGATCGTGTGCCACCAGCCTGGCCAGCGGGGCCAGCCCGTGCGCGTCCACACCTGCTCCGTGTCCCCACGGCCACCGAGCGACCACAGAGACCGCCCAGAGGTGCCACCATCCAAATGCCCCCAGGAAAACCCCAGTGAGGGCCTGGATGAGCCCTGGGAAAGATCCGGAAAAGAGGTGAAGGAAGGAGCCCTGAAGGATTCTGGAGCTCTGGAGGATTCCAGAGCCCTGCGGGATTCCGGAGCCGTGCGGGATTCCGCCGATCCAGAGGCCGTGAAGGGCGAGCGGGTGAAATCCAAGGAGCTCCGGAGATGTCCTGAGGTCCCCGAGGTGGAGCAGGAGCAGCCCCAGGGTGAGGAGCCCCAGAAGGTCCCGCGGGAGCGCAAAGAGCGCCAGGCCGGCGAGGCCAAGAGCGGAATCCCGCCGGAACGCCGGGATCCGGAGCGGAGAGACCCCGGAGAGACCCTCAGGGAGGGAACCCGGGAGGGCGAGGAGGCTCCCGAGGAGGAGCCCAGCAAGAGGAGTGCCCGGGAAGCGGAAAATTCCCGGGTTTCTCGGGATGGTGGCACCAAGCAGGGCCAGGAGCCCCCGCAGGAGGCCCCAAGCCGCGCCAGGGATGAATCCAAAACGTCCTGAGGGGAATCTGCCTCTCCCTGGAGCCTCTCCAGGTCCTTTTGAGGGTCACTTCTGCCCCTTGAGATGTGGTGGCCCAGCAGTGATGGACTCAAAAGGATCCCGGGGTGTCCAGTGGGGTTTGGGGGCTTTTCCCTGGAATGAATCCTCAGCAGGAAGGGAGATCCTCCCAAATCCGGAGTTTCGGCCTCCCTGCCGGGTGTGTCCCTCGATATTTAATCACTTTTTCTGCTCTAATTGGAGTCCTTGGGTGCCTCTGTCCTCTTTTGCACCCTGGGGTGGCACTTCAAGTTCCCCCAGCTCCAGGGCTGCTCTCGGCTTTTGCCATTAAACTCCACAAAAATTCGTGATTTTGGGGCCTGGAAATCCTCAAGGCTGGGGGGGAAAAAAAATCACATTTTTACCTTTTTAGCCTGGATTCCAGCAGAATTCCAGCTCCAGGCCCGGGGGTTTGGAGCCACAGGGTGGTGGTGGTGGGTGGGGGATTCTCCTTCTCCTCCTTTTCCTTTTCCTTCCTTTTTATCGCATGGAAAATGGGAATAAACGGCTGATTCCTGCAGAGGCTGCGAGCATCACCTTCCGGAGGGCTGGGAGGGCTGGGAGGGCTGGGATCGGGCATTGCCAGCTTGGATTGGGCATTCCCAGTTGGGATCGGGCATTCCCAGTTCAGATCAGACATTCCCAGTTCGGGTCAGGCATTCCCAGTTCAGATCAGACATTCCCAGTTCGGGTCAGGCATTCCCAGTTGGGATCAGGCATTCCCAGTTCAGCCCCCAAACTCCTCCTGATCCCAAATCTCACCCAATCCCCATTTCCCATTTCCCATTCCCAGGGACAGTGACACTGGGAGGGCTCAGTGGCAACGCCAGGGGCAGTGACACAGCTGCCAGCACTTGGTGGCAATGCCAGGAACAGAACAGTGACACTGGCAGAGCTCAGTGATGGGGACAGGGACAGGGACACAGCTCGGTGACAATGCCAGGGACAGTGTCAGCCCTTGGTGGCAATGCCAGGGACAATGCCAGGGACAGGGACACAGCTGCCAGCCCTTGGTGGCAGTGCCAGGGACAATGCCAGGGACAGGGACACAGCTCGGTGACAATGCCAGGGACAGTGACACAGCTGCCAGCCCTTGGTGGCAGTGCCAGGGACAATGCCAGGGACAGTGTCAGCTCTCGGTGACAATGCCAGGGACAGTGACACCGCTGCCAGTGCCCTGACGACTCCAGGGATGTCCCAAGGAGCAAGCGGGGCTGGGGCAGGATTCGGGGATGCCCGCAGAGCCCCGGACCGGGCCGGGCACATTCCAGGGCCGCGGGAGGAGCCGCTGGAACGGGAATTGCCCAACGCGTCCGGCGCTGACTCAGCCCGGGCGGGGCTCCCCAACTTTCCCCGGGGTTTCTTTTTCCCGATCCCACGAACTCCGAACCGGAGCGGAGCCGCCGCCTGTCCCAGCCATGGTGAGGAATTCCCGGGAATTCGGAGGGGAATATGGATATGGAGAGGGGGGAAATGGAGATTTTCCGGGAAAACGGCCCAAAATCGGAGTGGGAGGGGGTAGGGCGTGGTCTGGCAAAGGGAGGAAGGAAGAGGGGGAAGAAAGGGAAAAATGGGGGAAAATAGGGGGGGAAACAGGGGGGGAAACGGGGAAAAAACGGGTGGAAAGTGGGGGGAAAAAATCAGGTAAGAAACTGGGAAAAAAAAACAGGGAAAAACAGGAAAAAATCGGGGGAAACAGGGAAAAATGGAGAAAAATAAGGGGTAAAAAAGAGGGGAAGTGAGTGAAAACCAGGGAAAACCCAGGGTGGGGAGAAACAGAAAAATGGGGGGAAACAGGGGGAAAGGGGAAAAACAGTGGGGGGGAAACAGGTAAAAAACGAGTGGAAAATGGCAGAAAAACCAGGGCAGAAACCGGAAAGAAAATGAGAAAAATCAGAGAAAAACATGAAAAAAACCGGGGAAAATAGGGAAAAAAATGGAGAAAAACGGGGAAAATGGGTGGAAAAACTGGGGAACTGGGTGAAAAGCAGAAAAACCCCGAGGTGGGGTGGGGAGAAATGGGGGAAAAGGGGAAAGAGCGGATCCAGGTCGGCCCTTCCCACGGATCCGCCACCTCCCCAGGGCATTTTCCAAGAGCCGCTCCCGATCCGGGCCCGTCCCGCTGTGCCAGGAACGAAATCCAGGGAAAAATGCGGCGGGACGGGTCTGGCCGAGCCCTGAAAAAACCGGGATTGCCCTTGGAAAAGCTGGAGTGGGCACGGGAAGGGATTCCCTGCTCCCTAAAATATTGGGGATTGCTCCTTGGCGCGCCTGGGATGGGCGCAGGAGGATCCTCGTCCCCAAAAAATTGGGATTGCTCCTGGAATGGGCAGAGAAAGTTCCTTCTGCCCTTCCCTCATCCCAAAAAAATCCGGTATTTCTCCCTGGAAAACCTGAAATGGGCACGGGAGGCTCCTCCAGCCCTTCCCTCATCCCAAAAAAAACAGGATTGTATTGTATCTGGAATGGGCACAGGGGCCTCTCCCTGCTCCCAAAAAATCCAGGATTGCTCCCAGCACACCTGGAATGGGCACAGGGGGTTCTCCAGCCTCTCCCTGCTCCCAAAAAATTCGGGATTTCTCCCTGGAATGGGCGGGCAGAGGAAGCCTTTCTCTGCTCCCCAAAAATCCGGGATTGTTCCCGGCACACCTGGGACGGGCACAGGGGGTTCCCCAGCCTCTCCCTGACCCCAAATCCCGGGATTTTGGCCCCCCAGCCCACGGAGACGGAGCGCTGCATCGAGTCGCTGCTGGCCGTGTTCCAGCGCTACGCCGGGCGCGAGGGCAATGCCTGCACGCTCTCCAAGCGGGAATTCCGCGCCTTCATGGACACCGAGCTGGCCGCCTTCACCAAGGTGCGGGAACGGGGGGCCTGCGGTGGGATCCGTGGGATTGATGGGGTGGGATCCATGGGATGGCATCCATGGGTTTGGGATGGGGATGGGATCCATGGGATCAATGGGATTGATGGGGTGGGGATTGGGATGGGATCCATGGGATGGGATCAATGCAATCCATGGGATTGGGATGGGGATGGGATCCATGGGATGGGATCCATGGAATGGGAGAGGATCAATGGGATCCATGGAATAGGGTGGGGATGGGATCAATGGGATCAATGTGATCCATGGGATCCATGGGATGGTGGGGGGGGATCCATGGGAGCCATGGGACTGGGATGGGATCCATGGGATGGGATCCATGGGACTGGGATGGGATCCATGGGATGGGATCCATGGGACTGGGATGGGATCCATGGGATCAATGGGATAGGGTGGGGATAGGATCAGTGGGGTCCATGGAATGGGATTGATGGGATCCATGGGATGGGAGGGGATCCATGGGATCAATGGGAGCCATGGGATTGGGATGGGGATAGGATCCATGGGATCAATGGGGTGGGGATAGGATCAATGGGATCCATGGAATGGGGTGGGGATGGGATCAGTGGGATCCGTGGAATGGGGTGGGATGGGACTGATGGGACAGGATGGGATCCGTGGCACTGGGATGGGATGGGATGGGATGGGATTGATGGGATGGGATGGGATGGGATGGGATCGATGGGATGGGATTGATGGAATGGGATGGGATCAATGGAATGGGGTGGGATTGATGGGATGGGATCAATGGGATGGGATCGATGGGATGATCCAGGGGGTCCCAGCCCCGGGGCTGTGCCGGGATGGAATCTGGAGCAGGATGGGATTGTAGGAACATCCCTGAACGTGACTATTCAAGGATTCTCCATCCCAAACCACTCCAGGACTCCCTGAGCTGCCCTCCCTTCCTGAGCAGGGAATTCCTCCCCTCATTCCAGGCACAAATTCCCGTTTTTTTCCCCTTTCCCAGAACCAGAAGGACCCGGGCGTGGTGGACAGGATGATGAAGAAGCTGGACATGAACAGCGACGGGCAGCTGGACTTCCAGGAGTTCCTGAACCTCATCGGGGGCATCGCCGTGGCCTGCCACGACTCCCTGGTGCTCAAGGCCCCCAAACCCTGAATCCGGAGGCTCCGGCTCCCCCCGGAATTCCCCATGGAATGCTGGAAGTCATGGAATGCTCGCATTCCCTTTTTTTTCACCCCTTGCTTTTTTATGGATAAATAAAAGGTTGAAGACCCCGAGGGATTCTGGGATCTGTGAAGGGCGGGGGGGGGGAAGAATCCCAGAATTATCCTTACCTGCTCTGGATTCCAGGGATTCCCTGCAGGGATGTGGATCCAGCCCTCCCTGAGTCCCTTCCGAGGCATCCCAACCATGGATGGTTTTTCCATGGAAAAACCATCCCAGATTTCCAGCCCTGGCGCAGCTTGAGGCCGTTCCCTCTTGTCCTGTCCCCCTTCCCTGGGATCAGATCCCAGATCCCCCTGGAAGATCCCAAATTCCCTCTGGCAGATCCCAACATCCCCCTGGGATCAGATTCCAAATCCACCCTGGAAGATCTCAACTTTCCCCTGGGATCAAATCCCTAATTCCCCCTGGGATCAGATCCCAAATCTTCCCTGGCAGATCCCAAATTCCCCCTGGATCCCCCTTTTCCCTGGGATCAGATCCCAAATTCCCTCTTGCAGATCCCAAATTTCTTCTGGGATCAGATCCCAAATCCCCCTGGATCCCCCTTTTCTCCAGGCTGAGCTCCTTCAGGATTCTCCATTCCCTTTTCCATCCCCATTCCCTGGACACTCCTAGCCCCTCCTTCCACACCCTGGACATTCCCAGCAGGAGAATCCCTGGAATTGCATCCCTGGATTGTTATTCCCATCCCTCTCCCCCTGCAGGGATCAGAATCCACCCAAAATTTGGGAATCCCGGAGCCTTTTCTATGCCCTGGGGCAAAAACTCCACCAGGAAAAGCAGGACAGGCCCTCAGGGTTAATTGGGGCGTTAATTACACCCCGCTAATTAACACACCCAGCTCTGGAGTGCCGATCCCATCCTCTGGAACATTCCCAGCTCTCCGAGCAGAGGTGGGAAAAGGGATTAAATTCCTTTTTTAAATTAATTTTTTTTTTTTTTTGCGTGTCCTGAGCTGCAAACCAGGAAAA
>JAXCLO010000101.1:7043650-7058453 GCA_035583995.1 Arremon aurantiirostris
CCCATCCCTGTGGAATTCTTCTCCTGGAAACTCCAGCGGCCACTGGGATCCATGGAATAGAAATATCCAGAAATATCCAGAAATATCCAGAAATATCCAGAAATATCCAGAAATATCCAGAAATTTGGGTTTTTTTCCCCCAAGATTCAACCCCCAACTGCACCTCAGAGCGAAGATTTGGAGATGGAGAACTCCGGAGAGGATGGATTTGGGATTGGGCAGATGGGATGGGCTGGATGGGAATTCTGTGGGGTTTTTAGGGTTTGTAAATTTTGCGAATTCTTTTATTTTTTTATTGGCGCAAATACAACTGATAAAATACGCTTGTAAAAATGCTTGTATTGTGCAGTGTAAAAACACAACTGCACAATAAATTTGTTTAATTAATTAATTGGCTGATTAGAGCCTGAATTACACCTCGGGCACGGGAAGTTTTTCGGGAATTGGAATTCCGGGCTGGAATTCCGTGTGGGGATGGAGTGGGAGAGGTGACCCCAGGATCGGGATTTTCCTTGGGATCGCGATTAAAAGGGGTGGCGCCTCCTCCCCCTCATCCCAAAAATCCTCGTGACCGCTCCCGGGCGCTAATTGGGATCATTCACCGGGCGTTACTTCCTGGGGGTCATCCAGCGGGAGGGAATTTAGGGAATTGCGGCATTCCTGGGTTTTCCCGTCGTTTTGGGGTGATTCCAATGCTTCCCCTGCTTGTGGGAGTCGGCGCTGATGGACAGGTGGGTGCGGGATTGGCGGGAAAAGCTCAGGATTGGTGAAAAGGGTGAGAAACCCTTTGGGAAAGGCGCTGGGAATGGCTGGGTGACATCCCGTGGAATCGTGGAAAATCCCGGTTGGAAAAGACCATCCAAGCCACCCCAAAATCCAGAATTTTCCCTAAAATCCATCCCAAAATCCCCCCGGAGCAGCTCCCCCTTCCTCATCCCAAAGGACAAGCGTTGATGCCTTCGTCGGGGCGCTCTAATTTATTCTAACGACCCTCATTTGCATATCGGGGTTAATTCGCAGCCCTCCAATCGCCGTGCCCGTCCCTCCCCTCTGGGTTTCGGCGTCACCGCAGCCAAGGCGACACCGGAGGGGACGCGGACAGCCCCGGGCCGGCCCCAAGTGGGTCAGGGCGCAGCGGGGGTCGCGGGGGCCCCTTTGTCCCCCTTTGTTCCCCTTTGTCCCCCTTTGTCCCCCTTTGCTCGCCGCCCCCCGCCCGTGGGAAGACGCCGAGGGCCGTTTGTCCCCAGCCAGGGGACAGCGAGGGGACAGCGGGGGTGGCCCCGGGAGGGCGACAAAGGCGCCGAGTGTGGCCGGGGGAGGGAGGGAGGGAAGAATCGGGGCTGGAATTGTGGGATTGTGGAATTCCGGCGCCTCCTCGGCGGCGTCGGGAGCGGCGACCCCGGGAAATCCCGCGGGGATGGGGGAGAATCTCCAGAGGGAGCTGGGGTCGAGCCCGCCTGGACATCCGGTGGTCATTCGGTGGTCATCTGGTGTCCATCCAGTGGTCATCCAGTGGAATGTCCAAGGATTCCTCGGATACATCCCGGGGATGGGGATCCAGTCCTCCCTGAGCCCCTTCCGACGCTTCCCAACCCTTTTTCCATGGAAAAATCATCCCAAATTTCCATCCCTGGCACAGCTCGAGGCCGTTCCCTCTGTCCTGCCCCATTCCCTGGGATCAGATCCCAAATTCCCTTTGGCAGATCCCAAATTTCCCCTGGGATCAGATCCCAAATCCCCTTCTGGAAGATCCCAAATCCCCCCCTGGCTGCCCCCAGGCTTTGGGGGTCACTGCAGTGGGGATTTGGGGGATCCATGGGCCGCTGTGTCTCTGTCAGTCTCAGGGGCTGTTTGTAACACCCTGATAACCTCATGTTCCACCCCAAAATGTGGTTTTGGGCCCGGAAGAGGAACAGGAACCTCCATCACGTGGTTTCTCCGCCTGCTTTCAGAAACCCCCAGCCCCAGGTTTTGGGGGGTCTTGGGGGGTTCCAGCCTTGGGGGTCCTTGGGGAGCAGCTGCCCCGTGAGGGGGTCCCACCCTGGAAGGGTCCCACCCTGGGTGCGGCCGTGTCCCACCCTCGGTGAGGTGACGCTGGTGACAGAAAATGGCGCCGGCGCTGGAGCTGAACCTCATCCTCTTCCTCCTCTTCTTCCTCCTCTTCACCACACCAGGTACGGGGCTGGATGAGGGGCTGGGGTGGGCACATGGCTTTGGGGACATTTGGGGTGAACCCACCCTGTCCCCACAAGGTGCCACCACCGGGTCCCTCCAACGGGAGCCACCACACCCGGAGGGGATGGACTGTCCCACATGGAGTCCCCAAAAAAATGAAAATTTTTGGGAATTTGGGGCGGGAAAATTCGAAATGCTGGTCCTGCCCCCTCCACATGAAAAGGGCTCCAGAAAGGGTGGAGTTATTTCAAGTTTATTTTTAATATTTGAGTTATTTCCGTTTCGAACGTGTCTGGAATTCCAAGTGGGATGAGACCCAGGGAAGGACAAGCACCCCAACTCCACCATCCCCAATTTTTTTTGGCAGCCCGGGCACAAGAACCCCAACGCTCGGAGGTGACTGGAGCCGTGGGCGGGGCGGCATTTCTGAACCCCCAAACGCCCCAAAACCCCTCAGAATACTCCCAAATCTACTGGCGCTGGCAAAACCAGCTGAAGATCGCCGCCCTGAAGAGGGGGGAGCGGCCCAGGTACTTCCTGAGCCGCTTTGAGGGGCGCCTGGAGCTCCTGGAGAACGGAACCCTCAGAATAAGCAACCTGAGCCTCGGGGACAGCGGCGAGTTCCGGCTGTACCTGGAGGATGACACGGGAAGGGAGAGCGTCCAGAGGGTCCTGCTGAGGGTCTACGGTGAGTGTGGGGACAGGGAATCACCCCTGGGGGCGTCGGGGACATTGTGATGGTCTGGGCATTGTCCCAGAGCCCCACAGAGGGTCCTGCAGAGGGTCTGTGGTGAGTCTGGGGACAGGGGATTGTCCCAGGGGCGTTGGGGACATTGTGATGGCCTAGGGATATTCCCACAGCCCCATGGGTGGGCTGGGGACATTGTGGGGACAACATCCTGGTTGTCCAAGAACCTCATGGGGACGTTGTCCCAGAGCCCCACGGGGGGGGGGTTTGGGGATGTTGTGACATCCTGGGGGTTGTCCCAGAGCTGCATGGGAACTTCGTGACTTCCTGGTTGTCCAAGAACGTCATGAGGGCATCATGGCTTCCTGGGGGTTGTTCCAGAGCTCCAGGAGGATGTTGTGAGAACCTGGGCACTGTCCCAGAGCTCCATGGGGACTTTGTGCCACCCTGGGCACTGTCCCACAGCTCCAGGAGGACTTGGTGCCACCCTGGTTGTCCAAGAGCCTCATGTGGACAGTGTGACATCCTGGGGCTTGTCCCAGAGCTCCATGGGGACGTTGTGCCACCCTGGACACTGTCCCAGAGCTCCATAGGACTCTGTGCCACCCTGGCCTCTCCTGCAGACCTGGTCCCCAAGCCCCACGTGATGGCCACCACCAACGGCGACCCCCAGGTGTGCAACACCACCCTGAGCTGCTCCGTGGCCCTCCAAGGGGTCACCTACGAGTGGATCCCGCCCCAGAAGGCCCCGATGAAGCAGGGCCCCGTCCTGGAGGTCTCCATCAACCCCGCGGTGGAAACCTACGTGTGCAAGGTCAGCAACCCCGTGTCCTCCAGCAACGCCTCGCTGACCTTGCGGCGGCCCTGCAGCTGGACAGGTACGGCCACGGCCGGACACGGCCCCGGCCAGGGCTGGCCTGGCCTTTGGGGGGTCCCCAGAGCACTTTGGGGGGGATCTGGGGACTTTCAGAGCGATCCCATGGAATTGTTGGCGTTGGGAAGGAGCTCCGAGGTCATTGGTCCAAAGTGGGGCTGATACCGTGGGGTCATCTAGGGGGATCTCCAGAGGTTCCTCAGACACCTCCAGGGGTGGACACCCCAAACCTCCCTGGGACTGACCCCACCCAACGTGAGACTGACCCCTTCTGGCCATCCAGAGGGGTCTCCAGGGGTTCCTTGGGCACCTCCAGGGATGGACACCCCGAACCTCCCTGAGCCCCTTCCAAGGTCTTTTCCACATTTCCAGGAGGAATTTCCCCAAATTTCCCACCCTGAGCCTCCCCTGGCACAGCTCGAGCCCATTCCTCTGTCCTGATTTTTGGATTCCACCCCAAAATTGACTCCACTGTGGTGTTAGAAGATCCCTGAATCCCAAAACTGAGCCCAGAGGTCCCAAAACCCCAAAAATTACTCCATGGTGTATTGGGGGGTCTCTGAACCCCTAAAATCAGTCTGGGAGGGATCAGAGGGTCCCTGCACCCCCCAGATGATTCCTGGGAGCAGATCCCAGTCCCAAGGTGGGTCCCAAGGCTGGGGGATCCCTTTTCCCTCCTCCCGTGGGTTTGGGGCGGAATTTGGGGACCATCCTGGAGCTCCTGGATCCCTCCTGGGTTTGGGGAGGGATTTGGGGACCATCCTGGAGCTCCTGGATCTGCCTCCAGATGAATCCTCCTCATCCGTCACCTGCACCACGCCCAGCGCCCTGGTGGCCCTGGGACACCTCGTCCTCCTCTTCCTCCTGCTCGCCGTGGATTGAGGACCCCTCCGGTCACCTCCTCACCTTCCACCACCATGGGACCAAGATCTGGATGAAGATCCCAAAATTCTCCGGGTGCGGAAAAACCACGGGCACATGAGGGAATGGAATCACTGGAATTGTTCCGTTTGGGGTTAATCTGGAAATCCTCCCCTTCCTCATCCCTAAACCTGTGGGGAGACCTGATCTGAGCCCTTTCCAGGGTTCCCTGGAATTTTGGGGGATCTCCCTTTTGTTGGGATGGCCTCTGGTGCTCCCTGCCAGGGAGGGCTTGGGGTCGGTTTTGGATTTCCCAGATGTTTCTTTGCACATTAAATTCCATCCTGAACACCACATTTCATTTCATTTCATTTCATTTCATTTCATTTCATTTCATTTCATTTCATTTCATTTCATTTCATGTCATGTCATGTCATGTCATTTCATTTCATTTCATTTCATTTTCCCATTAAATTCCATCCTGGACACCACATCTTTGGGATTTTCTGGATTTTTCCCTGGGCTGGGACATCCCACGGCTCAGGGATCGGAGATGTTTCCCCCCAGCCCCATTTTTGGGGACAAAATCCCTTCTTTTGTCGCCCAGAGGAGGATCTGGCTCCGGAGGGTGGGACATGGATCCAACGGGGTGGGAAGAAATCTCGGAATGACGGAGATGATCCCTCAGCCTCAAAAAATAACCCTGGATAAGTTTGGGACAATTCCAGCTCCACCAACGCAGCCCAAAAAAGGAGAAAATCGGGGATTTCACCTCCATAAATCCCAAAAAGTTCCACTTTGGGCAAAGATTCCTTGGGATCATCCAAGGGTCCACAAGGACCTCCTTGGAAAATTCCAGCCCCACCTGAGGAGCAGCTCAGGACAATTCCTGCTCCTTGGGTGATGATTTTAACACCAAAGTTGATTTTTCCAGTGAATTTCCCCCCTTAAAAATAATTTCCTGGGGTCTTGGTCCATTCCCGTGTGGAGATTTAGAGCTTTTATTCCATTTATAAAATCCAGAATATCAAAAAAACCTCTGGAAATTAATAAATACTGATCCTGCTGCTGAGTTGCCAGCCAGAAAATTCCAGGATAAGCTGATGGGGAGAAGAATGGATTTAGGATCATTGTTTCCACTTAAAAGACGTTTTTCCCACCATTTTTAGTTCCTTGTTCCCCAAAATGCTTCCCCAAAGGAATTTTCCTCTGGATGATTTCACTTCAGTAATTTTTCCCTGCCCAATGCCAACCAATCCCAGGTGTGGAAAATCGGGGTTTCGGGGGAATTTTTTGGCTTTTCTGGACCATTTTCAGGTTAAAAAATTTCCTTTTGGGACCTGGGGGTTGAACTGGTGGGAAAATCCACGGAGAAATCCAGCCTGGCCATGGGAATTTCAGGTGGGATTTGTGACTCTAAAAACACCCCAAACACCACCAAATACCCACAAAAATCTCAAAATATCCCCAAACACCCCAAAACCAACGACTTTGCCACCCCCAAATCCTTCCAAGATCCCATTCCAGAAGTTTCCAGGAGAACCACAGTTGTTTTTCCTGGATTAATTCATCCTGCGATTCCCCATCTGTATTTTTTCTGTAAAAGTCTGATTTTTGAGAAATGGTGGCTTTGGGTTTTTACCTATCAGGTGCTTTCTGAGCAAGGAAGGAGGAGGAGCCTCCCAGGAGGGTTTTTTTGGGTGGTTTTGGGTTTTTTTTGTCATTCAAAAATCATTTCCCGGCAGCAAAACCTCTGGGAAAACTCCGAGCTGGGCGTCCCTGGAGAGCAGCGGGATGTGATCCAATCCTGGGATTGGGTTTGGGTTAAAATCCTGGAATTTTCATCCCTGGAGGTGTCCAAGGAGCAGCAAGGTGGGAGTCGGTGACATCTTGGATTGTTGGATCCCGGAGCTCTTCTCCAGCCTCAGGGATCCTGGAATTCCTGCTCCATCCACACCCTGAAAATTGGGAAAAGCGGTGAAATTTGGAGAAGGAAAAAGGAAAAAACCTCGGATTTCAAAGCTCCTCCACCAAAACCAGTCAGGATTTCCCAGCAGCAGATCCATGATTGGATTTTCCCAGCCTTTCCCAGCCATTCCACCAGGAAGGACCATCCCCATCCCCAAGTGATCCCAAATCCACCCAAACCCACCCAGAACGAGGATTTGGCTTCTCCCAGGTGAGTTTTGGGGACCTCCCGTCCTTCTCCTCCTCCTGTGGATCCCATTGAGCTCCAAGTTGGGATTTTCCTGGGAAATTTGGGGATTTCTCACCTTTCTGGGTGGTCCCACCCCTGGGGGATGCAGCAGATTTTGGGATGCTCTGAGGAGCCGCCCACGTCCCTTAGCGGGATCACTTTGGAGCTTCCACCTCTCCAGAGCTGGAAAAATCCATGAAAATCCTGCAAAACCGGATTTTTCCTTTTTTTTCAGAGCCGTTTGAGGACCCCTCAGCAGGATGATGGAATTCTGGCGGAAAAACCAAACCCATTCTCTGCTTCCTTCTGCTTTTTCCTCTTCCATCTCTGGGGCGCGGAGCACAACCTCCGCGCTTTGAATAATTTCCGACCGAAGGGGATAAAAGGCAAAGGTTTGACTCGATTGGCCCCAAAAAACAGGAAATGAGAGGGCCGGGGGTGAAGCTCTTCCTGTCAGCACCTGCTCCGGGCCCCGGGGCCGCGGAGGCTCCGTGATCCCGGCATGGGCTCCGGGGCTTGGCTCCGGCTGCTCCTCACCCTCGCCGCTCTTGGGGGTATGTGGGGTTTCCTCACTAATTCTGGGGGGGTTTGGGTGGTTTTTTGTGGATTTTGGGGGTTTTTTGGTGGATCTGAAGGGGTTTGGGACTTTGGGGTGGAGCTGCTCCAGGTGGGATGTGAGGAGTGTCCCTAAAAATCTCTCAGAGGGAGGAGGGGAGAAAAATGTGATGGGAAAAAGTTCAGCGGGAAAAGTGAAGGATTTGGGTGAATTTTAGCGGGGTTCTGAGAGCCCTGAGGGATTCATTCAGTGCCGGAGGGAGTTGGGATGTTCCAGAGGAAGATTCCTGGAGGATTGGCTCAGATCCATGGGTTGGGAGATTCCCAAGGAATAAAATCATGGAATGGTTTGGGCTGGAAGGATCTTGAGGATCCCAACCCTTTGCCACGGGACAACGTCCATGGAAATGGGGCCAATCCATGGTTTTGGGGGGTCTGGAGAGCCAAAATTCCCTCCAGACTACCAGTCGAAATTGCAGGTTCCATCAGTAGGAGGTCATTTCCCTTTTCCTGTTTTCTTCCTTTTTTCTTTCTTTAATCTTCCATTTTTCTTCCATTTTTCTTCCTTTTGTCTTCCTTTTGTCTTCCTTTTGTCTTCCTTTTATCCTCCTTTTTTCTTCCCTTTTTTCTTCCCTTTTTTCTTCCCTTTTTCTTCCTTTCCTTTTTCCTTTCCTTTTTGGGCCAAAACCCACGGAAAAAAGACTTTGGGAAAAGTAGGAGTGGCGCAATGGGGACCCTTCTCTGCTTTTGGGAGCTCCAGATTTGGCTCCTCCTCCTCCTCCTTCACCTCCTCTCACAATTTCCTACAAAAACAAAATTTGTTTGCCCAGAAATGAGGGAAAATCTGAGTCATGGAAAATCCAAATCAAGGAAATTCTGAATCATTGGCTTGGAATAAAAATCAACAAAAGAGGTTTGGGGGAAAAATCCTCCCACGAGAATCCCGGGCTGTGGGAGATGAAACCTCTCATTTTTTTTCCAAAGAAACCAACCTGGGACCGCCTCAACCAGAAGGAAAATGCGGGATTTGTACCCGAGCCTGTTCCCGGGTGGCTGCAATTCCCAAAATTCCAGGATGTTTGAAGTTGGGAATGAGATTTCTTTGGATTTGGGGTCTCTCCTTTGGATTTGGGGCCTTTCCCTTGGATTTGGGGTCCCACCCTCGGATTTGGGGTCTCTGCCTTGGATTTGGGATCTCTCCCTTGGATTTGGGGATTCACGTTTGGATCTGGGGGTCTTTCCCTTGGATTTGGAGTGTTTCCCTTGAATTTGGGGTCTTTCCCTTGGATTTGGGGCCTCACCTTTGGATTTGGGGCCTCACCTTTGGATTTGGGGTCTCTCCCTTGGATTTGGGGATTTGGGGTCTCTCCCTTGGTCCTGGAGGTTCCTCCCGTGGATCTGGGCTCCTGTGGCTCACCAGGCCAGATCCAGTGCCGCCCCTGCCCCGATCCCAGAGAATTCCTCCGGGATTGGGATGGGGACGATCCCCACGAGCCCCAACCCTTCTCCCTCCCCTCTTCCCAGGCATCGGCGCCTGGGTGACGCAGCTGGGGACTCTGGGGGAGGCGACGATCCTGCGGATCCCCCGCAACCTGCAGGATCACACCGAGACGTTCAAGGAAGCCTCCTGGAAGAAAATCACCGAGGAGCCGCTCAAGAAGAAACTCCTGCTGAAGATTTCGGGCGAGAACCACACGGAGTTCGAGCCGGAGCGGATGCGCTTAGGGGAGAACTTTTCCCTGAAAATCCTCAACACCAGCCGGGATGACGGGCGGCTCTACGAGTACAGCGTCTACCGGGGCTCGGAGGAGGAGGTCTGGCAGATCCAGCTGGAAGTGCTTGGTAAAAAACTCCCCTGGGAATCGCCAGGATGGTGATCCCGGCCTTTTGCTGGATATTCCAGATCTTTTCCTGGATATTCCAGGCTTTTTCCTGGATGTTCCAGACCTTCCTGGATGTTCCAGGCCTTTCCTGGATGTTCCAGGCTTTTTTCTGGATGTTCCAGAACTTTCCTGGATATTCCAGACCTTTTCCTGGCTGATTCTGGCATTTTGGGAGCAGGTCTGGGAGATGTATGGTAATCAAGGGGGTGGGAAATGCCCACTTTGATGTCCAAAAAATCCTGGAATTTCCATTTCTCCTTTGTCCAGGGCTGGAGGTCAATCCCAGCTTTTTTGCCGGAACCTTGCGGCTTTTTGTTGGACATTCCCAGCCTTTTCCTGGAATTACCTGCTGTTTTCCTGGATTTTTTCCTGGGTGTTCTCAGCCTTTTGGGAGCAGCTCTGGGATGAGGGAGGTGGATAATGTCAACCTCCATGTCCTCCAATTCCAAATCCTGGCATTCCCATCTCTCCCCAGAGCCTGTGACCGTTCCCAGCATCCACATCCTGCACCGGGAATCCTCCAACGGGAGCTGCTGGCTGGAGCTGAGCTGCTCCTCAGAGCGGGGGGACGAGGTTTCCTACAGCTGGGACAGCGGGGACAGCGGGGACAGCCGGGACAATGGCACCGGGGCGCTCTGCCGGGCCAACGGCAGCGTCCTGAGGCTCCGGTTCCCGCTGCGGAGCGCGGCCTTCGGCTGCGTCTGCACCGCCCAAAACCGCGTCAGCTCCCGCAACGCCACCTTCGACGCCGCCCAGTGTGGATCCCTGCACGGGGGTAGGTGCTGGGATCCCTGAACCCCAGAATTCTGGAATTCCAGAGTCATGGAATCCCATGATCCTGGAATCACAGAATTCCAGAACCCCAGAATCCTGGAATTCCAGAACCCTGGAATACTGGAATTCCAAATCCCAGAATCCTGGAGTTCCAGAATGATGGAATCCTGGAATCTTGGGATTCCAGAATCCCAGAACTCTGGAATCCTAGAATTCTGAAATCCCAGAATCCCAACAGCCCAGAATCCTGGAACCTTAGAATCTCTGAACCCCTGAATTCCAGAACCCCAGAACTCTGGAACCCTGGAACCCCAAAATCCCAGACTCCTGGAATCACGAAATCCTGGAATCTCAGAACCCCAGAACCCCAGCGCCCCAGAATCCTGGAACCTCAGAATCCCAGAATCCCAGAATCCCAGAACCCCAGAATTCCAGTACCCTAAAATCCCGGAGTCACGAAATCCTGGAATCCTGGAACCCTAGAATTCTGGGATCCCAAAACCCAGAATCCCAGAGTCACGGAATCCTGGAATCCCAGAACCCCAGAATCATGGAGTCATGGAACCCTACAATTCTGGGATCCTGAAACCTTGGAATTCCAGAATAATGGAATCCTTGAATCCTGGTATCCCAAAATCCTGGAATTCCAGAAGCCCAGAATCCTGGAACTCTAGAATCCTGGGATCCCAGAATCCTGGAATTCCAGAAACCCAGTACCCCTGAACCCCGGAATCCCAGAATTCTGGAACCACAGAACCCCAGTACCCCAGAATCCCAGAATCCTGGAATTCCAGAGCCCCAGAATCCTGGAATCCTAGAATCCTCAAATCCTGGGATCCTGGAACTCCAGAACCCTGGAATCCCAGAGTCCTGAGATCCCATAATCTCAGAACCCTGGAATCCTAGAACACCAGAATCTCAGAATCCCTGAATCCCATAACCCCATGATCCTGGAATCCCAGAACCCCAGAACCACAGAATTTTGGAACCCCAGAATCTCGGAATCCCAGAATTTCAGAATCTCAGAATCCCAGGGTTGTGGGGTGGGAAGAAAGCTCTGGAGATGTCCAGATGGTGGGAACTTGGTGGATTTGGGCCGAAATTTGGGATATTTGTGGGGGAATTTGAGAGATTTCTATGGATATTTGAGATATTTCTATGGATTAATGGCATCCCCCTTTAGACAGGAGATTTTTACAGATATTTGAGATATTTCTATGAACTTTCAAGATATTTCTGTCCCTCGAGGTCCCTTAAAGCCACCAGGGATATTTTAGGGTTTTTTCCGACCCCACGTCCAGGCCCCAGTGGGTTTTTAACTCAAATAAGGCAAATGAAGAGAGCTCAGAGGCATTTCCTGCCCTTTGCTTCCTGTTCTGCAGCAAATCAGCCCCAAATCAGGTGACAGAGGTGACAAAATCAGCCTCCGAATCCGGTGACAAAGTGACCAAATTCAGGCCCAAAATTAGGGTACAGCGGTGAGAAAAATCCGCCCCAAAGTCAGGGGAGAAAGTGATGGAAATCAGCCCCAAATCAGGTGACAGAGGTGACAAAAATCAGTCCCAAATCAGGTGACAGAGGTGACAAAAGGCTGTGGGTGACCCGGGGCCACCTCCCCTGTGTGTCCCCTCCTGTCCCAGGTGTCCCCAGGGTGAGGACAGAGCTCCTGGTGCCTCTGGTGATGATTGGTGTCATCGTCATCATCGTGGTCATTGTCACCTTCAGGGCCACCCGCTCGGCCAAATGTGAGTTTGGGGGGTCCTGGATTGGGTGGGGGCCCCCAAAATTCCAGCGGCTGGGAAAGAATTCTGAGGTCATCGAGCCCAGGCTGTGATTGGTCCCCATGCGGTCACCTGAGGGACCAGAGATGGGACTGGGATCACTGGGATCACTGGGATCACTGGGATCACTGGGATTGCTGGGATCTCTGGGATCCTTTCCCAGCTCTGCCCTGATGAACCCAGGACGAGTTTCTGGCACAGAAAATCCTGGAAGGAGAATTCCTGAGGGAGCTGGGGGGGCTCAGGCTGGTGAAAAGGGGGATCCAGGGGGGATTTGGGATCTGCCACGGGGGATTTGGGATCTGATCCCAGGGAATGGAGCCAGAACAAGAGGGAATGGCCTCGAGCTCTGCCAGGGCTGGAAATTTGGGAAAATTCCTCCTGGAAAAGGGGAAAGGGCTTGGAAGGGGCTCAGGGAGCTTTGGAGTGTCTGAGGAATTCCTGGAGATTCCTCGGGATGACCAAGAGGGGAAAGGACACTGGCTGGACTCGGAGACCTTGGAATTCTTTTCCATCCTGGCTGATCCCGGGATTGTGTGACGCCTCTCACCCCACAGGTGACCCAGACCCCTCCCAAGTCACCCCAGACTCCTCCCAGGTCACTCCGGCCAGCGCCACCATCTACGCCCAGGTGCAGCGGGTGCAGGTGAGGGGGAAAATGGGGAAAAAGGGGAAAATGAGGAAAAATGGGGAAAGTGGGGAAGATGGGGAAAAAGCGGAAAAACAGGGAAAAATGGGATAAGGGGGGAAAAAGGGGAGAGAAAGTATGGGGGAACTGGCAAAGAAAAGGAAAATAAAGGGGAAAAGGGGAGGAAAAGAGAAAAGAAGGGGGGAAGAGCAAAAAGGGGATTAAGGGAGGAAAAGAGGAAAAGGGGGAGAAAGGGGAAAAAAGGAAAGAGTGTCATTGGGGGGGGCCATCCATCCCTGCTGCCCAACCCAGCGGGAATTTGGGAATCTCGGGGATAAAGCCAAGTGATACAACTTGCTGAGCCCCCAATGTCCCACGGTGGCTTTGGGGACAAACTCCGGGATTTTCCCCCTTTTCCGAGCCCTGCTGGGCACAATCCTGTCAGGAAAAGGCGGCCGCAGGACCGGGGTGACCCCGTGGGGACCCTCGTGTCACTGCCCACCCTTTGTCCCCTCCCTCAGAAGCCCAAAGGCACCGTCCCCAGCGCCACCCCCGTGTCCTGCACCACCATCTACGCCGCGGCCACCGGGCCACCCCCGACCCCCAACGGAGCCCCCCGGTCCCCGGCCGTGTCCCCAACCCCGCGGGGACGCCCCCCTCTGTCCCAGGTAAGGGGAACGTCCCCAAAACAACCCTGTGGGGCACCCCCTACCCAGCCACCTCGCTGACCCCTTGGTGTCCCTATTTTGTGACCCCTTTGTGTCCCCATTTTTGTCCCCTCCAAGGAGCCCACGACGGTTTATGCCAGCGTGACCCATCCCGTGGCCTGAGCCTCCCTGGGATCCATTCCTGGCTGGAATCACTGCTGATCCCAGGGGAATCCTCTGGGAATCCCAGGAAATCCTTCAGGGATCCCATAGCAACTCCAGAGCCTCCCTGGGATCCATTCCCAGCTGGAATCACCGCTGATCCTGAGGGATCCTTGGGGGATCCTGGGGATTCCTTTGGGGATCCCTGAGCAACTCCAGAGCCTCCCCAGGATCTGTTCCTGGCTGGAATCGCTGCTGATCCCAGGAAATCCTTTGGGGATCCCAGGGAATCCTTTGGGGATCCCTGAGCACCCCCAGAGGAATGGAGCGGCATGTCCGGTGTGGGACGGTCAAACAAGGGCTGCACACAGGGAAGGAATTCCAGGCTGTGCTTGGAGGAATTCCAGCGGGATCCTGGAGCCGTGGGAGAAGGGAGAGAGGCTCTGGATGCACCTGGGGCTGGGAATGATGGAGGATCCAATGGGAATGGTCGTTCCTAGACCCTTGGAACCAGGAATGGTCATTCCCAGACCCATGGGACCAGGAATGGTCATTCCCACACCCGTGGAACCAGGAATGGTCATTCTCACACCCAGGGAACCAGGAATGGTCATTCCCACACCCGTGGGACCAGGATTGGTCATTCCCACACCCATGGCCTTGGGAAGGCTGTTGGGATTTGGACTCCGACCTCATCCCTGAGGAATTTCAGGATCTCATCCCCCGTGGTCCTGAATTCCCAAGGGAACCCACAGGGACTTTAATGAGGAAAAACGAGAAGTGGGTTTATTTCCCAAGCTCTGGAATCGGTTTAAAATCCCAAATCCGCTGGATTTTAGCCCAAGGAGTGAGGGATTTTGGTGACCCCTCTGTGGCAGGAGCCAGGTCCCACCAAACTTCCCCATTCCCATCCTTTCCCACCGATCTGAGGGATTTTATCATCCCAAAATATCTCAGGTGTCTGCAGGTCTGAGCTCGTGGATTGGGGTGGAGGGAAAGGAAAATAAACTTGGAATTTAAAAAATCTGTTGGGATCGGATTCTGGAGAGGTTTCCCAGGCTGGACCTGGATTTGGGGGAAGAAAACCCAAAGTTTTTGCCCAGGGAAAGGCAGGTCAGGCTCATCCTGGTGGCTCTAAATTGGTGGGAAATCTCCAAATTCCATCAGGGAGGGTTGGAGTCACCATCCCTGGATGTGGCAAGGTGAGAATGGGGGATATTCTCTCCCTCCCCATGCCCAAGGTGTAATTCAAGCTCTAATCAGCCAATTAATTAATTAAACAGGTTTATTGTGCAGCTCATTTGTATTTGCACCAATAAAAAATTTTTAAAAAAAAGAATTCCCAAATTTCCAAACCCCAAAAACCCCACAGAATTCCCACCGCCGCCCATCCCCGCCTGCCCAATCCCAAATCCATCCCTTCCGGAGTTTTCCATCCCCAAATCTTCACTCCGAGGCGCAGCCGGGGGTTGAATCTTGGGGGAAAATCCCCGAATTTCCAGATATTTCTGGATATTTCTATTCCATGGATCCCAGTGGCCGCTGGAGTTTCCAGGAGAAGAATTCCACAGGGATGGG
>JAXCLO010000101.1:7059505-7072504 GCA_035583995.1 Arremon aurantiirostris
GGACACGGATTTGGTGTCCCCAAGGCTTGGGGACACTCCAGGGCAGCCTCACCCTGTGGTTGAACTGGACCGTGGAGTAAATGGTGAAATTGCCGGGCTCCTCCTGCTGCCTGGGGTGCTCCTGAGGGGAAAAAGGGAGATTTTGGGATCAAAACAGGGAAATTTTGGGGATAAAAATTGGGAGATTTTGGGGTAAAAAATGGGAAAGTTTAGGGGTAAAAAATGGGAAATTTTAGGGGTTAAGAACGGGAAATTTGGGGATAAAAAAATGGGAAATTTTGAGATAAAAACCAGGAAATTTTGGGGTAAAAAAATGGGAGATTTTGAGGATCAAAGAATGGGAAATTTTGGGGATATAAAATGGGAGATGTTGGGGATAAAAAATGGGAAATTTTGGGGATGAAAAATGGGAGATTTTGGGGATAAAAAATGGGAAATTTTGGGGATAAAAAATGGGAAATTTCAGGGATAAAAAACGGGAAATTTCGAGACAAAAATGGGTCCAGCCTGGGGATCCCATGGGAATGACCCTACCACTGTCCTGGGAGTGACCGCAGCGTAGATGGTGGCTCCTTCCTGGGTGACCTCTCCCGTCCTGGCCTGGAGACACAAAAAAAGCCAAAAATGGTTAAAAGGATCAACTTGGGGTTCCCAAAATTCCCACCCGGATGGGATATCCCCATGGGCAGCGTGGTCAGGCCATGGAACTGCCCAAGGTTTGGGGTCCCAGCCCTGGGAGTGTCCGAGGAGTGACCGGACACCGAGTGACCAGGCCAGGGTCAGCCCCAGGGTGGACTTGGTGACCTTGGGGGGTTTGTCCGACCCCAAAATTCCCGGATTTGGGGTGGGAAGGGACAATCCCGGCACTCACGGGGTCCTGGCGGTGTTTCTTCTCTCCCACCATGGCGTAGACGGTCAGCGCCTGCTCCGGGGTGGTTCCGGGGGTCCCTGTGGGGTCAGAATTCCCAAATTTGGGGTTCCAAGGGTCAGTTTGGGGTCAGAATTCCCAAATTTGGGTTCAAAGAGTCAGTTTGGGGTCAGAATTCTCAAATTGGGATTCCAAGGGTCAGTTGGGATCGGAATTCCCAAATTTGGGTTCAAAGAGTCAGTGTGGGTTCAGAAATCCCAGACTTTGGGGTTCCAAGGGTCAGTGTAGAGTCAGAATTCCCAAATTGGGGTTCCAGGGGTCAGTTAGAATCAGAATTCCCAAATTTGGGTTCCAAGAGTCAGTGTGGGATGAGAATTCCCAATTTGGGGTTCCAAGGGTCAGTTTGGGGTCAGAATTCCCAAATTTTGGGATTCCAAGAGTCAATGTGCGATCAGAACTCCCAAATTTGGGTTCCAAGAGTCAATGTGGGGTCAGAACTCCCAGATTTTGGGGTTCCAAGGGCTGGTTTGGGGTCACACCCCCCAAATTTGGGGTCCTGCCCCCACATTCCCGACAAACCTTCCCGGGAGTTTTTCCTCCTCTTCCTCCACCAGCAGCCGAAGCCCACGAGGAGCAGGATCAGCCCCATGGCCCCGGCCCCGGCCCCGGCCAGCAGCGTCCAGAGGCTGAAATTCCCTGAAATTTCTGGAAAAGGATCCCAGAATCCTGGAACCGGGCTGGGGTTTGGGGTCCCAGCCCACCCAAAACATCCCAGGATTCCCTTAATCATAAAAAATTGATATTTTTCACTTATATTGAATAAAAAATGTATAAAAAAATATGGATTAAAGGTATAAGAATACCTTTATGCTTTATATGTAAACAATTACAGCTTTAAAAGTAGCATTCAATAAGTATAAAAAATAATAATAAGTGCAATTATATATATATAGACATAGATAAGTACATATTTTATATAAAAATACATGTAGATTTTATACAGATGAATGTCCATTTTATACAGATAAATAAGTGTGCTATATGAGAAAATAAGTATGGATTTTATGTACAAAAATAAGTATCTTTTCTATCTATAAAAAGCACATATATATATATATATATATATATAAATAAGTACAAATCATATATATAAATAAGTGTACTATATCAATAAGCATATATTATATATGTAAGTATATATTTTATATATGTAAGTATAGATTTTACATAGAATACATACACAAAAGTTACATATATTACACACAACAATTAAATTAGAAATTATATCATTTGCATCTTCATATATTATTTTTACCTAATATTTTCCAGCAGGTTTTTACCTAATATTTTCCATATTTTCGATTTTGGCCTAATAATTTCCAGCATGTTTTTATCTAATATTTTCCAGCTGATATTTGCCATATTTTTTATTTTTACTTAATATTTTCCAGCGGCTTTTACTTAATATTTTCCAGCTAACATTTTCCATATTTTTGATTTTTACCTAATATTTTCCAGCAGATTTTTACCTAATATTTTCCAGCCAATATTTTCCATATTTTGGATTTTTATCTATTATTTTCCAGCAGGTTTTTACCTAATATTTTCCAGCTAACATTTTCCTTATTTTCGATTTTTACTTAATATTTTCCAACAGATTTTTACCTAATACTTTCCAGCAGATTTTTACCTAGTATTTTCCAGCTAATATTTTCCATATTTTTGATTTTTACCTAATATTTTCCAGCAGATTTTTATCTAATATTTTCCAGCTAACATTTTCCATATTTTCGATTTTCACCTAATATATTTCAGCTGGTTTTTACCTAATATTTTCCGGCTGATATTTTCCATATATTTGATTTTTACCTAGTATTTTCCAACAGATTTTTACATAATATTTTCCATATTTCCGATTTTTACCTAATTTTTTCCCCATTTAAGGCCTGTAAACCCCGGCATGCTCAGCCCCGCCCCGGGGCCCGCGGGGAGCTCACCTGGGCAGGTGAGGGCGGCGCGGGCCGCGCTCCACCCCGCGGGGTTGCTGACGTTGCAGAGGCAGATTTGGGGATCCGCGCCCTCGGGGAGGCTCCGGAGCAGCCGGGAGGGGCTGCCCGGGATCTGCCCCGGGATCTGCTCCAGGATCTGCTCCAGGATCTGCCCCGGGCCATCCCCGGCACAGGCCCAGCTGTAGGAGACGTTCCCGGGGCTGGAGCAGAGCAGGGACAGGTGACACCGGCCCCGATCCCGCTGCAGGATTTGGGATTTCAGCTCCGGCTGCGGGACGGGATCTGTGGGGACAGCGGGGTGAGAGGGACAGAGGGACACAGGGACAGGGGGACACAGGGACACAGGGACAGGGGGACAGGAGATAGAGGGACAGGGGGACACAAGGACCCAGGCACTCACCCCACACGGACACTCGGATGCACCGGGATGAAATCACTCCCGGATTCTCAAACTCGGCCCAATAGACCCCGTTATCATCCCTGCGAACAGGGGAGATGCACAGGGAGAGGTTTCCTGGATGGAATTTCACTCTCTCATGGAATGGACCTCTGGGATAGGAGAAAATTTTGTCCCTGGTGACAGTCAGGATCCGCTGCCGCTCTCCTGAATTGATATCCCATTTCCAGTGCATCTCGGTCCACTCCCGTGGCGGTTTCTCCGGCACGAGGCACAGCGATCCTCCCGCGGTCACAGGGCGGGACACGGCCGGATTTTGGCATTCCGGGGATCCTAAACCAGAGCCAGGGGAGCCCCGGGTGAGGCTGTGACCCCACGAGAGGCTCCACAGCTCCGGAGATGACACGGTCAGAGCTGGGGACAGCCCTGGGCCGCACCTGCAGCATCCACTCCTGGCCCCAGGGCTCATTCCCCATCCCCACCCCAAAAATTCCATTCTCTCCACACCACCCCAAACTGGTTCTGTGTCTATTCCCCATCTCAAAAGTTCAATTTTCTCCACATTATTCCAGACTGATTCTATGTCCATTCCCCATCCCAAATTTCCCCTCTCTCCCCATTATCCCAGACTGGTTCTCTCTATTCCGCATCCTATTCCCAAATTTCCCCTCTCTCCCAATTATTCCAAACTGGTTCTGTGTCCATTCCTCATTCCCAAATTTCCCCTCTCCCCATTATACCAGACTGGTTCTGAGTCCATTCCCCATCTCAAAAGTTCCATTTTTCTCCCCATTATCCCAAACTGGTTCTGCGTCCATTCCCCATTCCATCCCAAATTTTCATTATCCCAAACTGGTCAAGGTCCATTTTTTATCCCAAATTTCCCCTCTTTTCTCAGTTTCCCAGACTGGTCAAGGTCCTTTCCCCATCCCAGGGGTTCCCCTCTCCCCATTATCCAAAACTGGTTCTGTGTCCATTCCTCATCCCAAAATTTCAATTTTTTCCACATTCTCCCAGACTGGTTCTGTGTCCATTCCCCATCCCCATCCCAAGTTTCCATTTTCCCAGACTGGTCAGGGTCCATTCCCCCTTCCAGGGGTTCCCCTCTCTCCCCATTGTCCCAAACTGATTTTGTGTCCTTTCCCCATTCCAAATTTCCCCTCTCCCCATTATCCCAAACTGGTTCTGTGTCTGTTCTCCATCCCCAATTTCCATTTTCCCAGACTGGTCAAGGTCCGTTCCCCTTTCCATGGGTTCCTCTCTCTCCCCATTATCCCCAACTGGTCAAGTTCCTTTTTTTATCCCAAATTTCCCCTCTTTTCTCCGTTTCCCAGACTGGACAAAGTCCGTTCCCCCTTCCATGGGTTCCCCTCTCCCCACACCACCCCACACCCTCCCAGCGCCCATTCCCCCTCCCCAATCCCGGGGAATTTCCCCCCCTGCCCCCTTTCCCCTCAATTTTTGGTTTTCTCCCCTCAGAGCAGCCCCGGATGCCGCAGGCCCCCAAAATAAAAACCCGCGGAACATCCGGAGGGCCGACGGCGCTTCCTGCGGCCCCGTGTGGTCAGGGCGGCTCTGGGGGCTCCTGTGCACGGCCCAGCGCCCCTAAATCCGCCCTAAATCCCCCCAAAATCCCCCTAAATCCCCCTTATCCATTCCCCAGAGCCGATCCCACCCATCCCGGGGGTTTTTCTGCATCCAGGGTTTTTCTGGGGGCTCCAGGGCAGAGCTGCAGGTGTGGGGGCACCCCCGGGGCTAGAGAAATTATGAAAATTCGGGAAATGCAGGAAAATCCTTCCCTGGGGCACTGGGAGCGATTGGGAAGGGATTTCCCCCTGCTCCAGGTGCCGGAATTCCTGCAGGACACAAGAATTGGCTTTTCCTGATGCTCCGGATCTGCCAGAGGGGCTCAGAGGGTCCCCAGCTCTGCTGAGGGGGCTCAGCCTGGAGAAAAGGGGGTCCAGAGGGGATTTGGGGTCTGCCAGGGGGATTTGGGGTCTGACCCCAGGGGGGATTTGGGGTCTGACCCCAGGGAATGGGACAGGACCAGGGCTGGAAATTTTGGGAAAATTCCGCCTGGAAAAGAGAAAAGGCTCGGGGAGATTTGGATCCCCATCCTTGGAGGTGTCCAGGGAATCTCTGGAATTTTGGGGGACCAGGAGGGGGTTGGTGCCAGCCTGGTGACCTCGGAGCTCTTTCCCAACCTCAAAAATCCTGAGATTCTGCAAATCCTGGAGCTGTCAGGAAGACAACGACACCAAAATCTGCCAAGGTGTGGCCAGGAGATGCTCCAGGCACCTGGAGAAGCTCCAGGGCCAATCCATCTCCCAAATCCTGCTGGTTTTCTGTTCCCCACACCCCAAAATCGCTGTTTTTAGGGGAAAAAAGACCCTGGGTCACCCCCAGCTGCCCCAAACTCCCGGGAGAGCGAACGGGGCAGGTTGGGCAGAGGGATCAGAGTTTGGGAACGGGGAAAGGTCACAGCTCCGGGGTTCAGAAACTGTGGGAACAGGGAAGTCGCGACTTTCAGGCAAACTCCACATCCGAAACGCTGCCCAGGAAGGGGAACCGGCCCCGCGTCACGGCCCGGCCCGGCCCGGCTCTGCCTGGCCAAGGGGGGGCTGAGAGGAGCGAGGAGAATCCCCCCAAAGCCGCAGCCAGCCCCTCTCCATCCCCCCGAGCGCCGCTCCTGCTTTTCCCCGCAGCAATTCCCGAATTCCCCGCAGCAATTCCCGAATTCCCGCAGCAATTCCCGAATTCCCGAATTCCCGCAGTCCCCCCGGCGCCCCCTCCTCACCTCGGCTCCCGGCCAGGCCCAGCAGCAGCGCCAGCAGCGCGGGGGGACAGCGGCGACCCCCGCGCGGGGACATGGCGGGGCGGAGCGGGGACCCCTCGGGGCTGCGAGCGCCCGCCGGGGACTTCCTCTGCCCCGGCTCCTTCCTCTGCCCCGGCTCCTTCCTCCTCCTCCTCCTCCTCCTCCTCCTCCTCCCCCGGCCGCCCCTGTGGCAGAGGGGACAAGGACGTGTCCGGGGCGCGGCGCTCTCAGCCCCAAAGCTCGCAGGGAACTGATTTGGATTGCCCCGGGAGGGCAATTTTGGGGTGTTTTGGGGGGTTTTGCTTTCCCTTTGCAGCGAGCGCCGGGGACACTTGGGGACATCGCGGTGGCTCCGCTGTCCCCAGCTCGGGCAGCCCAGCAGCAGGGCCGGGAGCTTTGGGGAGGAATGTCCAACCCCAAAATGCACTTTCCAACCCCAAAATCCCTGTTACAACCTCAAAATTCCTTCTCGTTTCAGTCCCGAAATCCTCCCGTTTCCATCCCCAAAATCTTCCCGATTTCAACCCCAAAATCCTCCCGGTTCCAGCCCCAAAATCCATCCCGTTCCACCTCCAAAATCCATCTAATTCCAGCCCCAAAATTCTCATCATTCTAGTCCCAAAATCCTCCCCGTTTCAGCCCCAAAATCCCCGTTCCAGCCCCAAACCCTCCCCGATTTCTGGACTCGCGGTTTTTATGGGATTTGCAGCCCCATCCCCGCACTCCCGAGCCGGCAGGGAGCGAAATTCCCGGGAATTCCGTTCGATCCCGGGGCCGGGAGGTGGCAGCAGGAGACCGCGGGCGGCCGGGGGGTCCCTGAACCGCCCCCCAAAATCCAGAATCCCTGCGGGAAAGGAGGAACCGGGACGCGGCTGCGCCTCCCCCAGCCCCAAATAAAATCCTGGAGCCGTGTCCGAGCTGGGAAAAGGGTGGGGATGGGATGGGACCCCAAAACCCCAGAATTCCTGTACTCCAGAATCCCAAAATCCCTGAATTCCTGAATTCCAGAATCCCAGAATCCCAAAATCCCAGAATTCCTGAGTTCCCGAATTCCTGAATTCCAGAACGCAAAAATCCCAGGATCCCAAAATTCCAGAATCCTGGAACCCCAAAATCCCAGAATTCCAGAATGCCAGAATTCTGGAACCCGGAAATCCCAGAACTCCAGAATCCCAAAATCTCAAATTCCCAGAATTCTAGAATTCCTGAATTCCAGAACTCCAAAATCCCTGAATTCCTGAATTCCAGAATCCCAGAATTTCAGGATGCCAGAATCCCAGAACTCCTGAATTTTGGAACCCCAAAATCCCAGAATCCCAGAATTCCAGAACACCAAAATCCCAGAATTCCAGGACCCCAAAATCCCAAAATTCCAGAACCTCAAATTCCCAGAATTCCAGAACCCCAAAATCCCAGAATTCCAGGATTCCAGAACCCCACAATCCCAGAACTCCTGAATTTTGGAACCCGCAAAATCCCAGAATCCCACAACCCCAGGACGGGAATTTTGGGAAAGGATTTTGGAAAATGCACATTCCAAACGTGGAGGGGTTTGATGGAGGAAAAAAAAAAGGGGAAAAATCCAAATTTTTCCAGTCTGGGGCGGCTCCGTCCACCCCGCCGGGGATGTTCGGGTTAATTGTCGATCCGGGGATTCATTAATGCCGTTTCATTAATTAATTAATTAATTTCGATTGATTAATTGGTGAT
The DNA here is from genome assembly GCA_035583995.1 of Arremon aurantiirostris. Classification (NCBI taxonomy): domain Eukaryota; kingdom Metazoa; phylum Chordata; class Aves; order Passeriformes; family Passerellidae; genus Arremon; species Arremon aurantiirostris. The sequence goes on from JAXCLO010000101.1 coordinate 7,067,305, forward strand.
GAGGGAGGGCCCTAATCCCGGTGGCGGTGGCAGATGTCCCCCGGGTGCCGCCTCTGTCCCCAGAACAAAGCCCCAGACAAAGGCAGGAGATTTGGGGAATTAGGGAATTAATTAGGGGATTAATCAGGGATTAATTAGGGAATGGAGGGGAGGAACATCCCGAGGCACAGCCACACCCTGGAGCTGCTCCCCAAAGGAGCGTTGTGTCCCTTTTTGTGCCACCATTCCCAAATTTCCTCTCCAAAATTCCAGAATTCCAGAATTTCAGGAGGATTTCGGGAGGAATTCCTGACTCTGGAGAGCAAATTCGGGAATTGTGGCACAAAATTCCCAAATTTTGTGGGAAGGGGCTTGGGGAGGGTTGGAGGGGTCCCAGGAGTTCCTGGAATTCTGGGTGGGCAGGTGGGGAGCGGGCACGGCTTGGGCTTGGTGGGCTTTTCCAACCTCGTAAATTCTGGAATTCTGGAATCCTTTAATTATGGGATCTTGGGGTTTTGGGGTCCTGGAATTTTGGAATTCTGGGATTTTGGGGCTCTGGAATTCAGGAGTTCTGGGCTTCCAGGATTCTGGATTCCTGAGGTTCTGGGATTTTTGGGGCTCTGGAATTCAGGAATTCTGAGATTCCAGGATTTTGGATTCCGGGATTTTGGATTCCTGAGGTTCTGGGATTTTGGGGTTCTGGAATTCAGGATTGCTGGGATTCCAGGATTTTGTGATTCTGTGATTCCAGGATTCTGGGATCTTTGGAGTCTTGGATCCTGGGATTTTGGAATTCTGGGACTTTGGGGTTCTGGAATTCAGGAGTTCTGGGGTTCTGGTATTCTGGAATTCTGAGATTCCAACATTCTGGGATCCTGGGATTCCCAGAATGCAATATTCTCAGGATTCTCAGGATTCTTTGATCCTGGGATCCCGGAATTCTGGGATTGTGGGGTTCTGGAATTCAAGAGTTCCGGTCTTCCAAGATTTTGGGATTCCAGGATTCTGGCATTCTGGAGTTCTGGGTTTCTGGGGTTCTGGGATTTTGTGATTCTGGGATTCCAGAGTTCCTGGGGTTCCTGGGGTTCTGGAATTCAGAGACCCCGTGGCCAGAGGGCGGCAGGATTTAGGAGCTGGGGAAACTGAGGCACAGAGGGCCCTGCTGGCAGCACCCGGGGAGCCCCGCAGGGCCGGGAGTGCCAGGAGCAGCCGGAGCAGGGCCGGGATTAGGGCCAGGAGCTGTCTGGGGATTTGGGATTGGGGATTTGGGATCGAGGATTTGGGATCAGGGATTTCACCCTGGCTCGGGATCAGGCCGAGGAGGAGCTCTGGGCTGGGGGGATGGGGTGGGGGTGGGAATGATGGGGCACCCAGTGACCACCAGTGACCACCAGTGACCAGCAGTGTCTGGCAGTGACCAGTGTCCACCAGTCACCATCAGTGACCAGCAGTGTCCACCAGTGTCCAGCTCCCACCAGTGTCCAGCACCCCTAGTGTCCACCAGTGTCCAGCACCTAGCAATGACCACCAGGTACCACCAGTGACCACCAGTGACCAGCACACAGAGTGACCAGTGTCCACCAATGTCCAGCTCCCACTAGTGTCCACCAGTGTCCACTGGTACTCAGCACCCACGGTGAACAGTGTCCACCAGTGTCCAGCAGTGACCAGCACACAGAGTGACCACCAGTGACCACTGGTGTCCACTGGTACTCAGCACCCACAGTGACCAGTGTCCACCAGTGTCCAGCACCCAGCAATGACCACCACCCTGGCAGCGTCACCAGTGACCAGCAGTGACCAGTACACAGAATGACCAGTGTCCACCAGTGTCCACCAATGTCCACCAGTGTCCAGTACCCACCAGCAACTCCCAGTCCCCCCCAGCCGTTCCCCAGTGCCGGGGTTTGGCCGCGATCCCCGAGGAGCTCAGGAGTTATTTTGGGGCTGGAGCGGCTTTTCCTGGGAAATGGAATTCCTGCAAATCCCCGGCAGGGAGATAATTCCCGCGGGATGGAGGGCAGGGATTTGGGAATTGATTTCTGGGGGGAAAAAAATGAAAAATATTTAAAAAGGGATCACAATGAGGCACATTTTGATGGGAAGGGCTGGAGCCCCCGGCCTGGCTGCTCCTTCCCCTGTGGAAACGCTTCCCAAAATATAAAAATCCATGGAAATGGTGAAATTCCTTCCTTCCATCCCAAATCCAGGGCAGCAGCTCCCCAGGGAATCCTGAGGGAGATCCTGGGGCTGACCAGGACAGTTTTCCTTGGTCACCCCAAAGATTTTCCTTGTCCACCCCAAAGATCCTTTTGGCCACCCCAAGGATCTTCCTCATACATCCTAAATATTTTCCTCGTCCATCCCAAATATTTTCTCCATCCATCCCAAATATTTTCCCCATCCATCCCAAAAATCCTCTTGGCCATCCCAAAGATCCCTTTGGCCACTCCAAAAATCCTTTTGGCCACCCCAAAGATCTTCTTGGCCACTCCAAAAATCTTCCTTGGCCACCCCAAGTATTTTCCTCATCCGTCCCAAGGATCTTCCTGGTCCATCCCAAATATCTTCCTTGGCCATCCCAAAAATCTTTTTGGTCACCCCAAATATTTCACAGCTCCGGATGGATATCCTGGGAATTCCCAGCACAAATTGGGATTTCACAGCCCCGAGCTGAGGATGGATATCCAGGGAATTCCGGCACAGATTGGGATTTCACGGCCCAGCGGAGACCCCATCTGCTCCTGGCGCCGCGGCGCGAGGAACGCGGGGCCAGTGCCAGGCCCGGAGCTCACGGTGACAATCCTGGAATTCAGGGTCACAGTCCTGGAATTCAGGGTCACAATCCCCCAATTCAGGGTGCCAATCCTGGAATTTGGAGTGACAGTCCTGGAATTTGGGGTGCCAATCCTGAATTCCAGGTGCCCATCCCGGAATTTGGGGTGCCAGTCCCAGGTCTGTCATTTCTGGGCCCGTGTCCTCCCAGCTGCTCCGGGATTGGATCCGGGATTTTGGGATTGGGGAGCAATTCCCAATTGGGGATCCCCAATTTTGGGACTCGCTTGACACTTCCCAATGTGGGAATTTGGGATCCAATGTCGAGATTTGGAATCCAAGGCTGGGATAATGGGCCAAACACCGGGATAATGGACCAAATACTGGGGAAATGGGCCCAAAACCGAGATTATGGATCAAACACCGGGATAATGAGCCAAACATTGGGATTATGGGTCAAACTCTGGGATAACAGACCAAACATTGGGATAACAGACCGAACTCTGGGATAATGGATCAAACCCCAGGATAACAGAGCAAACACCGGGATGATTGACCAAATACTGGGAAAATGGGCCCAAAACTGGGATTATGGCCCAAACACCGGGATAATGACAGAACCCCGGGATAATGGACCAAACTCCAGGATAACACATCAAACTCTGAGATAATTGAGCAAACTGCAGGATAACGAATGAAACTCCAGGACAACAGACCAAAAACCCCAGGATAACGGACCAAACCCCAGGATAACGGACCAAACCCCAGGATAACAAACCAAACCCCAGGATAACGGACCAAACCCCAGGATAACGGACCAAACTCCGGGCTAAAGCTGCAGCCGAGCTGTCCAGGCCGTGACGCCTCCCCTTCCTCCTCCTCCTCCCAGATTTTGGGGTCCCCGCTCCCTCTCCCGCCCCCCCGTGCCCCTGCCCGGCTCCCGAGTGCGGACACAGCGGCTTTTCCCGGCCCGTCAGCGAATTCCCGGCTCCTCCTCCTCCTCCTCCTCCTCCTCCTCCTCCTCCTCCCCAAATTCCTGCCGGTTCCGGGGCCTCCCCCGCTCCGGGACCCTCCGGCACCGAGCGGAGAATTGGGGCGGATTGGGGAGAAAACCCCAAAAAAACCCAAAATCCCCACGGGCCCGGCGGTGTCCGGGAGCGCCGTCCCAGCTCGCGGGATCGGTTTTAACAAAAATCCGATTTTCTTCACCCCTTTTTGCCGCGGCCCAGCTCGGGCGCTTTGGAACCGGAATCTTCTGGTTCCTCCTGGAATTTGGGAATTCCTGGGGCTGGGGGATGCATGGAAAAAAGGAGGGAGCCCCTGGTGTGTGCCGGAACGGGACAAGGCCCGGGATCGCTGCCAGGAAAGGGAAAAAATGCTTGGAAATCCCCGGGAGAAAGGGAAAAAATGGGATAAAAATGGTGTTTTCCATGGAAAAAAACTCCGAGAAGAAGGGGCTGGGCGGCCTCTGGTCCCGGTGCTCCCCGACCCCCTTGGCCCAGCTCCGTTTTTCCCAGGTTTCCTCCAAATCCCTTCAGGCGGGAGAAAAAAAAGAAAGAAAGAAAAAAAGAAAATTCTATTTAAGATTAAAGGAGAAAAAAAAAAAAAAAGGAGGAGAGAGAGGGAGAAAAAAGCAAAAGCTCAAAAAAGAGGGAAAAAAAAAATTCCAGCCCTGAAGAAAAGAAAAATCCCGGGAAATGGAGGAGCTCCCACGCACACGGGTGTGGGCACACACACAGGGAGACACGCGCGGGGCCAGATGTGCGCGGGCCCGGCCAGATGTGCGCGCCCGCAGCTCCAGGTGGGCTCAGCCAGGTGTGCCCGGGGGTCCCGAGCTGGGCCAGGTGTGCACACCGGGGAGCGCAGCCCCGAAATGCAGATGTGAGCCCCAAAATGCAGATGTGCGGCCCAAAATGCAGATGTGCGCCCAACACGTGTGCAAAGGTGGGAACAGGGGTGCACGAACACCCCAAAACACAGAGACACATGTGCTCACCCCAAAACACACATTACACCCCAAAACACGCATTTACCCCCTAAACACCACATGTTTACGTCCCAATACACACGTGTACACCCCAAACCAAACATTTACACCCCAAAACCCACTGTCACACCCCAAATCCCGCTTGCACAACCCCAAATTCTGCTCGCACACCCCAAATCTCCCTTGCACACCCCAAACCCCACTCACACACCCCAAATCCCCTTCGAATCCCCCTCTCCCACCCCATATCCCTTTCTCTCGCCCCAAATCCCGCTCACACACCCCAAATCCCCTTTGCAAACCCCAAATCACACATTTACTCCCCAGATCCCCCTCTCTCACCCCAAACCCCGGTCTCCCTCCCCAAATCCCCTTTGCACACCCCAAACCCCGCTCTCCCGCCCCAAAACCCCTCTCTCCCGCCCCAAATCACACATTTACTCCCCAAATCCCCCCCTC
>JAXCLO010000101.1:7134622-7153760 GCA_035583995.1 Arremon aurantiirostris
CAGGGGGGATTTCCTGAATCCAGGGGGATTTTACTGAATCCCGGGGGGATTTCCTGAATCCAGGGGGGATTTCCTGAATCCCGGGGGATTTCCTGAATCCAGGGGGGATTTCCTGAATCCCGGGGGATTTCCTGAATCCCGGGGGGCGATTCCCTCCCAGCCCGAGTCCCGGTGTAATTCCCCCCCGTTTCTCCCGCTCCCGCAGTAACTGCGAGGTGCTGACCACGCTGACCCCCGACACCGGGCGCATCCTGTCCAAGCTGCACACGGTGCAGCCCAAGGGCAAGATCACCTTCGGCACCGGCATCCGCGTGGCACACGTGAGTCCTGGGGGTTCCCGGGAATTCCTGGGAATTCCTGGGAATTCCGGACGCTCCCGGGGGCGTGCGTGGGGGAAATGGGCCCTTCCTGGGGTCCTGGATGGGGAAATTCGGGGTTTCCTGGTGGTGAAAGTGGTGGGGGAGGCTTTGAAGTGTAAATCCATGGAAACTTCAGAGAAATCCGTGGGATTCAGAGAAATCTGTGGGAAGCCACCATAAATCCATGGGAATGCCGCAGAAATCCACCATAAATCCATGGGAATTTCACAGAAATCTGTGGAAATCGACCATAAGTCCATGGGAATGCCACAGAAATTAACCATAAATGCATGGGAACTCCACAGAATTATACTATTAATCCATGGGAATTTCATAGAAATACACCGTAAATCCATGGACGTTTCACAGAAATTCTTGGGAATTTCACAGAAACCCATGGGGTTTTCACAGAATTCCATGGGAATTTCACAGAAATCTGTGGAACTCCACCATAAATCCATGGAAGTTTCACAGAAATCCACTATGAATCCCGAGATCTGGGGCGGAGGATCCCCATTTTCCCAGGAATGGGGTGGTGGTTCCCTGTTTTCCCGGGAATGGGGCAGGGGGGGATCCCCAATTTCCCGGGAATGGGGCAGGGGATCCCCGATTTCCCGGGATGTGGGGCAGGGGGGGATCCCCGATTTCCCGGGAATGGGGCAGGGGGGGATCCCCGATTTCCCGGGATGTGGGGCAGGGGGGGATCCCCGATTTCCCGGGATGTGGGGCAGGGGGGGATCCCCGATTTCCCGGGGGCGGCCCCAGACCCGCGGTTTGTCTCCGGTGCAGCTGGCGCTGAAGCACCGGCAGGGCAAGAACCACAAGATGAGAATCATCGCCTTCGTGGGCAGCCCCGTGCACGACAGCGACAAGGACGTGAGTGCGGGGGGAACGGCACCGGGATCAGGGCTGGCATAACGGGGTAACAACGGGGTAACAACGGGATAACAACGGGATAACAACGGGGTAACAACGCGGTAACAACGGGATAACAACGGGATAACAACGGGAATGGTCGTGGGATAACAACGGGATAACAACGGGATAACAACGGCAACGGTCACGGGATTGCTGAGGGATCGGGGCTGGGATTGGGGCTGGGATAATGGGATAACAATGGGATCAGCTCCCAGAAAATCCAGGGCTCAGCCCAGGATTGACCCAGGATTGATGGGGTCACAAGTGTGAATCCCTGTGGTGGATCCCTGGGATGGATCCCTGAGCTGATCCTTGGGGTGGATCCCTGAGCTGATCCCTGGGGTGGATCCCTGTGGTGGATCCGTGAGCTGATCCCTGGGGTGGATCCCGGAGCTGATCCCTGTGGTGGATCCCTAGCGTGGATCCCTTGGAGCTGGCAGCCGATTCAGGCCCAAGCCTGGGATGTCAGTGGGGTGCGGGCGCTGGGCCAGGTCCCAGGTCCCGCCGACCCCAGGGAATTGCTGCTCTCCCCACCCAGCTGGTGAAGCTGGCCAAGCGCCTGAAGAAGGAGAAGGTCAACGTGGACATCATCAACTTCGGGGAGGAGGTGAGAGCCCCGGGAATTGCCACGTTCCAGAGGGAATTCCGGGGCCTTTTCCAGCTCCGTGTTTGGGGCTGGGAAATCCTGGGAATGAGGTCAGTCCTTGAGGGTTTTCCCTGGATCCCAAACCCTCCCCAGCCCCAATTTCCTGCTGGGAACCTGCTGACAGTCGAATTTGCCATTCCCAGAGCCCCCTCCTGGCACTACAACCCCAACAAACCCCAGATCCCTCTCCAGATCCCCAATCCCCCATTCCCAGCCCCTCAGCATTCCCAAATCCCATTCCCAGAGCCCTCTCCTTCCACCACAAACCCCGAATCCCAGTCCCCTAATCCCCCATTCCCAGCCCCTCACCATTCCCAATCCCCCATTCCCAGCCCCTCAGCATTCCCAATCCCATTCCCAGAGCCCCAATCCCCCATTCCCAGCCCCTCACCATCCCCAATCCCCCACTCCCAGCCCCTCAGCGTTCCCCAATCCCATTCCCAGCCCCCCAGTCCCACTCCCAGCCCCCCAGTCCCAGTCCCAGCCCTCACCACCCCAACCCCGTCCCAGGAGGCCAACACGGAGAAGCTGACGGCGTTCATCACGGCGCTCAACGGCAAGGACGGCAGCGGCTCCCACCTGGTGACGGTGCCCCCGGGGCCCAGCCTGGCCGACGCCCTCATCAGCTCCCCCATCCTGGCGGGCGAGGGCGGCGCCATGCTGGGCCTGGGCGCCTCCGACTTCGAGTTCGGGGTGGATCCGAGCGCAGATCCCGAGCTGGCTCTGGTAGGGACCCCAAAAACCCCAAATGTGCCAATTCCCCAAATCCTGCTGGGGCTGGGCGCCTCCGACTTCGCGTTCGGGGTGGATCCGAGCACTGACCCAGAACTGGCTCTGGCAGGGACCCCAAAATTCCCAGGAATTGGGGAATTTCCACTGTTGCGATCCCACAAACCCCAAATCTCCTGACTCCCACAACACCAACCCCAAAGTTCTCAGGAATTGGGCAATTCCCAATGTCAGATTTCCCATAAAACCCCGAATCTCCCCCAGCACCGAACCCCAGGGCTCCCATTTCCCTGATCCCCAGTCCAGGATTTTGGGGTGTTTTGTCCCAGATCCCCAGCCGTGTTTTGGGGTGTTTTGTCCCATTTCCCCGATCCCAGTCCATGTTTTGGGGTGCGTTTGCAGGCCCTGCGCGTGTCCATGGAGGAGCAGCGGCAGCGGCAGGAGGAGGAGGCGCGCAGGGCGGCCGCGGCCTCGGCGGCGGAGGCCGGGATCGGAGCCACCGGCGGAGACGGTGAGGGGCTGGGATGGGAGTGATGGGATTTATGGGAATGGTGGGATTGGGAATGGGTTGGATGGGATTTGTGGGATGGGAGTGGGAGTGATGGGATTGGGAATGGGTTGGATGGGATGGGATTGATGGGACGGGAACGGGATTGGGAATGGGATGGATGGGATTGGTGGGATGGGAACGGGATTTATGGTATTGGGAGAACAGGGTTGATGGGATTGAGAATGGGAGTGATGGGATTGGGAACGAGATTGGTGAGATGGGATTTGTGGGATGGGAATGGGATTGGGAGCGGGATTTATGGGATGGGAATGAGGAGGACTAAAATGCAGGATGGGTTCAGACTGGACATTGGGGATTTTAACCCTTCCCTGGGCGGGTGGGGACGCCCATTCCTGGGACACCCCCTGGATTCCCGGGCTATCCCATGCATTCCTGGGCATTCCTGGCCACTCCATGCATTCCTGGGCATTCCTGCACACCCATGCATTCGTGCCCTGTGTGTGGCAGAGTCGGACGAGGCCCTGCTCAAGATGACCATCGGGCAGCCGGACTTTGGCCGCGCGGGGCTGCCGGACCTAAGCTCCATGAGCGAGGAGGAGCAGATCGCCTACGCCATGCAGATGTCCCTGCAGGGCGCCGGTGCGTGGGGAGACCTGGGGAAAACCTGGGGAAAACCTGGGGAAAATGTTGGGAAAAACCTGGGATAACCCCGGGGTTGGGGCCTGGGGCTGCCCAGGGTCAGCTCGGGGCTTGTTTGGCTTTGCAGAGTTTGCCCAGGCCGAGGCGGCCGAGGTGGACAGTGGGGCGGCCATGGACACCTCCGAGCCCGCCAAGGTGGGGAGTTCTGCAATTCCCAGCTCATTCCCAAAATTCCCATCCCATCAATCCCATCCATCCCATCAACCCCATCCCATCATTCCCAATCCCATCAATTCCATCCCACCATTCCCAAGCCTATCAATCCCCTCTCATCAATCCTATCCCATCATTCCCATCCCACCCACAGGGTTCTTCCATCCCATTCCAGACTCCCTGTCCTGCTTTCTTTGGGATTTTAGGGGCAAATCCCGGATCCTGCCCTGGTTATTCCATGGATTCCCCGTTCCACACTGCAGTAATGCCAGTCCCTCTAGACCCATCTGGATCAGGACGATCCCAAATCCCTCAGGCTAATTTCAAGTCCCCTGGGCTGATCCCAAATCCCCTGGGTGGATCTCAAATCCCCCAGGACATTCCTGAATTGCCTGGGTTTTCCTGTGCATCTCATGATCCCAAATCCCTCAGGCTGATCCCAAATCCTCTGGGATGATCCCCCAGACTGATCCCAGATCCCCCAGGCCGATCCCCAATCCCCCAGACTGATCCCAAATCCTTCAGGCTGATCCCAAATCACCCAGAATGATCCTGAGTCCCCTGGGCTGATCCACAATCCCCCAGGCCGATCCCAAATCCCCCAGGATGATCCCAGATCCCCCGGGATGATCCCGAATCCCCCAGGATGATCCCAGATCCCCCAGGATGATCCCGAATCCCCTGGACCGATCCCAATCCCCCAGGCTGATCCCGTTTCCATCATTCCCGTTGTTTCCCCCGCAGGAGGAGGACGACTACGACGTGATGCGGGACCCCGAGTTCCTGCAGAGCGTGCTGGAGAACCTGCCCGGCGTGGATCCCAACAACGAGGCCATCCGCAACGCCATGGGCTCCCTGGCCTCGCAGGCGCACCGGGAGCAGAGCCGGGAGCAGCACCGGGACCGGGATCGGGAGCACCGCGGGGACAGGAAGGACGAGGAGAAGAAATGAGAGAAACGAACCCGGGAACGGCACCGGGACACCACAATGGGGGCGCTGGGGATTGCGGAAATAAATTGAATTAAAGGCATCTCTTGGGAATGGTGGAAATAAAGGAATTTTTTGGGAGTTCCAGGAATAGTTAAAGGAATTTTTTTGGGAGTTCAGGGAGTCATTAAAGGAGTTTCTTGGGAGTGGCGGGGATTTCTTGGGAATTCTAGGAAAAAGAAAAGGAAGTTCTTGGGAATGGTGGGAATGTCTTGGGGATTCTGGGAATGATAAAAGGAATTTCTTGGGAATGGTGGGAATGATTAAAGGAGTGTCTTGGGAATGGCGGGGATTTATGGGGAATTCTGGGAATGATTAAAGGGATTTCTTGGGCATTCTGGGGAGAATGAAAGGGATTCCCTGTGCTGGGGTTTCGGGGAGCGGAATTCCCCGGAATTCCCGGGAATTCGGGATTTGGGAATTCCCGCAGCGGCTCCCGGCATCCCCCGCGCGCTGTTTACCGTGAGGCTGAGGGCGGGGCTGCTGATTGGCAGTAGGGTAGACCAATCAGGGAGCGGCATGAGCGGATGTTGTCATTCTGGCGGCAAATAATATAGGGAGGAAGGCGGGGTTAAATATGAGTGGCAGCTCTGCGGACCAATGAGCGGCGACAATTGGCTTGGCGGGATTTTGTGCACTCCAGCCAATGGGAAGCGAGGAAACACAGGCGGCCTTGAGGGACAGTGCTATCCACCAATGGCATCGCGCAACATGCGGACATGGGCGAGACCTTCCCTCAGACGCCTCTGTGAGTGACAGCGCTGGCAGCGAATGGAAGTAGGACGTTGAGGCCATTTCGGGGCCGGCCTGGGCGAGTTCTGGTGCTGAGGGACGAATCCCGCGCTCAATAGGAGCCCCCGGCCGGGAGCCGCCGCCATGGACGGTCCCCGAGGCCAATGGCGGCCGGAATCCGCGCTAGATAAACAGCGCACTTTGACCAATGAAAAGCGAGATGAGGCGGGGATTAATTGATAAACAGTGCTTTCAACCAATCGGCAGCGAGATGCGCCAGCACTGGCAACCAATAGGAAGCGAGGATATCGGGGTGGGCGAGGTTTTGCGAGTTGAATGACACCCGCGCCTCCCAATCAACACGCCCGGCGTGGGGCGGGTCCCTCTTAGCCAATGGGGAGTGCGGACGGCCGCGTTCACCACTGAATGACAGCGAAATCAACCAATCAAAATGTGGATTTTGACGAGTGACGGGCCGTGCAGCCAATGGAAAAGCGCGGTGAGGGCGGGAACGCACGGCGTGAGCGGCCGGCGGGGCGGGGGGGCCAAGCAGGAAGTGGCGGAGGGGAAGCGGCGCCGCTGAGGGGCCCGAGCGGGACCGGGATCGGAACCGGGATCGGGAATTGGGAACGGCAACCGGGATCGGCAACCGGGATCGGGACCGGCAGCGGCCGCGGGGAGCGCCCCCGCGCGCAGCTCCAGGTAGCGCGGCCGGAGGGGCGGGAGCGGCCTGAGGGGGTCAGGGCCTGAGGGGGGGCGCGGCCTGGGCGGGAAGCGCGGCCTGAGGGGCCCGGCCCCGAATCCTGGGATTGGGAGGGGGCAGCGTCGCCTCTTCCCTCGGAAATTCCCGGGATCCGGGGGGTCACGGTCACCCCTCCATTGCTGGGGTTCTGGAGGGTCACGGTCACTCCCTGCGACGGAAAAATCCCGGGATTTTGGGGGTCACGGTCAGTCATTCTCATCCCAGAAACCGCGATCTGGAGGGGCCATGGTCGCGTCTTCCCACAAAAAAAATCCTGAGATTTGTGGGGATCAGGACCATCCCCTCAATTCTGGAATTCTGGGGGGTCGCACTCAGTCCTTCCCCATCCCAAATCCTGGGATTGGCAGGGGTCACGGGCATCCCCTCGGTCCTGGAATTTCGGGGAGTTTGGGGTCGGTGTGAGGAGTTTGGGGTGGGGAGTTCGAGAATGGGGAATTTGGGGTGGGAATGGGGAGTTTGGGATGGAGAATTTGGGATAGGAATTATGAGTTTGGGATGGGGAGTTTGGGACAGGAATGGGGAGATTGGGATGGAGAGTTTGGGATGAGAATGGGGAGTTTGGGATTGGAAACTCGGGATGGGGATGGGGGCCTTGGGATCCCGGATGTTTGGGAAAACCCCAAAATCCCACGGAATCCCCGCCCAGACCCCCGCAGCCCTTGTGGGAATCCCGATAAAAGGGGGAATCCCGATAAAAGGGGGAATCCCGAGCAAATCGGGAATCCCGAGCAAATCGGGAATCCCGAGCCGTCCCGGCCCCTTTGGGATTTTCGGGATGCCGGGCTCGGGGCCGGCAGATGGCCGGGAATTAATCCCCTCCAAATCCCGGGAATTTAATCCCGCACGGATCCCTCGGGACGGGGCAGCTGCACCGGGATAGGGGCGGGAGGGGGGTGGGGAATTTGGGATGGGGATGGGGAATTTGGGAATTGGGAATTTGGGAATTGGGAATTTGGGATCGGGATGGGGAATTTGGGAATTGGGAATTTGGGAATTGGGAATTTGGGATCGGGATGGGGGGTTGGAATTGGGGATCTGAGGTTGGGATGGGGATTTAGGATTGGGAGTTTGGGATTTAGGATCGGGATGGGGAATTTGGGATCAGGACAGGGAGTTTGGGATTAGGATTTGGGATCGGGATGAGGAGTCTGGGATCGGGATGAGGAGTTCGGGATCATTCTGGGAGCCGGGATTTGCCGCAGGTGGAATTTCGGGACGATCCCTCCCTGTTTGTGGCTGTCCCCGCCTCCTTTCCCGAGCCGGGAAGGATTTCCCAAACCTGATCCCAAACAGCTCCCCCGGGACTGCCCAGGCCATTCCCAAAAGGAATCTGGGATTGGGATCGGGATTGGGATGGGGGAATCCGGGATCACCCCAGACATTCCCAGGGATTTGGTGTGGATGGGGAAGGACAAAGGGAGCAATTTCCCCCGGAAAACAATTCCCAGCTTTTCCAAAGGAGCCGTTCCCTGCCTGGGGAGGCTTTCCCCGGGATGAAAGGGCAGGAAAAAGGGGATTTGGGCAGGAAAAGCCTCTCCCGAGGCACATTCCAGGGGGAAATGTATGGAATCCCACCTGCTGGGGCTTTCCAGGATCCAGCGGGAATCTGGGGCTGGAATTGGGGTTGGATCCCCGATGTTCCACCTCAGATCCAGCAGGAATTTGGGGCTGGAATTGGGGATGGATCCCTGATTTCCCACCTCAGATCCAGAGGGAATCTGGGAAGGGGGAATTTTGGGATAAAGGGGGAGTTTTTGGGATGGGAAGGGGAATTTTGGGATAGAAGGGGATTTGGGGATGAAAGGGGGAATTTTTGAGAGAAAATGGGATTTTTGGAATGAAAGGGAGAGTTTTTGGGATGGGAAAGGCATTTTTGGGATGAAAGGAGGACTTTTTGGGACAAAAGGGGGAGTTTTTGGGATGGAGAGGAGATGTTTGGGGTGGAAGGGGAATGGGAATGGAAAAGGCTGCGGGGCACCAGGATTCCCTGGGGTTTTTGGGGATGGAAACCCGGGAATTCCCAAACTGCCCCCACCCTGAACCCCTTTCCCTGTAATTCCCAGCCATGGGGGACATGAAGACGCCGGATTTCGACGACCTGCTGGCCGCCTTCGACATCCCAGACATCGACGCCAACGAGGCGATCCAGTCGCACCAGGAGGAGCCCGAGGCGCACGGCAAGGCGCTGCCGGGGGAGCCGGGCCCCGGCGCCGCCGCGGCCGAGCCCGCGCTGCCGCACGCCGACACCTCGGCCGTCAGCGTCATCGTCAAGAACACCGTGTGCCCCGAGCAGGCCGAGCCCAAGGACGGGCACGGGCACGGGCACGGGCTGGCGCCGCGGCTGCTGCAGAACGGCTTCGGCACCGAGGGCGCCCGGCCCGCCGAGCCCGCGCCCAACGGCGACTGCTGGGCCAAGGAGAAGGCAGCCAAGGGCCTGGAGCTGTTCTCGCCCTTCGGCCCCGAGCCCGGCCAGGACGGCGCCAACCTCATCGACCGCGCCCGCGACAGCAAGGCCAAGGACAAGGCGCCGGCCTCGGCCCCCGGTGCCGGCTGCAAGGAGCCCCTGGGGGACGGCCCCGAGGGGCTGGAGCCGCCGTTCCCGGCGCCGTTCCGGGCTGGGGATGGAGCCCATCCTGTCCCCTGCATCAAGAAGGAGGAGTCGGACCCGGCGGCGGCGCCGGGCCGCGGCTGCAGCCCCAAGGGGCTGGCGCTGGATCACCTCAAGTCCGTCACTGTCCGGTACCCGGCCGGGGGCTCGCCCGCGGCGCCGTGGCCGGGAGCGGAGCCGGCGGCGCTGGACGGCGGCACCGGCACCGGGGCTGAGCTCAAACACTCGCCCGGGAGCCCCCGGGAGCCCTTCTCCTCGCCGGGAGCGCCCGTGCCGCCCTCCCCCAAGCAGCTCTCCTTGAAGGAGGAGCGGGAGGTGCTGGGGAAGGCTGTGGGGAGCCCCCCGAGCGTGTCCAGCGCCGAGGAGGAGGAGGAGGAGGAGGAGGAAAGCACCAACTCGCCGTCCTCCAGCTCCTCGCGGCCGCTCAAGGTGCGCATCAAGACCATCAAAACCTCCTGCGGCAGCATCACCAGGACGGTCACCAGGGTGTCCTCGGACTCGGAGCCGCCCTCCAGCAAAGTGCCCAGCGAGCAGAGCTCCCAGGAACCCCTGGAGGGTCCCGCTGGCGTCCCCACGGAGGCAGCCAAGGAGAAATCGGAGCTCTCGAGCCCCCTGAAGAGCTCAGAGGGGCCCAAAATCGTCAGCGTGCAGCTGGGCAACGGCACCAAGCTGAAGGGCACCGTGCTGCCCGTGGGCACCATCCAGAGCGCCAGCAGCGCCATGCTCATCGCTGCCAGCGTGGCACAGCAGAAATCCGTGGTGCTGCCCGCCAAGGCCGGCAAATCCGTGGCCAAGAACATCCTGAGCCTGGTGCCGCAGCCCCTGCCCAAGGGCGACGCCCGCGCCAACGGCGGCGCCAAGGCCAACGGCGGCGCCAAGGCCAACGTGGCCGGCACCGTCATCTCGCGCAGCCAGTCCAGCCTGGTGGAGGCCTTCAACAAGATCCTCAACAGCAAGAACCTGCTGCCCACCTACAAGCCCAACCTGAGCCCGCCGGCCGAGGCCAGCCTGGCGCTGCCGCCCTCGGGGTTCCGCTGCCTCGAGTGCGGCGACGCCTTCGCGCTGGAGAAGAGCCTGGCGCGGCACTACGACCGGCGCAGCATGCGCATCGAGGTCACCTGCAACCACTGCACCAAGCGCCTGGTGTTCTTCAACAAGTGCAGCCTGCTGCTGCACGCGCGCGAGCACAAGGACAAGGGGCTGGTGATGCAGTGCTCGCACCTGGTGATGCGCCCCATCGCCCTGGAGCAGATGATCGGGCAGCCCGACGTGACAGCGCTGGCCCCGCTGGCGCTGCCCGCCGCCAGGGCGGCGCAGGAGGGCGGCGCGGGGCCGGAGCTGCTGCCCGTGCTGCCGCTGGGCTCCGAGCCCGGCAGCTACAGCTGCTTCCGCTGCCTCGAGTGCAAGGAGCAGTGCAAGGACAAGGCCGGGCTGGCCGCGCACTTCCAGCAGGCCGGGACGGGCAGCGGCAGCAGCAGCAGCACGGTGAGAGCAGGGCTGGGAGGGATGGGAGGGGGTGGGAGATGGCTCAGAGTCCTGGGAGGGCACTGGGGTTCCAAGGCTGATCCCAGGTGGAATTCCCGGGGTTCTGTGGGTGATCCCAGGTGGAATTCTTGGGGTTCCATGGATGATCCCGGTGTTTCAGGTGTGCTTGGCGTGCCCCGTGATCCCAGCCCTGAGGGCTGGAATTCCGGGGGTTCCGAGGCTGATCCCAGGTGGAATTCCCAGGATGATCCTGGTGTTTTCCAGGTGTGCTCGGCGTGCCCCATGATCCCGGGTGGAATTCCCGGAATTCCATAGGCTATCCCGGTTTTCCAGGTGTGCTCGGCGTGCCCCATGATCCTGGCCAACCGCTGCAGCTTCAGCGCGCACCAGCGCATGCACCGCAGCCGCCCGCCCCACGTGTGCCCCGAGTGCGGCGGCAACTTCCTGCTGGCCAACTTCGAGTCGCACCTCAAGGAGTCCTGCCTGCACTTCTCCCGCAGGGTGGGATACAGGTACGGAGCCAGGGAACCCCGGGAATGCCGGGAATTCCATGGGGGGTCACTGGGGAGGTGCAGAAATGGGGTTTGCCCATGGAATGTGGGGGGAATTTCCTGCTGGACAGCTTGGAGTCCCAGCTCAAGGACTCCTCCCGCAGGGTGGGATACAGGTACAGAGCCGGGGAATCCTGGAAATTACAGGAATCCTTGTTTGGGATCCTGGTTCCAGTTGGGAATTTTCCCTGAACTGGTTTGGATCCTGATCCTTGATAGAATTTTCCCAGAACTGCTCTGGATCCCAGTTTCCATTGGGAATTTTCCCAGAACTGGTTTGGATCCCAGTTTCCACTGGGAATTCCCAAACCACTTTGGATCTCAGTTTCCATTGGGAATTCCCAGAACTGCTTTGGATCCTGGTTTCAGTTGGGAATTTTCCCAGAACTGGTTTGGCATCCTGGTTCCAGTTGCAATTCCCAGAACTGCTCTGGATCCCAGTTTGCATTGAGAATTTTCCCAGAACTGCTCTGGATCCCAGTTTCCATTGGGAATTTTCCCAGAACTGGTTTGGATCCTAGTCTCCATTGGGAATTTTCTCAGAACTGGTTTGGCATCCTGGTTCCAGTTGGAATTCCCAGAACCTCTTTGGATCCCAGTTTTCACTGGGAACTTTCCCAGAACTGCTTTGGATCCCAGTTTTCACTGGGAATTTTCCCTGAGCTGGTTTGGGATCCCGGTTTCCATTGGGAATTTTCCCAGAAGCGCTCTGTTTCCCAGTCTCCGTTGGGAATTCCCAGAGCCCATTTTCCCCTGGGGATTCTCCAGGTGTCCCAGCTGCTCCGTGGTGTTCGGGGGCGTCAATTCCATCAAGTCCCACATCCAGAGCTCGCACTGCGAGGTTTTCCACAAGTGCCCCATCTGCCCCATGGCCTTCAAGTCCGCGCCCAGCGCCCACGCCCACGTGTACACGCAGCACCCCGGCTTCAGCAACCAGCAGTCCAAGTGAGTGCTCGCGGAATCCCCAAAATCCCACAAAATCCCCCAAAATTCCACAGCTCCGCCCAGCGTCCCGGGGAGCTGCTCGGGTTCGTCCTGGAAAGGTTTGGGAATGAGAGGTTGGGGTGGGAAATTTGGGGATAAGAGATTTGGATAGGAGGCTTAGGAATAAGAGATCAGGATGGGAGGTTTGGGAGTAAGAGGTTGGGATGGGAGATCAGGGAATGTTTTGCTGTGGGAATAAGAGCTTGGGATGGGAGATTTTGGAATAAGAGATTTTGGAATAAGAGGTTGGGCTGGGAGGTTTGGGAATGTGGCCCTTGGGAATGATCCCAGAGGGCTTTTGCTGCCTGAGCCATTCCAGGATTCCAGCATTGGGAGAACTGGGAATTTTCCATGATGGGCAGAACCTCCTCTGTGGGTTGGATGAGCTCAACTCCCACCTTCCTTTTTCCATCCCTTTTCCCTGTTTTTTCCCTCTTCTTCCCTCCTTTTCCCCCTCCCTTTTCTGTCTGTTTTTTCCCTCCTTTTTCTCTGTTTTCCCCCTCCTTTCCTGTTTCCTTTTTCCTCCCTTTCTCCTCTCCTTTTTCTCCTTTCTACTTCCCTTTTTTCTCTCCTATTTCTTCCTTTTCCTTTCCCTTTTTCCTTCTCATTTCCACTCTTTTCCCTTCCCTCATTTCTCTCTTTCCCATCTCCTTTTTCCTCCCTTTTTCTTTCCCTTTTCCTCCTTTATCCTTCCATTTTTTCTCTCACATTCCTTCCTTTTCCTTTTCCTTTTTCCTCCCCTCATTTCTCTCTTTCCCCTCTTTTTCCCTTCCCTGTTTTCTCTCTCATTCCCTCCTTTTCCCTTTTTCCTTCTCATTTCCCCTCCCTCTCTGCTCCCCCCGGCGTGCCCTCCGCCCCGTTTTTTCCCCGTTTTTTCCCCGTTTTTGCCCGTTTTCCCCCGTTTCTGCCCAGGATGATTTACAAGTGTGCCATGTGTGACACGGTGTTCACGCACAAGCCGCTGCTGTCGTCGCACTTTGATCAGCACCTGCTGCCCCAGCGCGTCAGCGTCTTCCGCTGCCCGCAGTGCCCGCTGCTCTTCGCGCAGAAGCGCACCATGCTCGAGCACCTCAAGGTCAGGCGCCGGTTCCACACAGAGATGGGGAGATTCCGGCCAAAAATGGCGAAATTACGGCCAGAAACGATGGAAATTTCCCCCAGTTTGGGAGAAGTTAGAGTGGGGAATGCTTGGGGGCCCAGAAACGCACCATGCTCGGGCACCTCAAGGTCAGGCCCCAGTCCCGGCCAAAAATGGCAAAATCCCAGCCAAAAGGGGCAAAATCCCAGCTAAAAATGGTGAAATTTTGGCCAGAAACGATGGAATTTTCCCCCAGATTGAGGGTAGTGGGACCCAGCCATGGTCTGGATCCTGGAGCATCTCAGGGTCAGGCTGTGTCCCAGATAGAATTCCAGCTGGGAATGGCAAAATTCCAGCCGGAAATGGGGAAATCTTGGCCAGAGATGATGGGAATTTCCCCCAAACTGGGGAAAATGAGACTGGCTAGGGGGACCCAGCCGTGCTCTGGGCGCATCAAGGTCAGGCCCCAAACTCCGGGTGGGAATGGCAAAATTCCGGCCAGAAAAGGGGAAATCCCGGCCAGAAATGACGGAAATTTCCCCCAGATTGGGGAAGTGGGAGTGGGGAGGGGGGCCCAGCCGTGCTCTGGGTCCAGGAGCGCGCGGAGGTCCCTGAGTGCCCGCTCTCTCCCCAGAACACGCACCAGCCGCAGCCGTGCCCGGACGGGCGCTCGGGGCCGCTGCTGGCGCCCAAGGCGGAGCCGCCGGAGCCGCCACGGCGCTCGGGCTCGTCCTCGAGCTCCTCGGAGGAGGAGGAGGAGGAGGAGGAGGCGCCCAGCTCGCCCGAGCTGCGGCGGGCGCGGCGCGGGCGCTTCCCGCGGGGCAGGGCCGGCCCCAAGGCCAAGGGCAGCGGCTGGAGCTGCGGCCTCTGCCACGCGTGGTTCCCCGAGCGCGACGAGTACGTGGCGCACATGAAGAGGGAGCACGGCAAGGTGGGGGTCCCGGGGTTCCGGGGGGTTTGGGTCGTTCTGGGCGGGATTGGAGGGAAATGGAGTTACTGCGGCTGGAGGGGGAATTCTGGCTCCTGGATCCTCCTGGATGTTCCTGGAGCTTCCTGGATCCTCCTGGGGACTCCTGGGGACTCCTGGATTATGGGAGTGGGAGGGTTTGGGAATGAGGATTGTTTTTGGGGTAACTCCTGATTGGATGAATGATCCCAGGCAGGATCTGGGGGAAAATTGATTTCCCACCTGCAGCTGGAATGGGAATCCCGGCTACTGGATCCTCCTGAATCCTCCTGGATGCTCCTGGATCATGGGAATGGGAGGGTTTGGGAATGGGGGTTGTTTTTGGGGTAATTCCTGATGGGGTGAATGATCCCAGGCGGGGTTTGAGGGAAAATTGAGTTCCTCTGGCTGGAGGAGGAGTCCTGGCTCCTGGATGCTCCTGGATCCTGGGAATGGGGGGATTTAGGAATGGGAATGAGATTTTTCAGATAATTCCTAGCTGGATGAACAATCCCAGGAGGGAAAATTGAATTCCCACCTCCAGCTGGAGTGGGAATCCCAGCTTTCAGATCCCTCTGGATCCCTCCTGGATTTTTCCCTGGTTTTTCTTAGATCCCTCCTGGGTTTTTCCTGGGTTTCCCCAGGATCCTGAGTGGGGTTTTTTCCCGGGTTTTTTTGGGATCCCTCCTGGGTTTTTCCCCGGTTTTCCCGTGATCCTGATCCGTTTTCCCTGCAGTCGGTGAAGAAGTTCCCGTGCCACCTGTGCGAGCGCTCCTTCTGCTCGGCCCCGAGCCTGCGGCGCCACGTCCGCGTCAACCACGAGGGCATCAAACGCGTCTACCCCTGCCGGTACCCCGGGGTTCCTGGGGTTCTGGGGGGTTCCTGGGCTTCTGGGGGGTTCCTGGGCTTCCTGGGGTTCTGGGGGGTTCCTGGGGTTCCTGGGGTTCTGGGGGAGCGGGAGTGCTGGGGCTGGGATGGCCAATTGGGAAGGGGAACTGGGAGGGACCGGGGAGGATTGAGAGGGGATTTGGGGTTGGAGTTGGGCAGGGGAAAGGGGAACTTCTCAGGGAATTGGGGTTTAATCCCCAGGGAAATCAGGGCTTAGTTCCCAGGAAAATAATGGTTTAATTCCCACGAAAATCAGTGTTTAATTCCCAGGGAAATCAGGGTTTAATTCTCAGGAAAATCAGGATTTAATTCCCCAGGAAAATCAGGGTTTAATTCCCAGGGAATGAAGGATTAATTCCCAGGAAAATCAGGATTTAATTCCCCAGAGAAATCAGGGTTTAATTCCCCCCGGCTCTGCCCAAGATGGGAGTTGCGATTCCGGGCGCGAGAAGGGTTTGGGGCCGGGCTCCAGGCTCCGTGTGGGTCCCGTCCGGGGCGGAGTTGGGGAGTGCCCGGGCCCGCGGGGCCGCTCCGCCCGCCCCCAGGTACTGCACGGAGGGGAAGCGAACGTTCAGCAGCCGCCTGATCCTGGAGAAACACATCCAGGTGCGCCACGGCATCCAGGTGACCGACCCCGCCCGCAGCCAGGAGGTGGTGACGGCGCGCGGCCCGCCCGGCCCCAGCCAGGTTCGGTATCCGGGAATCCCGGGGGTTCACGGCCGTTCCTGGGGATTTCCTGGGAGTTCCTGGGAATTCCTGGGAATTTTGGGGGGTTTGGGGCAGGACTGGGGGGGTTTATCCTGGATATCCTGCTGGGAACCCACAGGTCCCAGCCCTAAGCTTTGTCCAAGTGGGGAGGTTTTGGGTCTGGGACTGCCTACGGAATTATCTGGGAATTTCCTGGGAATTTCCTGGGAATTTCTGGGAATTTTCTGGAAATTTCAGTGTTTGTGGAAGAATCAGAGGCTCTTTATCCTGGAATCCCTTCTGGGAGCTGCCCCCGTTCCCAAGGGATTTCCAGGGGTTTCTCCCAAGGGGAAGAAGGAATTTCCAAAGGGATTTCTCCCGGAGTTTCTCCCAAGGGGTTTCCCAAGGGATTTCCCAAGGGGTTTCTCCCAAGGGGTTTCTCCCAAAGGGAAGAAGGGATTTCCCAAGGGGAAGAAGGAGTTTCCCAAGGGGCTTCTCCTGAGGGATTTCCCCAGGGTTCCTCCTCGCTGGGATTCCCACCCAGCCCTGCCCGTTCATTCCCATTTTCCCCCTCTCCCCCAGGGGTTTCTCCTGCCCTTTCATTCCCGATGTTCCCCCTCTCTCCCCCAGCCCTGCCCGTTCATTCCCGATGTTTTTGCCCCTCTCCCCGGCCGTTCATTCCCCCATCCCCGCCCGTTCATCCCGTCTCTCCCCCGTGCCCCGCAGGCCCCGGGCCGCCGGCGCAGGCTCTCCTCGGAGGAGTCGTGCAGCGAGGAGCCCGACAGCACCACCCCGCCCGCCAAGAGCCCGCGGGCGCCGCTGCGCTGCCGCAAGTGCGGGCTGGGCGCCGGGAGCCGCGCGGAGCTGCAGGCGCACCTGGCGCAGCACCGCCCGCAGGGGGCGCCCCAGTGCCGCGAGTGCGGCCTCTGCTTCACCTCGGCCAGCGCGCTCGGCCGGCACCGCTTCATCTCGCACAAGAAGCGCCGCGGGGCCGAGCCCGAGGAGCCCGCGGGGGCGGCGGGGAGCGGGAGCGGGAGCGGGAGCGGGAGCGGGAACGGGAGCGGGGCCGCGCCCAGCGGGAACGGCGGCAGCAACGCCGAGGGGAAGCTGGAGTGCAAAGTGTGCGGCCGGGGCTTCGAGAGCCAGCTCAACCTCAAAACGCACTTCAGGACCCACGGGATGGCCTTCATCCGGGCCCGGCAGGGCAACGAGGAGAACTGAGAGCCCCCGGGATTCTGGAATTCCTGAGAATCCGGGAATGTTCTGGGATTGTCCTGGGAATGTTCTGGGATTGGCTTCATCCGGGCCCGGCAGGGACACAAGGAGAGCTGAGAGCTCCTGGGAATCCCGGAATTCCTGGGATTGTCCTGGGATCAGCTCTGAGCCCGGGAATTTCAGCATTCCTGGAATTCCAGGATCAGGCCTGAGGAGAGCTGAGCATTCCCAGGAACCTCAGCATTCCCGGAATTCCGGGATGGGCTCCAAGGCCGGAATCGGCGCCGTGTACATAAATCCCCCCCGAGCCCTTCCCGGTGTCCGAGGAGGGAAAGTTGGGAATGGGATTGGGATCGGGACGATCCCAAATCCCACCGGGAATCCCCTGGGAATGTTGGATTTTGGGGGGATTTCGGGTTTCTGGGACCCCTTCCCAGGAATTCCCGGATCCGGACGGGGCAGGGGAAGCTTTTCCAGCAAAATCCACCTTTTTTTGTTATTATTTTTGTGGGTTTTTTTGTTTTTCCTGGATTTTTTTTCCCATTTGGGAACGTTCCTGGTGTGTTTTGTTGGGAAGGGGGCGATTCCAGAGCCCTGGAATTCCGGAGGTCCCTGGGAAGGACACTTGGACACAGCTGGACATTCCCGAGGGAGCAGGAGGAGGAAAAAAGTTGGAAAAATGAGAGAAAATAAGGAAAGAGGAGATTTTTCCTTTGGCAAAGGAATAAAAAACCCCAGGACTGGGAGTGGATCCCAAATCCCAGCCAGGACCCTTTTCCTGAAGGAAAAATGGGACAATGCTCCCGAATTCCAGGCTGAGGGTGAGGTTTGGGCCTTTTCCAGCGTTTTTCCATCTCCTCCCTCGGGATCCGGGACCTTTCCCACTCCAATCCCCCCAAAATCCCCTGGAAAAGCCGCTCCCCCCTCGGCACCGGGATTCCCGGAGAATTCCCGAATTCCCTGTGGATTCCCTCCCCTCTCCCTGTAAAGCTGTACCATACACTAAAATCCCCAAATCCCAACAACTGCTGTGCTCCCTCTGGGATTTGGTTTGGTTTCCCAAGGTTTTTTTTCCCGTTTTTTTGCGTTTTTCGGGATGGCAGAAGCTGCTTTGGGTTGATTTATTTTTTTTTCCTTTTTTTTTTTTATTTTTATTCCCGGTTTTTCTGACTTTTTCCAAGCAGGAATGAGGGGAGTTTTCCTTCCCCTTTTCCCTGCGGGTGGATGGATGGAAAAAGGGTGGGAAAAAACTGGGAAAAATCAGGTGGAATTTGGCCATTCCCAAAAACCCCCCAGGCCGGGTGTAAATATAGAGAAGAAATTAAAGTTTCTACGAGATTTAGAATGAAAAAATTCCCCAAAAAAAAAAAAAAAAACTATGGAAAAATGGCTTTGGACCCACGGTTTTCAGCATTTCAGTGCCTTGAGCTGGACTGGGGTGGAGGGAGGGAGGGAGGGGCTGGAATTTCGGGGTTGGAGCCCTGGAATTTCGGGGATGTTCCCCCTGGAATTTCGGGGTTGGATCCCTGGAATTTCAGGGATGTTCCCCCTGGAATTTCGGGGCTGTTCCCCCTGGAAATTTGGGAATGTTCTCCTCTGGAATTTCAGGGATGTTCCCATATGGAATTTCAGGGTTGGACTCCTGGAATTTTGGGGTTGGACTGCTGAATTTCGGGAGTGTTCCCCCCTGGAATTTCGGGGATTCCAGGAATGTTCCCCCTGGAATTCCGGGGCTGTTGCTCCCTGGAATTTTGGGGTTGGACTGCTGAATTTCGGGGATGTTCCCCCTGGAATTCCGGGGCTGTTCCCCGGGGGTTTTGGGGATTTTGGGAATGTGCTGATGAAAGCCGCGGGCTCGGGAGGCTCTCAGGAATTCTTTATTCTGTAGGAATCGATTCCATTAAACTCCAGTGGTTTCACCCTCTGTGCCCGGCCTCGGCTCCCCCGGAATTCCCGGGAAAAACCCCGGGAACGGGGGAGGGGCTCAGGGCTCCGGCTGCATCCCCGAATTTTGGTCCTGCCCCCCAAAAAGGGGCTTGGGAAGGGTTGGGGTCCCCCTGTCCCCTCCCCGTGTCCCTCTGTCCCCTCCCTGTCCCCAGAGCCCCCTCCCCACTCCCCGGGGGGTGAAAAACCAACTTTTGGGGTTTTGTAATGCTAAAAATTAAAAAAAAAAACAGGGGGACCTGGCGGGGACACGGG
>JAXCLO010000101.1:7156883-7168549 GCA_035583995.1 Arremon aurantiirostris
CATTAATTAATGACGTTAATTACCTGTCTTTGACCTGGAGCAGGTAGCAGACCAGGCTGTACCCCGCACAGCTCCTGACGAAGTTCCTCTGGGCGCAGAGGAAGCTCTCGCTGTTGCTGGGGCCGTGCTCCTGCCGCAGGTACTGCAGCAGCGACAGCTGCGACTGCTTCTTGATCTGGTGCAGGGACACGGCGCTGAGCACGGGCTCGATCATCCCGCTGTCGGCCGAGATCACCAGGATCTTGTAGGGCCGGATCCAGAGCGGGACGCGCTCCTGCTCCCAGATCCACTGCGGGGAGGGAAATACAGTGAAAATCCCATAAAAATCCCACAAAATCCCAATAAAATCCCAATAAAATCTCACTGGACCCGCTCCTGCTCCCAGATCCACTGCGGGGAGGGAAATACAGTGAAAACGCCATAAATTCCCAATAAAATCCCATAAAAATAAAAAAAACCCCATTGAAATCCCAAAATACACCCCCCCCCCAATTAAAATTCCATAAAATGCCATTAAAAACCCTGTGAAAATCACAAATCCCACACGGATGTGGGGTTTTTTGGGAATTCTTCAGGAATTGCCTCACCTGGAGCTGCTTGAGCACCTGGAACGCCAGCAGCTCCTGCCGCAGGTCGTCGCCGCACTTGACGATGACGGAGAGGAGGCGCCACGAGGGCAGGTGCCCGTAGGGAGAGGCCTCCCGGATCCTCCTGGGGGGAAAAACGGGAAAAACGGGATCAGCCCGGAGCTCCCGGCCGGGAGAAACTCCGGGAATTCCCGGGAATTGTCCTCATGCCATCCCATCCCAGTAAAATCTCACAAAATTCCATGAAATTCCATTAAAATCCCATCAAAACCGCATAAAAAATATCAAATCCCATTAAAATCCCATCAGGACAGGGATGACAGATCCCAGGACTCCCGCGGGGGTTCCCAGGCGCGGTTTTCCCGGGACAATTCCCAGGACAATTCCCAGTACAATTCCATTCCCCACCTGACTTTCTCCTGCCAGGGCTCCTTGAGGGCCACGGCCGAGGGGTCCTCGGGGTCCCTGCGGAACGCGGTGGGCGTGTGCGCCAGCTGCTCCGACAGACGCCGCCTAAGGAACGGGAATTCCGGGGTTTGAGCAGGGAAAATCCCTGCGTTTCTGCTCTGGGGAATGCCGGAATTTTGGGGTTTTTTTGAGGGAGAATTCCCGTATTTCTGCCCTGGGCACTGTCGGAATTCCGGGTTTTTTTGCGGGAGAATTCCCGTTTTCCCCGGAGCTCACCGGATGTCCCCGGCCGCGATGAAGACGGGCTCCCGGCTCTCCTGGCTGGTGATGGAATCCACGGAAAACTGGGAGATGTTGTCGCAGCTGTTGGTGTGCATCTCGGGGAGCTGCGGGAAGCCCGGGAAAACCCCACAGAATCCCATGAAACCCCACAGAATCCCATGAAACCCCACAGAATCCCATGAAATTCCATCAAATCCCATTGAAACCCCATCAAATCCCACTGAGATCCCATCAAATCCCATTAAAACCCTGTAAAATCCCTTAAAATCCAACAGAATCCCATAAAATGCCATGAAATGCCATTATAATCCTATCAAATCCAACTGAAATCCCATAAAACCCCATAGAACCCCATTCAAACTCCACAAAACCCTATAAAACCCCATGAAATCCCATTTTCAGGGGGGACCCCAGAATGACAATCCCACATGGAACCCCCAGGGACATCCTGGGGACACCGTGAGGACACCACGGTGTCCAGAACCTTCCGGAAAGCCCCGTTCCCAGCATTCCCACCTCGACCTGGAGCTCGCCGATGTCATCCACGGACCAGGCCTCGTCGTCGTTGTCGTAGTTGGGCACGGTGCTGAAGCTGCCGGCGCGGTGCTCGGGGCCCATGCCGCACTCCGGAAGGTTCTCGGCCGAGCGCGTGCTGCGGATCCGGTTCTCGGGGATGCGCGCGGGGACGCTGGCCGTGTCGAAGTTGTCGCACTCCAGGACCTCCACGTAGATCAGGTAGGGAGCCTGGGGACAGCGGGGACGGGGGGTGAGGGACAGCCCGGGGCGCTCCCGGGGCTGTTTTGGGGGGAAATCCCTGGGTTTGGTGGGAAGGGAGGAAATGGGATCCCTCTGCGGATCCCACAGGGAACATGGAGGATCTCGGGGGTCTGGGCCCAATTCCAGCTGTGCCAGCACTGCCAGTCCTGGAACTGACACCTCCAGCTCTCCCACCATTCCCAGGCCATCCCACATCCCAATTCCCATCCCAAATCCCCTTTCCCATCCCAAATCCCAAATTTTCCCACCCCGAATCCCATTTCTCACCCCAAATCCCAAATCCCCTTTGCCATCTCAAGTCCCAAGTTTTCCCAAATCCCAAATCCCCAGTTTTCCCACACCTTGTCCTCAGAGTTGAGCACCACGGCCTGGGAGTGCGGCACGCGCACCACATGGTGCTCGAAGGCGGCTGCCGCCATTCCCAATCCCCATCCCATATCCCATATCCCAAACCCCAAATCCCCAATTTCCCACCCCAAATCCCAGACCTTGTCCTTGGAGTTGAGCACCACGGCCTGGGAGTGCGGCACGCGCACCACGTGGTGCTCGAAGGCGGCCGTGGGCAGCCAGGCGCGCGCGGGCAGTTTGTGGTTGAGCAGCGACAGCTCCGAGATGAGGCGCTGCGTCTTCTGCTCCTTGGTGGGCAGCGTGGCCAGGCGCTTCCCGATGGCCATCAGGGACTTGATGAACTCCCGCTCCGGAGCCAGCCGGGCCGGCTGCAGCGTCCCGGAGGGAAAACGGGGAAAACACGGGGGAAAAGCGGAAAAAAAGGGGGGAAAAGGGAGGCGGTGTCACCTTCTCCACTGGGAAACGCCTTCATCCCATCCCATCCCATCCCATCCCATCCCATCCCATCCCATCCCATCCCTTTCCTTTCCATCCCATGGGATCTTCAGATCTTCCCACCCCTCTCTTTTCCTTGCTGTTCGCATCCTGGGCTGGCCGGACAAGGCTTGGGATGAAAAATTAGAAGTTGGGAAGACAGGAGGGAAATGGAGGTTGATGGCTTGTGGTGGTTTTCCAGGGAGGAAAAGGGAGGTGGTGCCACCTTCTCCACAGGGAAACGCCTTCATCCCACCCCCTTCCATGGGATCTTCCCACCCCCTGCTTTTTCTGGCTCTGCCCATCCTGGACTGGCTGGGAAAGGCTTGGGAAGGATTGGGATGAAAAATTAAAAGTTGGGGGAAACAGGAGGAAAAGGGAGGTGATGGCTGGTGGTGTTTTTCCAGTGGGATCCTTTTCCTGCCCTTCCCTTTTCCCGCGTTTCCCTCTTCCCTGCCCTTCCCTTTTCCCGCTTTGGAGCCAGCCAGGCTGCCTGGAAAAGGATCTGGATAAAATAAAAACTTTGGGAAAAAGGAGGAAAATGGAGGTGATGTTTCACTGGGATCAAATTCCTGCTCTTCCCTTTTCCCTTCTCCTCCCTCTTCCCGGATCCTGGAAATCTGGCATTCCCATCCATCCCCCAGCAGAGCAGGATCCTGCGGCCTTTTCCTTCCCCCCGGAATTCCAGAGCCAACGTTCCCAGCGGGATCTCCCAGTCCCACTGGATTCCCGGGATTTGGGATCATCCGGATTGCCGGGATTTGGGAGGATCCGGATTCCCAGGATTTGGGATCATCCGGATTCCCAGGATTTGGGATCATCCGGATTCCCACGATTTGGGATCATGTGGATTCCCAGGATTTGGGAGGAATGCCCAAATTGCCCCTCCCTCCCTGCTGTCCAAATCCAACAGTCCCTCTGGGATTTGGGATTTCCCTCGGGATGCAGCAGCCCCCCCCTCCCCGCACTGATCCCAAATTCCCACTCCACATTCCCACACTCGGGAATAACCCAGGGCTGATTTTCGGGATCCCCCGACCATGCTGGAAACGGCGCATGCAGAAAGCCACGGGAACGGGGGAGCAATGGAAAGCGCCGGGAAAATCGGGAATTCCGCGGAGCGAGAGGGAAGGATTGGGAAAAATCAGGGAGAGGAGGACGGGGAGGGGCATTCCCGGCTGGGAACCCGCTGGGTTTGTAGTCCACGTCCAAAAATTCCCTCGGGAATTCCGGGATAACGCT
This sequence comes from Arremon aurantiirostris, assembly GCA_035583995.1. Classification (NCBI taxonomy): domain Eukaryota; kingdom Metazoa; phylum Chordata; class Aves; order Passeriformes; family Passerellidae; genus Arremon; species Arremon aurantiirostris. The sequence goes on from JAXCLO010000101.1 coordinate 7,161,002, forward strand.
CGGCCGCCCCGCCCCAACCTGGCTCCAGGCACGGGATAAACATTCCAGAGGATCCCGAAATTCCTTCAGCTCTGCATGGAGTGAACCCCGTCCCTGCAAACCCGGGATATCCCATGGATTCCCGCGGAATTCCGGCGGCTCTGACATTCCTGCTCCTCCCATCCAGGCTTTCCGCGGGCGCTGTCCCCTCGGAACTCCAGGAAATGCTTCTCCCAGCGGAATTTCCCGAGGAATTCGGGAATCTGGGATCAACCCAGGGATCCCTCTGGATCAGCCCCGCCCCGGTCCAGGGCAGCTCCTGGATTTTCCAGGATTTTCCAGGGATCCCAAACTTCCCAAGGATCCTCTCCCAACCTCAGGAACATTCCAGCGGTGCCGGGATCCGTTCGGAGCCTCTGGAATTCTGGGTCCGGTGGGAACCTTGGAGATCTTGGATCTTCCACACACACGGGGGCTGGGAAATTCCATCGCATTCCAGAGGGAAAATTCCTCCTCATCCCATTCCAAAGGAGAATTTTCCTCTTCATCCCATCCCATTCCAGAGTGGAATTTTCCTCATCCCATTCCAAAGGGAAATTCCAGAGGGAATCTTCCTCTTCTTCATCCCATTCCAGAGGGGAATTCTCCTCTTCTTCACATTCCAAAGGGAAATCCCAGAGGGAATTTTCCTCCTCATCCCAGCATTCCCAAGGATCCTTCCCACATCAGCAGAACATTCCATAGGGAAGGAGGAATTATCCCTGTTTTCCGTTGATTCCCAAAAAAACCCTGGAGGGGAGGAGCCGATGGCTGGCCTGGGAGGAGCAGGAATGGGTGGAAATCAAGGAATTCCTGGAATTTTGGGTGGGAATTTGGGGCTTGGAGCTCATACCAAGCATCCCGCTATCCCTAAAAACAGTGGGATTTAGGATGAGCCCAGAATTTGGGATCAAATCCCGACAGAATTCCCAAATCCAGGCATGGGATGGGAATGATCCCTGGGAATCCCCAGCAGGATCAGAGCTGGGTTGGAATCCAGGAATTCCCAGAAAAGCCCCCCCCCCCCCAAAAAAATCATGGAATTCTTCCCAAACTCCCCGTGCTGGAGGAAATCATGGACTACACATTCCCACCGGGAATCCTGGTGGGAAAAGAGGGAAAGATTCCAAAAAGAACAATGGAAAAAAAAACAGGAAAAGGGTTCATTCGGGACAGAAAAATCAGGGAAAACGCCAGGATTCGATTGGAATTTTCATGGGAAAAAAGGAGGAATTGAGAGAATGGAATCGAGGAATGATTGGTGGGGGAAAAAAACATGGAGAAAAAAGCAAATCAATTCAATCCCATCCGGCCGAGAATTTCGGGAGCCAAATTCCAAGGGAAAACAAAAACAGCATTTCCTCTTCCACCTGCAGCAGAAAAGCAGGAAAAGCGGGAATTCCCTCATTCCCAGATGGATTTTGGTGGGAAAATGGGATTTCCCTGGATTTTATCCAACGGGAAGGGATTCTCCTGGAATTCCCATTCCGAGGAAACGATGCCGGGATTTTTTTTTGGTTTTTTTTGGGAATATCTGGGGAATGCTGGGAAATTCCAGAGGGGCGGAATGGAGGAAATGCTGCGGCGGGAAGAGGGAGCCTCCGGCAAACGGGATCGGAACTTACGGGAGCCAGGGATTTATCCAGGCTTTCCGTACTCGAGGAGAGTTCCTGGGAAAAGCAGGAAAAGGGGATGCGGGGCAGTTTTTTGGGGGGAACGTTTTCCGTAGGGAAGAGGGGAAGGAGCAGGGAAAAGGGGGGAGAAAAAGCAGAGTTTAGCTCCAGGTGCACCTCCAGCAATTCCCACGTTGTTTTGGTCCCATCCTCTTGGAATCACCAGGAAAATTCCGGGAAGGAAAAGCCCACGGGCCTCAAGGGGGATGGGATCAAAGCGGAGCAGATCCGAGCGTTGGATTCCCGGGATTTTCCCGGATTTCCTCCTCTCCGGGAGCCCAGAAGGACCAGGATGGATCCAGCTCCGAATTCCTGGGATTTCTGACCTTTTCCACCACCAAATCCATGTTTTTTCCTCCCCTGGATTGCGGTTTATCCCGAATTTCAGCACCTCAAACGAATCCCATGGAAACGATCCCGAAAGTTCCCAAAATCCCAATTTCTGAGGCCCTTTTTACCATGGAGAAATTCCTGATTTATCCCAAGTCTTCCTGCCATTCCCACATCTCCCTCCAAGCTCCATCCCAAGCGATTCCCATCCCAAATATCCCAAAATTCCAGTGCTTGGAGTCCCTCAATACACGAACTTTTTCCTAAAAGGGATCCAATGGAGCTTCAGCCCATAAAAAACAGGAATTTTGGGGCTAAAATTCCCAAAAATTCCAAAAAAATGGGACAACCAGGTCTGGATCCCACGTGGGGGGAAAACTGGTGGGAAACGACCCCAAAGTTCACCAGGGGAGGGAAAATTTGGGATGATTTTCCATCGATTTTCCTTTCCCTGATGAATTTTGGGATCATTTCCCATCAATTTTCCATGGAATTCCTGGATTCCAGAGGGAGAAGCCCCCAGCGCTTCCAAGAACTCCGGGATTTTTGAGGGACAGTCGGGATCCAGGGCTGGAGCCTCCCTGGGTTTGTGCCTTCCCAGCTTTTTCGGGATCGTTTCCAGGAGTTTCCTCATCCATAATTTATGGAAAGGCTCCGGTTTCTGCCTCCTCCTTTTCCATATTAAAAATTCATCCCGGCAGGAACGGCCCCGCATTTTTCTGGGGTGTTTTGATCCCGAATCCGGCCTGGAAATTTCCTTCCCCTTCATTCCTTCCTTCCACCCTCATCTCAATTCCCAGAGCCTGGAACAATCCTTGGCCCCTTCCAAGGGTTCCCAGCGGAATTCCCAGCGGAATCAAACCTTGGATTTCTGACCCACTTCCCAGGAATTCACGGGAATTCCCAGCCATTCCCAGTTTCCCTGGGGCGCATTCCACCCTCTGGAGGATTCGTTTTTCGATTTGGGAAGCGCCACTCCCAAAATCTGATTCTAGCACCAGCTCGGGGCTCCTTTCCCATCTGGAATTCCCAGCTCATCCTGGGATCAGCCCTGGAGCACAAGCCCAGTCCCAGAGGAGCTCTGGGATGAATCCCAAGGCACAACCACGGGATTTTCCCAACACACCAATCCTTGGAGCAGAGCCCCACAGAATTCCCTCAGGAACACCCCAGACTTTACCTCTCATTCCTCGCTCTCCACCTTGGGATTGCTGGCTGAGCCTTGCAGCTCAATCCCAACCCCAAAGGAGCTCTGGGATGAAACCCAAGGAACAACCATGGGATTTTCTCAACAAGCTCAATCCTTGGAGCTCGATCCCAGCCCCTCAGAATTCCCTGAGGAACACCCCAGGCCTCACCTCCGACCTTGGGATGTCTGGCTGAGCCCTGCAGCTCGATCCCAGCCCCTCAGAATTCCCTGAGGAACACCCCAGCCCTCACCTCCTCCTCGCTCTCCACCTTGGGGTTGCTGGCCGTGCGCTTCAGGTTGCTGCTGAGGCTGATGGACACCGTGGCGTCCGACTTGGACCTCTGGTGAGTCCGTTTGGAGGGGGACAGCCCCGTGTCAGCCCCGGCCAGGGCGGCGCCCAGCTCCCTCCTCCTGCCCGCCGGCTTCAGCTCGTCGGAGAGGATGAGCCTGCGGAGCTTGGTGCCGCGCGAGTGGCGCTGCGTGGAGATGTGCATGTCCGACGAGTAGGCGCCCAGCAGCAGCGCGCACTGCAGCGAGAAGTCGATGCTCTGGCGGCAGCGGTGCACGATGTAGGGCTTGATGGCGTCGCCCACGTCCTCGTCCATGTGGATGTACATGTTGAGCAGCTGCGGCAGGTAGAAGTCCACCTCCTCGTGGCGGAAGCAGAAGAGGCGGTTGCCGATGTAGGCCTGCACGCCGGGCTCCTTGGAGTTGTACAGGTAGGAGATGGCCATGGAGATGTCGAAGAGCTTGGACTCGAAGAGGCGCAGCAGCCACGACTGCTTGGCCTGGTTCTGGTGGCGCCGCCGCGCCGTCCTGGCCGCGGCCGAGCCCTCCTCGTCCTCCTCCTCCTGGATGCGCGGCGCCTCGTCCAGGCAGCGCACGGGGCAGCTCTGCCCATTGGGCACGGGCTGGCAGCCGTGCAGCTGCTGCACCTTCTGCAGCACCTCCTCGCACGCCCGCTGCGCCACCTCGGCGTCGATGAGCGCCAGCTCGCCCACGCCCTCCGTGATGACGCCCAGGGGGGAAGCGCCCGGCTCCGGGGGGCTCCTCGCGGCCGCCGGGTCGCCCATGGCGGAGCAGGGGCTGCGCGGCTCAGAGCTGGGGAAACACGGGGGGAAAATGGGGTTAAACTGGGGGAAAATGGGATTTGGGATGGGATTCAACAGGAGGAACGGAGCAGGGGCTGCGCGGCTCAGAGCTGGGGAAACACGGGGAGAAACGGGGAGAAAATGGGGTTAAACTGGGGGAAAATGGGATTTTGGGGTGAGATTCAACAGGAGGAACGGAGCAGGGGCTGCGCGGCTCAGAGCTGGGGAAAAACGGGGGGAAAAGGAGGTTAAACTGGGAAAAATTGGGATTTGGGGTGGGATTTGGGGTGGGATTCAACAGGAGGAGCACCGGGGCTGCTGCAGGACTCAATGATGGGGAAAAACAGAAAAAAATTGGATTAAATTAGGAAAAAATTGGGATTAAGGATGGAAATCAAGAGGAGGAGCAGCAGAGGGCTCAAAATTGGGGGAAATTGGGAAAAAATGGGAAAAATTGGGATTGGGGTCGGATTTGGGATGGAACTCAAGAGGACAAGCAGTGGAGGGGCCGCAGGACTCAATGAGGGGGAAAAACAGGGAAAAATTTGGTTTAGGGATGGGATTCACAGGGAGAAACCCAGGATACACCCGAAGGGAAGATGGACATTAATTTTTTCCCTGTTAAATAAAGGATTTTTCCCTGTGAATTTCAGATTTTTTCCTTTCTAATTTAAGGATTTGTTTTATCCCTTTATTTTTCCACCTCCCAAAGAAAGGAGGGAAAAAGCCCTCAGGAATTTTCCTTAAATATTCCAAGTGAGTCAAACCAAGGTCACCTGCCAGATGTCACTTCTTTTTTTTTTTCCTCTTCTTTTCCTCTTTTTTCCCACTTCTTCTCCAAGAAATCCCAGATGCCCAAATCCTGATCAAAGTCTGAGAGTTTGGCTCCGTTCCCCCATTCCCGGCACTCCAAATCCCACATTCCTGACATTTTTGTGGCTGTTAGATCCCAAATACCCCATGAGAGACAGAAAAAATCCCTAACGCTCCCATTTCTCACTGAATCCCCAAAAAATGGGGGCGGAAATTCAGGATTCCACACTGCCCCACAGTTCCCATCCCTGTTTTTTCACAAATCCCAGATTCTCCTCCTCTATCCCACTCCCAAATCCTGACATGGCTCCAACCCAAAAATTCCAGGGATCCCAACCCAAAAATTCCAGGGATCCCCTCCCTTCCCAACGCGCTCTGCTCATCCCAAAACAACACATCCAAAGCTTTTCCCTCTTCCCAGAACTGCCTCAGGATTCCAAAGCCTGGAGCAATCCCACAGCCCTGGAACTCCCTCCTCCCATGGATCGCATTCCGTACACAAATCCCCACTTTTTGAGGTTTTCCAAGTTTTTGTTTTTCCCAAAGGTTGGGAAATAAACTGGGAAAAGGCAGGGGCGAAAAAAGCAGAATAAAAAATCAGGAATCCAGATCCCCACCTGGATCCCAAGGGCAGCTCCCGGGCTGATCCCAGCCTGGACCCTGAACCGTGGGATCATAAATTACCCAGGAAATCTGGAGCAGGGATCGCCCAGGAAACCAGGAACAGAAATCTGGCAGGAAATTCAGGAGCACAGCCCTGAAATCCCACTCAGAATTCCAAATAATTAATCAGGGAATCGGCAGATCCACGGGATCCACACCAGGAACAATTCCAAAACCTCAGAAAATTCTTCCAGCACCGGGAAAATAAAAGCTGAAAAATCCCTTTTTCCACCCAGTTATATCCTCCCGGATTCCACGGAAGTGAAGGGAATAAAAAGGGAGGGATTAAGCGCAATTATTTCACATTATTCAACTTCCCACCAACTCCAGCCGAAGTTTTCCAGGGACAACATTCCCGAGGGGATGAGCGACCCCCGCCAATCCAAATTTTACGCAACCCATGGAATTTCAGAGGGGATTTTGGGCAATTCCAACTTTCCCAGCGGCCCCAGACGGCCCCGGGAGGGATGAGGGGGGAAAGGCTGGCGAATCCGCCTGAGGAACAGCGGCTGGAAACGGCTCTGGAAGGGGAATTGCGCCACTTCCCCCGCGGGGAGCGGGGCCCCGGCAGCGATTCCCGGGAGAAGGGACGGGAAAAGGCTTCGGGAGAGGTACCTGGAGCGATCCCATCCCGCGAGGCTCCGCTCGGCCGGCCCGGCCCTGCGGCCGGCGCGGGCGGCTCATCCCGGGCACCGGCGGCGGCTGCTGCGGAGAGAGAGGCGGAAAAACACCCGGGATCAGCACCGAGCCCGAGCCCCGGCCGGGAAAAGGCCAAACCCGGCCCCGCTCCTGCGCCACGGAGCCGGCCGAGCAGCAGCAGCAGCAAGAGGAGGAGGAGGCGGAGGAGGAGAAGGCGAGGCCGGACGCGGCCGCGGAACCGCCGGGGGGACCGGGCTGAGGGGGCGGAGGAGGCCGCGGCGGGGCCGGCGGGGCCGGGCTCACCTCGGCGGAGCGGGGAGGAGCGGCGCGGCGGGGAGAGGCGCGGAGGGGCCGGCAGGGGCCGGGGGAGCGGCCGGAGCGGGGCCGGGAGCGGGGCCGGCCGGAGCGGAGCGGGGCCGGTGCAGCCTCGCCAGGCCCGGCCCGGCGCCGCCTCACGGGGCTGAGCGGCCACAGCGCCCCCTGGCGGGCCGGAGGCGCGGGAAAGGGGCGGGGTCTGCCGCCAGGGGCGTGGTTTGGATATTTATATGAGCGTGTGGGCGTGGTTTAAGCACTAATATGGACAGTGGGGCGGGATCTGCGTAAGAAATTGGGGCGTGGCTTACAGCGCCAGGGGGCGTGGTCGATACATCGGATGCGGAAAAGAGCGCGGTTTGTGTACATATATGGTTAAAGAGGCGTGGTCTCATGGTGTTTGGGGGCGTGGTCTCGGCACGGAACCGCCCAAGGCCCCCCGCGGGTTCCGCGTTAACCAAAATCGGCGATTTCGGGGTAAAATCGCCTCGGGTGTCGCTGTCACCACCCGGGGGGGGTGGGACGGGTTGTCCCCCCCTTGTCAGTGTCCTCTTCCACTGCGACGGGTCCCCTTCCCGCTCCCTGTGTCCCCTCCCAGTGCCAATGTCCCCTCCCCACTCCCAATGTCCTCTCCCCGCTCCCTGTGTCCCCTCCCCAGTGCCAATGTCCCCTCCCCATTGCCAGCGTCCCCTTCCCCGTGCCAATGTCCCCTCCCCACTCCAAATGTCCTCTCCCAGTGCCAATGTCCCCTCCCCATTCCCAGTGTCCCCTCCCCGCTCCCCGTGTCTCCGCCCCAGGGCCCGTGTCCCCTCCCCCGTGC
>JAXCLO010000101.1:7198315-7229924 GCA_035583995.1 Arremon aurantiirostris
GATCCCAGCCTTCTTCCTCGGGATTTTGGGGTTGGGATCCCAGTCTTCTTCCTCGGGATTTGGGATTGGGATCCCAGTCTCCTTCCTCGGGATTTGGGTTTGGGATCCCAGTCTTCTTCCTCGCGATTTTGGGATTGGGATCCCAGCCTTCTTCCTCGGGATTTGGGATTGGTGTTCCAGCCTTTTCCTGAGAGATCCAGGAGTGCCATCCCAGCCTTCTTCCTCAGGGATCTCACCTGTCTCTTCAGGGATCTGGGATTTCCGTCCCATCCCTTTCCTCAGGGATTTGGGGTGGGTTTTCCAGCCTTATCCTCAGGGATTTGGCATCACCATCCCACCCCTCTTCCCAGTTTTTCCTGTCACCCTCAGCAGCAACTCCATCCCCACATCCCTCCCGGATCCAAGCAGGAAAAAATGGGAAAGCTCCTCATTTTCTCCCCTGCCCAAGCTGGGATCCCAGAACTCCTGGGAGAGGCTCAGGAATTCCCTCCCTCCAGCAGGATTTGGGATTCCATCCCCAAAACCCCCTGAGGCTGCTTCTCTGAAAATTTCCAGAGCTTGAGGTTTTGCTGGAATTCCCTGGGGCTGGGATGTGCCAGGGAGCTGGGGAGGGATGGGATCCTGCTTCCCAAAAACCCGATTATATTTGGATTCACTGGATTTTGTTGGGATTCACCTGATCCCAGCGTGGGCAGAGGATGGGAGGGATCCTATCAGAAAAATTCCCAAAGATGCTGGAGAAAATAATAATAAAACAATTTTAAAAAATCAAAATAAAGGATTTTACAGGCTTTTAATGATTAATTAGCACAAGTTAAATCTGATTAATTAACGGGATTAGGTTTTTCCTGTTTTTTTTTTTTTTTTTAATGGATGGGAAGGTGAAGGGTGAAGTCCCAAAGGAATTTGCATTTTGTTTCCCAAATTCCTCAAAATTCCCAGAATTTTCCCAATTCCAGGGTGCTTTAGGGCTGCTAATTAAACTGAATTAGTAATTATTATTAACATCTAATTTACATCTAATTTGGAGGTGTTATCCACTTCAAAGCCAAGGAAAACCAACCATTCCTGATATTTTTGGGATTATTTTTCCAGCTTCTCAAGGCCTGGAGATGAGGAATTTTTTGGGAAGAGGCAGGAGAGCATTCCAAGGTTCTGCCTGTGGGATAGGAGACAACAAAATCCCTTTTTTTCCCCCATTCCAGGAAAATTTTCCACTATTCCTCCCATCCCAGGCTGAAGCAATGGAGAGAATTCCCAGATTGGGAAGCTCTGGTTAATTTTTGTTTTTATCCCTGCAAATTTTTCCTTTGATCCCAAAATTCTTGGAATTCTCCTCCCAGTGCTTTTATTTTTATTTTATTCTGATTTTAATTAAAAGCCCCCCAAACTGAAGCTCCTGCTGCCTATTCTAAGCTGGGAATTTCAGGATAACCAAAAATCCTTTGGGATTTTTTTTAATCTTAATTTTTTTTGATTTAAAATTTTTAAAACTATGAAATAACCTGGAATTTCTTAATGGAAGAGGAAGGAAAAAATTCCAATTTTTTGTCAAATTTTCCACAAATTTCCTGGAAAAAAACCCCAGAAATAATCTGAAAATTACTAGCTCCTTTGTTTTCCCTTGAAATTTTGGGATCTAAAACCAAGCCATTCCTCCCCTTGGAAAAAAAATCCCTGTGAGTTTTTTAGTGCCAAATTCCCTTTTTCCCCCCATTTTTCCAGGATGGCAGACACGGACCTTTTCATGGAATGTGAGGAGGAGGAGCTGGAGCCATGGCAGAAAATCAGCGATGTCATCGAGGACTCCGTGGTGGAGGATTACAATTCCATGGAAAAAAATCCCACAGGTCATTTCCCCCTTTTCCCACTTCATTTTCCTCAATTTTCTCCCTTTTCCAACTTCATTGTCTCCCTTTTTCCGCTGATGTTTCCCATTTTTCTCAGTGGCTTTTTCGTATTTCCCACCGACTTTCCCCACTTACATTTCCCCTTTCCCCACAGACTTTTTCCCCCCATATTCCCATGAATCTTCTCATGGATTATCCCTTTCTTCCCACTTAATTTTGTCCCTTTTTCCTTCACTTATTTTTCCCCAATTTTCCCATGGATTTTCCCCCTTTTGCCATGGATTTTTTCCCACTTTCCCCCTAGATTTTCCCCCTTTCCCCCTTGAGTTTTTCCCCCTTTTGCCATGGATATTTTCCCCCATATTCCCATGGCTTTTTCTCCATATTCCCCTGGATTTTCTCCCTTTTCCCCCTGGATTTTCTCCCTTTTCCCCCTGGCTCCTGGCTTTTCCCCCCTTTCCCCCTGCCTTTCCCCCCCTATTCCCCTGCCTTTCCCCCCGTTTCCCCTGTGTTTCCCCCCCGTATTCCCCCGCCTTTCCCCCCCTATTGCCCCGCCTTTCCCCCCGTTTCCCCCGCCTTTCCCCCCGTTTCTCCCGCCTTTCCCCCCGTTTCCCCTGCCTTTTCCGCGTTTCCCCACGGCTGTGGGCTGTTTTCCAGGCGGGAACGCCGCTGTCCAGCCGGGCGGGCAGTCGCTGCTGCTGGCGCAGAGCCCCGCACCCGGCCTGGGGGCCGTGGTGACGCAGCCGCTGCTGCGGCCGGTGCAGCTGATGCAGAACGCCAACCACGGCACCAACCCGCCTGCGGGCACCCAGCCCATCTTCATCACCACCCAGGTCAGCTCCTGGCCCAGAGCTCCACGGGGAATCCCGGGAAAACCCTGCTTTCCTGGGAAAAATTCCCATTCCTCACTCTGGTTTGGATGCTGCTTCTCCTGTCATGCCAAAATCCCCCTGGGGTTGTGGGATGTGGGTTGGACCCCGTTGAGTGTTTGGCTCAACAAAACTTCAAACCCTCCAGAGATTTTGTTTTCCTTCAACTCCAATCCTGAACCCCAAATTCCAGTCCTGATCCCAATCCTAAACCCCAACCTAAATCCCAATCCTAAGCCCCAAAACCCAACCCCAATCCTGGGTGATTTTTAAGTTTGTTTGGGGTATTTTTTTGGGGTTGGAATTCCCTTAGGAATGGCCGGGGGGTGACGGATCTGTTGGATTCCAGGGATTATTTTTGGGTTGGGTGGGACGGTTTTTATATTGGCGTAGGATGGTTTTGGGTTGTTTGGGACAGTTTTGGGGCTGATGCATCCCTTGGGTTCCAGGGGTTCCCGGTGCAGAACGTCCGGCCTGTGCAGAGCCCCATGAACCAGGTGGGCATCGTGCTCAATGTCCAGCAGGGCCAGACTGTCCGGCCAATCACCCTCGTGCCAGGTAATTAATTCATTAATCAAATGAGAACCATCCAGTAATAGCTAGTAATGGGAATAATGCTAGTAATGATGATGGTGATGAGGTGTGGCCAGTGCAGAGCCTCATGAGCCCGTTCTCCTTGTGCCAGGTGATAATAATAATAATAATAATAATAATAATAATAATAATAGTATTAATAATAATAGTATTAATAATAGTTTACAGTAATAATAGTAGTAATAACAATGACAAGGGGCCAATGTGGAACCCCATGGGCTGGGTGGGCCCCATCGCCCTCGTGCCAGGTGATCATCATTAATAATATTAATAATAATTATCATTAATAAGAATAAAAGCTGTAAATCCCAAATAAAGGTGTAAATCCCATCTTTTCTGGGATTGGGGTTGGATCATGGCTCTCTGTTTGTCTTTGAAGCCCCAGGTACCCAGTTTGTTAACCCAGCAGTTGGGATTGACTAATTCCAGATACAGATTCGTAACTTGGGGTTACTCGCACCTGGATTAAAGCTGTAAATCCCAAATTTCTCTTTTTGGGACTGGGGTCAGATGACGGCTCTCTGTTTGTGTTTGAAGCCCCAGGTACCCAGTTTGTTAAACCAGCAGTTGGCGTTCCCCAGGTGTTCTCGCCGGTGGCGCAGGTGCGGCCGGGCAGCGCCGGACCCGGCCGGCCGGCCACCAACGCCTTCGCCACGGTCATCCCGGCCACGCTGACCCTGCGCAGCACCGTGCCCCAGGCCCAGGCGCCCCAGCAGAGTGAGTCACCCAGTTCCTGATCCTAGCCCAAATTCCCGATTGTATCCCAAATTCTCGATCCTAGCCCAAATTCCTGCAGGAATTCTCATGGAAAGATCCGTGGGAGCCAGGGGTTGACGTTGGGAGTTGGGCCTGAGTTCGCTTTTGGCTCAGAGTTTATTCGCGTGTTAGGAAATGAGGAGAATCTGGAGCAGTTTGGGTAAAAAAGTGGTTCAGTTTTGGAATTCCTGGCTGGGATTTCACTGGAGTTTTGTCTAAACCATCCCTGGGGGAGACTCAAGGTAGAAGATCCAGGCCAAGTGACAGGGGTAGAATTCCAGGCTGGAATTTCACTGGAATTTTGTCCAAACCATTTCTGGTGAAGCCCCAAGGAGGGAACCAGAGGAGGTGGCTGAGTTCCCACCCCCGTTCCCGTCGGGAATCCCACGGCACGCTCTCCCCTCTGCAGTGAGCATCGCCAGCTTCGTGACCGTGAAGCGCCCGGGCGTGCCCGGCGATGGCGGCAGCGGCGGCCCCGAGGTGGCCAAGCTGGTGAACACGCTGGGCACGGTGCCCTCGCTGGCACACGGCCCCGCCGCGCTGGCCGTGCCCAACAGCAGCCCCGGCAGCGCCCAGCGCGGCCCCGCCAGCGAGGCCTCGGCCTCGGCCGCGCCCCGGAAAGGTAAATCCCCTAAAAAAGGGAATTCCGCCCCGCCGGGGGGCAGGACTGGGTTTGAGGGGTGCTCCGGGTTGGTGGGAGGCAGGAGTTGGTTTAAGATGCTGTTTGGGATGAAGGGTAGAAAAGAGAAAAATGGGGGTTTTGGGAGGCTTTGTGGGATAAAGGGTGGTGGGAAAGGGAAAAATAGGGAATTTTGAAAAGCTTTGTGGGACAAAGGCTGCGAAAATTGGGGATTTTTTTGTGATTATGAGTGGGGCAGGGGAGAAGTGGGAATAGCGGCACTGGGAGCTGATCCGTGTCTGTCCCGCTGCAGGCAGCTCCTCTCCCATTCCCAGCCTGGATTTCCAGGACGGGGGACGCAAGGTCTGTCCCAAGTGCGACTCGCAGTTCCGCGTCACCGAGGCGCTGCGGGGCCACATGTGTGTAAGTCATCATCCCGGGACCAGGGAGCTCTAGGCCTGGCTTAACGAGTGGGGATTCATTCTATACCCAGTTTTAACAAGTGGGGATTCATTCTAGACCCAGTTCAGTGTCTTCATATTCATTGTCCCAGCCCCAGCTCACTGTCTCCCATTAATTACCCCAGCTCCAATTAGTGAGCAGCCGTTAATTACTCTGTTTCCACAGTACTGCTGCCCGGAGCTGGTGGAATTCCTGAAGAAACGCAAATCCCTGGATTCTGAACCTGCCCCGCCCTCGGCCAAGGCCCCCTCCCCTGCCCAGGGCGCGGCCCCGGCCCCGCCCCCGACCCCGCCCAAGGCCGCACCTGAGCCAGGTGAGGGCGGGGCCGACCCCGCCCAGGCCAAGCTGATCATGCTGGTGGATGAGTTCTACTACGGGCGGGACGGGGGCAAGGGGGCGGCTGTGCCACCCTGCCCCAGAGTGCCCACGTCCTTCCGCTGCCCCCACTGCACCAAGCGCCTCAAGAACAACATCCGGTGAGCCATCGGCCCTTAATTAGCCGTTAATTAGCCATTAATTACCTGGGAATAACCCAGAAATGGGATGGGAACGGTGTGGGAGTGATGGGCAGTGGGATGGGGGCACCACTGCACCAAGCACCTCAAGAACAACACCCAGTGAGCTGTTATCTGTTAATTATACGCTAGTTATCCATTAATTATCTGGGAATAACCCAGGATTGTGGGAGTTGTGTGGGAATGGGCTGGGATTGTGGGAATGACAGGCAGTTGGGGCATGGGCACCGCTGCCTCAGGAGCACCCCCCAGTGAGGAATATCCAGGAATTTGCCAGGAATAATCCGTGAATAGCCCAAACCGAGCTGGGAGCGATGCACAGAGTGCATTTTCCCGGGATGGGGACGGGAATCTCCGGGAATTCCATCGCTGCAGGTTCATGAACCACATGAAGCACCACGTGGAGCTGGACCAGCAGAACGGAGAGGTGGACGTGCACACCATCTGCCAGCACTGCTACCGCCACTTCAGCACGCCCTTCCAGCTGCAGTGCCACCTGGAGAACGTGCACAGCCCCTACGAGTCCAGCAGTCAGTGCTTTTCCTGCTTCTCTTTGGGATTCACCTGGGAATTCCCTCTGGGGTTCATCGGGGTTTTGGACAGGGAAAATTGTCCCTCCTCCCTCACCCCTTGCTTGAGGTCACCACAAAGTCCACTCGAAAATCCAGCCAAGTTTCACTTCTCCAGCCCCGATTCCACCTGGAGAACATGCACAGCTCCTAAAAGTCCACTATGCTGTGCTTTTCCATGAATTTTTTATCTCTAAATCAGGATTTTCCTCCTGGATTTATGGAAGGAGAGTTGTCACTCTTCCCTCACCCCTTGCTCAAGGTCACCCCAAAATCCACCCCAAATCCCAGCCAAGTTTAATTTCTCTAGCCCCAGTTCCACCTTCTCCCATTTCCCTCTTCCCTCTTTTTTTTTTCCCTCTTTTTCCATTTCCCCTCCCTTTACCCCCTTTTCATGCTTTTTCCCATTTCCCTCCTTTTCCCGTTTTCCTGCTTTTCTCTCTTCTTTTCCCTCTTTTTCCCCCTTCTCCCTTCCCCCCATACCTCCAACTCCCACATTTTTCCCACCTTTTGCCCGTTTTCCCCTGTTTTTTGGTGCAGCCAAGTGCAAGATCTGCGAGTGGGCGTTTGAGAGCGAGCCGCTCTTCCTGCAGCACATGAAGGACACCCACAAACCCGGGGAGATGCCCTACGTCTGCCAGGTATGGAAAACTCCCGGAATTCCTGCATGGAATTCCCAGTTCCGAGCCCAAAAATCCCAGAGTAATTCCGTGTGTGTGCCAGGTATGGAAAAACATGGAGTTGTCCCCTGTTAATTGGGATTTTCCCACACCCTGCTGCTGAAATGCCCCAAATCCCAGGATTTTTTCCCCATTGTCCCACATCCTGTTCAAACACCCTGGCTCCCTGGATTTTCCCGCCCCCCATCCCGGTTTTCCCGGGTTTTCCCGGCTTTTCCAGGTGTGCCAGTACCGCTCATCGCTGTACTCGGAGGTGGACAGCCACTTCCGGCTGATCCACGAGGACACGCGGCACCTGCTGTGCCCCTACTGCCTCAAGGTGTTCAAGAACGGCAACGCCTTCCAGCAGCACTTCATGAGGCACCAGGTGAGCCGCAGTTCCCGGGAAAAACGGGCGTTGGGGGGTGCTGAACATCGACTGAGTTTGGGTGGGAATTGGGAAAAAATGGGATTTGGGAATTGCCTCAGGGTGCTCAAGAATGGCAACGCCTTCCAGCAGCACTTCATGAGGCACCAGGTGGGCCCCAATTCCAGGGAATTCCTTGAGGAAAGTGCCTACTTAATAACTAATACCTACTTAACAATTAATAAATAATTAATACCTACTTAATAATTAATAACTAATTAATAATATAATTTAAAAATTATTTCCAGAAGAAGAGTACGTAGCACTGGAACCAGTGCCACCTGCAGTTCTAATACCCATTCAATACTCAATAAACAATTGATAGCTACTTAATAACTATTAAATAATTAATAAATAAAAAATAAATAATAATTAATACTAATTACTGCTTTTTCCCATAAGAGCGTGTACCACTGCTACCAGTGCAGTTTTCAGTCCTAATATCCATTCAGTACTCAGTAAACAATTGATACCTATTTAATAACAGGTATTAACTAATAAACAATCAATGCCTAACGGAACAAATAATGATTAATTAATGCTGATGGGTTTTTTCCAGAAGAAGAGCGTGTACCACTGCAACAAGTGCCGCCTGCAGTTCCTGTTTGCCAAGGACAAGATCGAGCACAAGCTGCAGCACCACAAAACCTTCCGCAAGCCCAAGCAGCTCGAGGGGCTCAAACCCGGCACCAAGGCACGCCCTGCCCGGGAGAATTCCTGGGAAAATTCCTGGAAAAATTCCTGGAATTCCTGGAAAAATTCCCAGAAAAATTAATGGAAAAATTCCCAGAATTCCTGGAAAAATTCCTGGAAAAATCCCTGTGGCTTTTGTTGGCTGGGGATGATGGGGAAAGGGGTGGGATTAAGGGGGGGATTTGGGGTGGGGTTTATGGGATTGAGTGGATTTCTTATGGAGTTTGGTGTGTGCTGGGATTCATTGGGAATTTAATGAGATTCATTGAATTTTGTGGAATTAATTGGGAATTTAAGGGGATTAATTAGGAGTTTACTGGGGTTCATGGGATATTTCCTGTGATTAATTGGATATTTTCTGGAGTTAATTGGTTTTTTTATAGAGCTGGTTGGGTGTTTCATGGCATTGACTGGGAATTCGTCCAAACCCCAGATTCCCTGTGGAAAATCCCAATTTCCCCGATGTTTTTGTGCTCCCCCAGGTGACGATCCGCGCGTCCCGGGGCCAGCCCCGCTCGCTGCCGCTGGAACCTCCCCACGGGATGGGCCCAGATCCGGCGCCCCTGGGATCCTCCTCCGACCCCCAGCCCCTCTTCCTGTGCCACCGCAACGCCCCCCGCAGAGCCGGCAAAAAAACGTCAGCGCTTTTCCGGGGAAAAACGGGAATTTGGGGAAAAAACGGGATTTTGGGGGAAAAATGGGAATGTCGGGGAAAATTTGGGGAAAAAACGGGAATTTTGGGATTCTCCAGCCACCATGGAATCCTCAAGAGAGCCAGCAAAAAATGAAGTCAGTGCTTTTCCTGGAAAAAATAGGAGTTTTGGGGAAACTCGAGGGAAAAACAGGGAAAATATAGGAATCTGGGGAAAGAATGGGAATTTTGTGGTTCCCCAGCCAGTGAAGCATGCCTAAGAGAGCTGGCAGGAAAACATCAGTGATTTTCTGGGAAAAATAGGGGAAATTTTGGGAGAAAATTGTGTCATTCTGGGGAAAAAAACCAGGAATACTGAGGTTGGTTTGAAAAGGTGGAGCTGGAAAACAGGGAATTAAAGCTGGAATTCCGTCCTGGAATATTGACACTTGATAATTTAATATTAGTTCATTAATGTTGATTAGTTTTAAATAATCATTCATTTGTAGTAGATGCCCATCCTAAATCCTCCTGTCCCCTTTCCTGCCCACCAAGGCCCTCCCAAAGTGCTGCTTTTGACGGATTTTGCCGTTTTTTGCCCCAGGAGCGGCCTGGGCCGGCAGACGTGCCTGGAGTGCAGCTTCGAGATCCCCGACTTCCCCAACCACTTCCCCACCTACGTGCACTGCTCCCTGTGCCGCTACAGCACCTGCTGCTCCCGCGCCTACGCCAACCACATGATCAAGTACGGGGTTTTGGGGAAAAACGGGGGGAAAACTGTGCAAAAACGGCAAAAAAAGGGTGAGAAATGGGGCAGAAACGGGGGAAAACCGGAATTCCTGCTGCTTCCATGCCTATGCCAACCGCATGATCAAGGATGGAAAAATCTGGGATTTGGGAACAATTTTGGGCTCCTGAGCAGTTTTCCAGGGTTTTATAGGGTTTTTTTTATTATTTGTGAGGTGTTTTCTTTGATTTTACAGCCGTTTCTCCAGCTTATCCCTCACTTTCCCACATTTTTCCCTCTCCAGCAACCACGTTCCCCGGAAAAGCCCCAAATATTTGGCTTTGTTCAAGAACTACACGGCCAGGTATGGAAAAAATTCCCAAAATCCCATTCCAGGGGAATTCCAGCCCCTGGGAATTCCTGACCTTTTTCATTCTGGGGGAAAATCCTGGGATTTGGGGATTTATGGGTCCTATTCCCATTGGGGGGGGGAGTTTTACATTTTAGTTATTAATTAATATTATTTAATGTTCAATTATTAATATTTTAATTTTTATTAGTTTAATTACTAACAAGAAACAATTGATGATAATAATGATTTAATTATCAATGATTTAGTTATTAATGAGGGGTTGGACACATTTTTATATCTGATCATAAAGTTTATTTATTTTTCTTCCTCCTCCCATTTTCCTCCCTTTTTCTTTCCCCTCTTTTTCCCCTTTGTCCCCCATTTTTCCCTCTTTTTTCCCATTTCCCAGCGGGGTGAGGCTCTCATGTTCCTCCTGCCTCTTCGTCACCTCTGAGGGCGACTCCATGGCCAAACATTTGGTGTTCAACCCCTCCCACGAGTCCAGCAACATCATTGTCCAAGGTAAAACTGGGAAAAAAAATGGGAAAATGGGAGAAACCCGGAATTCCAGCCAAAATCCAAGAAATCTACATATTCTGGAGCTTGGGTTGGGAATAAACTGAATTAATTTTACTTTTTTTTTAATGGGATGGAAATTCAGAATTCATTCCTGAGGGAGCTTGGTTTGATTCCGGTTTTTCCAGGAATTCCCGCAAATTCCAAATTCCTCTGGAATAAAATTAAATAGAAGTAAAAACCTAAAACACCTCAAATGAATCAGAATAAAAACTGGAAAAATTCTGTTTTATTCCAGGGCCTTCTTGGATATCACATTCCAGGTAAGTCAAAAATTCCTGTTTATCCTCATCCCTCCCAGTCCATGGATGGGAATTTTTTCTCATCTTTTTTCCTCCCTTTTCCATCCTTTTTTTCCTCCCCTTGTTTTTCCTTTTCCCTCCCTTTTCCCCCATTTTTCTCCCTTTTTTCCTTCCCCTTTTTCCTCTCCCTTTCCCTCCTTATTCTCCCTTTTTTCTCTCCTTTTTTTCCCTTTTTGTTTCCTGTATTTTTTCCTTGCTCCTCTTTTGTCCTCCTTTTCCCCCTCTTTTTTCTCTCCCTTTTCCCCCCTTTCCCATTTTTTTCCTTTTTTCCCCTTCCCCCCCTTTTTTCTCCTTTTCTCGTTTTTTCCCTCCCCTTTCCTCTCCATCCCAAAACACCCCAAATACTTCACTTTTCCCGCTCCCCCTTTTTTCCCAATCCCCGAACACCCCAAATATTTCACTTTTCCCACTCCCCCTTTTTTCCAGGCACACCCAGGACACGCCTCAGCCCCCTCCCTGCCAAACGCCATCCCCTCCTCCCCCTCCCCAACCCCAAACGCCCCAAAAGCCCCAAAGCCCCCCTGAGAACCCCCCTGAGACCCCGAGCCCGCAGCCCCCCGAGGCCGCCCCCGCCCCGCAGCCGCCCGAGCCCCCGCAGCGGGAGCCCGAGCCGCCCCGCAAGGAGCCGCTGTCGGTGCGGAAGCTGCGCGTGGTGCTGTTCGCCCTGTGCTCCAGCCCCGAGCAGGCGGCGCGGCACTTCCGCAGCCCTCCGCGCCGCATCCGCCGCTGGCTGCGCCGCTGCCAGGCCCTGCAGGACGAGCGTCCCGAGCTGCCCGAGGGCAAATACCTCGGCCTGGAGGCCGAGGAGAAGCTGGCCGAGTGGGTGCTGACCCAGCGCGAGCAGCAGCTGCCCGTCAACGAGGAGACGCTCTTCCAGAAGGCCACCAAGATCGGCAGGGCCCTGGAGGGGGGGTTCCAGATCTCCTACGAGTGGGCCGTGAGGTTCATGCTGCGGCACCACCTCAGCACCCACACGCGCCGCGCCGTCGCCCACCCCCTGCCCAAGGAGATCCAGGGCAACGCCGGAGCCTTCATCGAGTTCGTGCAGCGCCAGATCCACGCGCAGGAGCTGCCGCCGGCCATGATCGCCGCCGTGGACGAGATCTCGCTGTTCCTGGACGCGGAGGTGCTGGGCAGCGACGAGCGCAAGGAGAGCGCGCTGCAGACCGTGGGCAACGGCGAGCCCTGGTGCGAGCTGGTGCTGACCCTGTTGGCCGACGGCGGCATCCTCCCCGCCCTGGTCATCTCCAGGGGCCGCCCGCCCTGTCCCACCGCCCTGCCCAAATCCATCCTGCTGGAGTCCAAGGAGAGCGGCTGCGGCGACGACGAGATCATGGAGCTGTGGGCGGCCCGGGTGTGGAGGAAGCACACGGAGTGCCGAGGCGGCGCCTCCAAAGGGATGCTGGTGCTGGATTGCCACCGGACGCACCTGTCCGAGGAGGTGCTGGCCGTGCTCAGCGCGGCCGGGGCGCTGCCGGCCGTCATCCCCGCGGGGTGCAGCTCCCGCACCCAGCCCCTGGACGTGTGCGTCAAGAGATCCCTGAAAAATTTCCTCCACAAAAAATGGAGAGAGCGGGCGAGAGACCTGGCGGATTCCGACTCCTCCGCGCTGCTCCAGCTGCTGCTGGGGTGGCTGGGAGAAGCTTTGGAAGTGCTCGGGAATTGCCCGGAATTGATCCGGAAATCTTTCCTGGTGGCCAGCGTCCTGCCGGGGCCGGCCGGGGACTCGGGATCGCCGCGGCGCCACGGCGACGAGCAGGAGGAGCTGATCGCCGCCATGGAGGAGAGGCTGAAAATCGCCAAAACCCGGGAATCGTCCCCAGAATTCCCGGAGAACGACGACCCCGAGGCCGACCCCGAAATCCTGCACCGGCTCTTCGAGGGGGAGAGCGAGGCTGAGTCCTTCTACGGCTTCGAGGAGGCGGATTTGGAGCTGATGGAAATTTGAGAATTCCTGGAAAAAAAAGGAAAAAAAAATGGGACGGATTCATCCCAGAAATTCCTGGGTTTGGAGAGGCCGAGGAGTGCTGGGAGTGGAAGGGGTGTTCCCTGGTTTTGGGCCCGAAAATTGAAGGATATTCCAAGGTTTTGGCCGCAGAAATGGAAGGATATTCCCAGTTTCTGGCCCTCAAAACTTAAAGGATATTCCCTGTTTTTTGGAGATCCCAACATGTCCCAGAAATCAAAGGCTATTCCAAATTTTCCGCCCCAAAAATTGAAGGATATCCCCTATTTTTGGCCTCCAAAATTGAAGGAAATTCCTTGGTTTTTGCCCCAAGAATTAAAGGGTGTTCCCTGTTTTCAGAGAGCCAAACCCACCCCAGAAATTAAAGGATATCCCCATTTTTTAGCCCCAAAAACCCAAGCATATTCCCAAATTTTTGGCCCCAAAACAAAGGACATTCCCAGTTTTTGGAACAAAGAGATGAGATCCCAGTTCCCAGCGGATTTCTGGGATTTTTCCGGATTTGCCGTTTCCGCCAATTTTTTGGGAGGATTTTCGTGACTTTTTTTCCTTTTTTTTTTAAATTTAAAAAAAACTGAAAAAAAAACTTGGACTCACTGTGTTGGTATTTCCTTGGAATTCTCTCTCGTGGGTGGATATTTTTTGGGAATTTTCTTTACCTCACTTGTACCATAATTCCTGGTTTTTAGCAGTGGGAATTTGACGTCGTTGGTGCCCAGGTTTTTTTCCAAGAAGACAAAAAGTCCCTGGATTTAACTCCCAAAAAATTTGGGGGAATTTTTCTTTCTTTTTTCCTTGAATTTTCTTTGGAATTTAACCCAGAAAATCCCTGTTTCTTACAGAAAATTCCTTCAGATTGGCTGCGAAGATTCAGTTACTTTGGGGTTTTTCAATGGAAATTGGGAATTTGGATGGAATTTTGGTGGAATTTTAGGGAGTTTTGAGGGAATTTGGCTTGGGAATTGTGGAGCCACCATTCCACGCCAGCAGTTTTTGGGATTGGCGCTGCTTTTCCTGCCCAGAACTCAATTTTCCCAATTTCTCCCCAAAAACTTCCCATTGGAGGGGCAGAAAACCCCAACTTCTCCTTGGACTTCCCCCTTTTGGATTGTTAATTATCAACTTTATTTAAAAAATAACCATCCTGGAAAACCGCACCTTCCTTAGGGTCGAAAAATCTGGGATTTGTGACTAAAACTGTGACGAAAAACCCGAAAAAATCAATGAAAAGAAAGATTTTGGGTTGATTTTTCACTGCCAGCTCTGATTTTTTACCGGAATTTGCATGTTTTTTGGGAATTTTTTTTTTTTTTTTTAAATTTTAAAAATTCTTGGAATTCCCAAATTCCAGAGGCACCTGGCACCTGTTTTTCCATAAGATTTGTGGAGGTTTTTTTTTTGGGGTCTTTTCCCAGAAGGAAAACAGGAAAAAAATTGAAAAAAATATTCAAAATAAATAAAATTTAAAAATAAAAAAAAAATGGATCATCTTGGAATTGTACAGGAGTGGAAAATGTGGAATAAAAGCAGGGAAGTGGATTTATAAATAAACAGTGTTTTTATTGTGGAAAAAATTCCTTCATTACCATGGGATTTGGTTGGAAAAATCCTGGATTTAATTGTTTTTTTCCGTGGAGAATTCCTGGGTTCTTTTAAGGAAAAGTTGGGAAAATGCTGCCAGAGGAATTTTGGGAATGGGGAGGGGAAAAATTCCATTTTAATTGGATTTTTGTGGCCTCGAAATCCCTCCAGGTTTGGGATTTTGAGGAAAAATCCCATGGAATGCCCCAAAATTGTGGACAGGGTTTAGGGATTCCTGGGCTCCAACCCAGAAGGGTTTTTCCCACCTCAGAAATTCCACAATTTCGGTTAAAATTGGGATCTGGGGCCACAGCATCCACCCAGAATTCCAGAATTCCCTGAAATCTGCGTTTGCCAGGAGAATTCCCACAGTTTTTTGAGGATTCCCAAAGAACAAACACACAGATTGGTCTTAAATGATTGATTTTATTCCCAAAAAACGCCAGATTTGCCATTCCAGAGGGAAGGAAGGGATGGGATGAAAATGGGGATTTGACGAGGCCAGAGCAGCTCCTGGAGATCACTCGAAACCTCTGCAAAACAGAAAAAAAAGGGAAAAATGGGGAAAAAAGGGAAAAATGGGGGTTAGAGGGGCAGAAAAAACACCTGGATGTTCCTCAGGGAGCAGGAATTGTCACCCTGGAACACCTGGATCTCAGAACACCTGGATGTCCCTCTGGAATTCCCAGTCCCGCTGTATCCAGGTGGGAATTACCTGGATGTCCCCAGAACCCCCGGAATTCCAAATCCCGACATTCCAGGTGGGAATTACCTGACCACGTGGGCGATGTCCCAGTTGGCCTCCAGGGTCAGGGGTCCCTCCAGCTCCACACCCTTCTCCGTCACCGTGGCGACCTCGTACTGTGGGAAAAGCCCAGAATTCCACAGTAAAAACCCTGGAATTCCCCTAATCCCCATCTGGAATTCCATGAGAAAAAACCCAGAATTCCTCAATCCCCACCAGAATTCCACAGTCCCAGCCCTGGGATTCCGTGGCAAAAACCCTGGGATTAGGATGGGTTTGGGGTGGATCCCGTGGATTTGGGGATGGATTTTGGGGTGAATTCCCAGGGTTTTGGGATGGACTTGGGATACAAACCCTATTAAAGGAGCAAGCGTCCCTGTAGTAGAGCACTCTCAGGCAGCGTTCCAGCAGCTCCCAGGATTGGGATGGGTTTGGGGTGGATCCCACGTATCCCACAGATTTTGGGATGGGTTTTGGGGTGGATTCCTGGGATACAAACCCTGTTGAAGGAGCGGGCATCCCTGTAGTAGAGCACCTTCAGGCAGCGCTCCAGCAGCTCCCGCGCCTCCTCCCGCGTCGGGAGCCGGTCCCGCTCCCGCTCCAGCTCCGCCCGCAGCAGCGGCTGCACACGGATTGGGAATAAAGGAAAAAAACAATTAAAATCAGATCAAAAAATCAAAATATCAATTAAAAAATAAGGAGCTAAAAAAGAAAAAAAATCAATTAATAATTTAATGTTGAAGTAAAGACCCGAGCCCGGGCTCACCTGGGCCAGGTAAGCCCCGAATCCCGTGGCCAGCGACGGCGCCTCGTAGGCCACGCCCAGCATGTCCACATATCCCAGGAAACTGCAGAACAACGGGACAGTGAGAATACCCCGGGAATTCCCTGGAAGGAGGCGGGAATTCCCTTGGGGAAAGAGCAGGAAGCACCCCAGGAAAAAGGAATTGCCCTGGGAAGAAGGAGAAAGCCCCGGAGCTGCCAGCGCTGGGCTCCTCACCTCTCCCCGCCGTAGACGCCGGCGATGAGCACGGTGTTCCAGAGTGGGTTGATCTTGGAGCGCCGGTTGTACAGGACCCGCGTCAGCCACGAGTGCAGCGCCCGCGGGCTGTAGCTGTGCCCGTCCCCCAGCAGCTCCTCGTCGATCCTGAAATTCCAGGGAATTCCGGCCTTGGAGATCAGGGATTCGGGGACTGGAGAGCAGGGATTCGGGGATTGGAGCAGAGCAAAAAATGCCGCTGAATCCGGGGATGGAATGCCAGGAAATTCAGGGATTTGTGCTCAAGGAATTCCAAAGAATTCAGGGATTTTGTGCCCAAGGAATTCAGAGGAATTCATGGATTTGTGTTCAAGGAATTCTGGGATTGGTGCTCAAGGAATTCCAGGATTGGAGCAGCGGAATTCTGGGGATTGGCGCACAGTAAAGACTGGGGATGGGAAATTCCCATATTCCCCTGGAATTCTGGGGTGGGGACTTTGCAGGAATCAGTCACGGATTTGGAGATGGGAAATTCCCAAATCCCTGGGAATCAGCTGGGGATTGTGGGATGGGGAATCTGGGAATTCCCAAGGCATTTTGGGCTAGGAATTCCCGGGAATCGATCTGGGATTTTGGGATGGGGAATCCCCAAATTCCCGGGATTCTTACACCATCTGCTCCAGGAGCTGCCGCAGGTGCTGGAAATCCGCCAGGTCCCCGGAGGCTCCGAGCACGGTGGAGTCGTTGACCTTGAGGAGCCGGGAGATGCCCCGGAACCGTGCCAGGGATCCAAAGGATCCCACCGTGTCTGCGGCCAGCATCACCCCCCCGGAGAACTTCAGCCCCAGCACCGACGTCCCGGTCACCATCGGGCTCCTGGCACACCGAGATCGGGGTCACACCAGTGTGGGTCCCAGTCACACCGCTCTGGGTCCCAGTTACACCAGTTTGGGTCCCAGTTTGTCCGTTCTGCGTCCCCCGGAGTCTCCCCGGCATTCCCGGATTTTCTGCCCCTTCCCTTTCTCCCTCCCCAGTACCCCCCAGTTCTGCTCCCAGTTCGCCCCCTCAGCCCTCAGAGACCCTCCCCAAATGCCCCCATTTCTCCTCCCCCTCCCCAAATCCCCTGAGTCTCCCCATTTTCCTGCCCCCTGACGGACCCCCGCCCAGTCTCCCCAGTTCCTCCCCCCATCTCCCGCGGGACCCCCCCCATTCCCCCTCAGGACCCCCCACAGGACCCCCCCATCCCCCCCCATCCCCCTCCGCCCTTCCCGCGCCCCCGCTGCCCTCACAGCGTGCGGCCGGCGGGCAGCGCGGCGGGCCCGGTGCCGGTGCCCCGGGGGGCGATGTCGGTGTATCCCAGAGCCCGGGGGATATACGTTTGTCCCGGGGCCGGGCCCCCGGCCCAGAACGGCGGCGGCGCTGCCCCGACCTCCATCTTAGTCACGCCGCAATTGCGCCTGCGCCAAGGAAACGCGGCCTCTCCCCGCCGCCGTAGAGTGGGCGTGGCTTCGCAGCCATCTTGAACGTGGCGAAAACACCGGCTGGTTCCCTCCTCAAGATGGCGGCACCACCACGCGACGCAGCCCCGGTGCGGTGATGGGCGGGGTTTGTCGTGCAGGGCCGCGCCTATTGGGCGGGGTTTGTGGTTGCGCTGGCCAATCAGTGGCGAGGGGCGGGGCCTGAGCGAAGGTAACAGGTTGCGGTGGCTGCGGCGGGAGCGGGCGGTGAGTGGGGGGGTAGGGGGGGACACACCGGCAAACGGGGCCTGGGGACACCGGTCACGGGCTGGGGACACCGGGCAGGGGCTGGGGACACCGCACACGGCCTGGTGACACCGGACAGGGCTGTGGTAACATCGCAGAGGGATCTCGGGACATCGCACAGGGGCTGGGGACATCGGACAGGGGCCGGTGGCACGGGAGGGCGTCCTGCCCCCTGGGCGGGGGGCTTGGTGACACCGGACAGAGCGCTGGGGACACCCGGCAGGGCGCTGGTGGCACGAGAGGGGGGGCTGGTGGCACCGGACAGGGCGCCGGTGACACCGGAGAGGGCGCTGGTGGCACCGGACAGGGTCTTGTCCCACCGGGCAGGGCGCTGGTGACACCGGAGGAGGCGCCGGTGACACCGGAGGAGGTGCCGATGACCCCGGAGACGCTCGTGGAGGCACGGGAGAGGGCACTGGTGGCACCGGGAGGGGACCTGGGGACGCGCAGAGGGCGTTGGTGGCACGGGACAGGGTCCGGGTGACACGCAGAGGGGCCTGGGGACACGGGACAGGGTCCGGGTGACACACAGAGGGGCCTGGGGACACGG
Organism: Arremon aurantiirostris; assembly: GCA_035583995.1. Classification (NCBI taxonomy): domain Eukaryota; kingdom Metazoa; phylum Chordata; class Aves; order Passeriformes; family Passerellidae; genus Arremon; species Arremon aurantiirostris. The sequence continues at coordinate 7,216,501 of JAXCLO010000101.1, forward strand.
GACAGGGTCCGGGTGACACGCAGAGGGGCCTGGGGACACGGGACAGGGTCCCGCTCTCCCTTTGTGGGGTCCTGTCCCCAAGGAAGGGATCCTGGTGTCCTTTAATGGGGTCCTGCCCTATGGAAAGGGGTCCCAGTGTCCCTTTTTGGGTCCTGCTGTCCTTTTTGGGGTCCCAGTGTCCCTCTATGGGGACCCGGTGTCCCTTTTTGGGGTCCTGCTGTCCCTTTTGGGGTCCTGGTGTCCCTCTATGGGGTCCTGGTGTCCCTTTTTGGGGTCCTGTCCTGTGGGATCCCCTCAGAAAACCCTTCCCAACCTTTCACGGCAGCACAACTTCCGCCTTTTATCCCTTCAATGTTTTGGGAAAAATCCAGGGGGATTTTTGGAGCCTCTTCCCAAATCCAGAGGATCCCCAATCCAAAGGATCCCAAATCCAAGGGATCCCAAATCCAGGGGTTTTGTTCCTTTTTGTTCCGGGTTTTTGGGATCGCTCCGGGCATTCCCAGACTGGTCAGACCGGTTTGGGATCATCGGAATTCCCTTTCCCTGGGCAGGATTTGGGGTTTCACCTTTTCCCTGCGGCTTTTTGGGGCCAGGGAGGGAATTCCCGGGGGGAATGTGTGGGATTGAACTCGGGGCGAATTCCTCGGGGCAGGAATTTCGGGGTGAAATCCGGGATGGAATTCAGGGCAAGCCCAGAGTGACCCCAAACCCTGCAGGGATTTTGGTGTCCAGGGAATGGGATCATTCCTGGTTATTCCGAGGGTATGGGATCGTTCTTGGCTATCCTGAGGAATGGGATCATTCCCAGTTATTCCGAGGGTATGGGATCATTCCTGGCTATCCTGAGGAAAGGGATCATTCCCAGTCATTCCAAAGGAATGGGATCATTCCCAGTTCTCCCAAAGGAATGGGATCATTCCCAAGGGAATGGGATCATTCCCAGTTATCCCAAAGGAATGGGATCATTCCCTGTTATTCCAAGGGGATGGGATTGTTCCCGGTTATCCCAAAGGAACGCGATCATTCCCGGTTATCCCAAAGGAACGGAATCATTCCCGGTTATCCTGAGGCTTTTCCGCTTTTCTGTGCTCGGGAATTTTATCCCGCGGGCTCTGGTTCCAAGGGCTCGATTTCCCTGGAAACCGACACCCGATCCCGGGCTGGGAGCGGGGTCGGGATTGCCCCCGGATTTCCCAGGATTTGGGGGCGATGATTCCCAGGATTTGGGGTCGATGGTTGACCTGGGAACTCTGCCCAGGGCTGGGCTGGAATTCAGCTCCGCAGGGAGCCCCGGGAGCAGCTCCTGGGGGATGATCCCAATCCCCAACATTCCTGATCCCAAATGTGCCGATCCCAAATGGAAATCCCTCTCCCAAGCCTTTTTCTAGGGGAAAGATCCCATGCCCGACCCTTTTTCCGGGTGAAAATTCCCATTTTTCCAGCTGTAATTCCCTCTCCCCCCTCGATCTCCGCCCCTGCCCGGTTTCGGGTTCCCAGGAAAACGGGAAAAACTGGAAAATCCGGAAAAGCCGCTCCCGGTTTTTGGGCGCGGCTCCAAATCCCCGGACTTCGGCCCCAAACAACGCCCGGGGGAGGAGCCGAGGGTGGAATTTTGGGAGAGATCAAAAAAAAATCCCCCGGAGGCAAAAAAAACCTGGGATGGTTTGGGATAATTAATTTGGGATGGTTTGGGATAATTTTGGATTATTAATTTGGAATAATTTGGGATAATTTGAGATAATTTATGATCATTTAGGATCATTTGGGATAATTCATTTGGGATCATTTGGGATAATTCAGGAATTCTTTGGGATTATTTGGAACTCAGTTTGGGCCCCAGGGACTCGGGAATGGGGCAGAATTTTGGGAAAACCTCTCTGGGGCCATTCTAAGTATTGGGAAGATCCCAACCCAGCAATTTTGGGAATATTTTGGGAAAATATGGGATTTTTTTTCCTTCCTTTCCCACCCTTGGCCATCTGGATTTTTCCCTCCCTTTCTCCATTCTCAAAATCCCAAATTCCCTTTTCCTCTTTCAGGAAGAGGGGAAAAAACCCTGGAAAAGGAACTCCAGTTTTGTTTTTTTTCCCAGATTTTCCGGCCACTCTGGGAATTACAAAACGGCTTTTTCTGGGTCGGAGCCACAAAGGCTCTTTGTGCCTCCCTGGATCCCGGCCAGCCAGAAAATTCCCAAAATTCCGCCCTTCCAAAGGGGCCGGGATGGCCCCTCCTGATTTTTCCCGACCCCATCCCCAGGGAAAACTCCCATTTCTGGGGTTTTTTAGGCCCTAAATTCCCTTTTCTGCTTTTTTCCCCCCCTGGTTTTCCAGTGAAATCACCAAAATTCTGTTTTTTCTCAGCCCCAAAATTTGCATTTTCCTGCTTTTTCCCCATTTTTTCAGGCCCAAAATTCCCTTTTCCCGTTTTCTTTCCTTTCAGTTTTCCAGTGAAATCCTGGAAATCCTGGGAGAGCAAAGGAGCAATTCCTGCCCCAGATTTCCTCATTTCGGGAATATCCGATCCTCTCCCGAATTTCTGGAAAATCCAAATCCTCTCCCAGTTTTCCAACCCTCCCCCATTCCCGGTTTTTCCGGAGCCATCTGGAAACATTCCCAGCCCTCTCCCCCCCCCCATGGATTCTCCACCTGCTCCAGGATGGAGCTGGGATGGATCCACGGTTGGAGATGGATCCAGGGATCTGGGATGGGTCCAAAGGTTTGGGATGGATTCGGGAATGTGGGATGGATCTCGGGATCTGAGGTGAATCCCAGGCTTGGGGATGGATCCTGGGATCTGGGAAGGATCCAAGGGTTTGTGATGGATCCCAGCCCTTCCCGGCGATCCTGACCCCTCCTGGCCTTTCCAAAGGTCTTCCCTGGATCCCGGAATTCCCATCGGGATCGCTCCCGGCCCCGCCCCGGCCCCGCCCCCGCTGCCCTTTGGCCACCTGGAAAAATTCCCGATTTTCCGCCGGCGCTGCTCCCTGCTCAGGTCAGTTCCTGGATTTCCTAGATTTCCTGGATCCCGGGGGTTTGGGAATTGGGGGGTTCCACTCCCGGGATCCTTCCCCTGAAATTCCAGGGATTTTGAGATTCCTGGGATTTGTGGTGATACCGAAGGGACGGCAGGATTTGGGGATTTGGGGGTTCGGGAATTTAGGGACTCGGGAATTTGGGGATTTAGGGATTCGGGAATTCCGCTCCCAGGATCCTTCCCTTGCCATTTCAGGGATCTGTGGGGATTCCGGAGGGGCAGCAGGATTTGGCCCGGGATCCTTTTCCCCACTCCCATCCCACGCTCAACTCAGTCCCTTTGGGTTTTTTTGGGATTCTCCTGAGACTTCAGACCCATCCTGGCATCCCCAAAATCCCCCAAATCCCAACAAACATCCCCCAAATCCCAACAAACATCCCCAAATCCTTAACAAACATCCCAAAATCCCAACAAACATCCCAAAATCCCAACAAACATCCCCAAATCCCCTTCCCCCTCTCATTCCACAGCTCCTCGCGTCATTCCCGCGAAAAAAACTCTCGAATTTGGGGTAGAATCGCGGCTTTTCCAACCCGAAATTTCCGATTTTTTTCCCAGCCGCGGCTGCCCCCGGGAAAAAATCCCGGGATTTGGGGCCGATTCGGAGCGGGCTCGCGGCTTCTCCGTCCCAAAATTCCCGATTTTTTTTCCCGGGGCTTCCAGAGGATTTCTGGGATCGAGGGCGGGGGGAGGTTCCGTCCTCGCGCTGCTCCCAAAATGCCACCGCTCGTCCGAAAAACCGGGAAAAAAACTGGAAAAAACCCGGGAACATGAGGGGAAACGGGAAAAAAGGCGGGAGGGAAAGGGGAAGACAAGTGAATAAAGGGGGGAAATGGGGAACGCCGAGGAAAAAATAAGGAAATCGGAGAAAAAACAGGAAAAAATGGGGAGAAACGGGGCAAAAAGGGGGAAAGCGGATAAAAAATAGGGAAAAAGAGGGAAACCTGAAATAGAATGTGGAAAACTGGGAAAACCGGGGGGAAAAAGCGTGAAAAAAGAGGAAAAGCAGGGAGGAAAAAACCGTCATAAAATGGGGGAAAACCCGCGAAAAAGGGGAGGGGGAAAGGAAAACCGGGGGAAAAACCACACAAAACGAGGGGAAAACTGGGGGGAAAATGGGGAAAAACCGCAAAAAATGGGGGGAGAAGGAGGAAACCGGAGGTGGGGGGGGAAAGCGCAAAAAACGAGGCGGGGCGGGGGGGAAGGGGGAAACCGGTGAAAAAATGGGGGAAAATGCCAAAAACCGGGGAAAACCGAAGGGGACCCATTTTCCCCCCCCTTAGGAGCCCGAATTCGGCCCGGCTCCATGGCGGAGCAGCCGCTGGACCACGGCGTCCAGATCCGCTTCATCAGCGACCTGCGGGAGCCGCGGCGCCCCCCGCGCTCCTCCCGCGGCCGCGGCGGCTCCTACGGCGTGGCCGTGCGCGTCCAGGGCATCGCCGGGCAGCCCTTCGTGGTGCTCAACAGCGGCCAGCGCGGCGGCGACAGCTTCGGCGTGCAGATCAGAGGGGGACACCCCGAACCCCCCCCGAGCGCCCCCAAAACCCGGCCCCACAGCGGCTCCGAGGAGGAGGAGGAGGGGGAGATTTGGGATGGGGGGATGCGCGGGGGGCGCGGATTTTCGGAGCAGGAAGATTCAGGGGGATCTCGGGGGGTCCCAAAAGTTTTGGAGAAGGAGCTGGGGGGAGTTCAGGGGGTCCCAAGATTTTCAGAGCAGGAAGGTTCAGGGGGGTCGCGGGGGGTCCCCAGATCCTGGGATGAGGAGCTGAGGAAGGTCCCCAAATCCTCGGATCAGGAAATTCCGGGGGGATCCAGGGGGGTCCCCGAATCCTGGGATGAAGAAACTTCGGGGCGGCCTCGGGGGATCCCAAAATCCTCGGATCAGGACCCGGGAAGATCCCGGGGTGCCCCAAAATCCTCGGATCAGCACCTGAAAATCGCCAAACCCTCGGAGGAGCTGCGCCGATCCCAATCGCACGGGGACCTCAGCGCGCCTTTTCCCAAGAGCGGGGAAAAACCGGGGAAAAGGGATGCGGAAATTCCCAAAATTCCTGGGGATGTGGACACGGAACCGCTGCGCTCCGTGGATTCCTTGATCACCAAATTCGACGGGAATTTGCCCCGCGGGCGAGCGGCGCGGAGGTTCCGCGGCCCCGGGGCGGCTCCGAGGAAGCGCTCGCAGAGTTTGGATGCGCGGAGTTCCCGGGAATCCGCCCCGATCCCGCCTCAAATTCCCCAAATTCCCGGCGGGTTTGGGGGCGTGGAGGAGCAGAGCGTGGAGATGCAGGTATCTGGGGGGAATTCCTCAAAAAGTGGGGTTTTTTTTCCTAAAACATGGGGGCTTTACATGAAAATTGGGGTTTTTCCTAAAAATTTTTTTTCCCTATAAATTTAAGGCGTTTTCCCATCAATCTGGGGGGTTTTCCCATGAAACTAGGGGGTTTTACCTATAAAATTGGGAGCTTTTTCCCCATTAAATGTGGGTTATTTTCCTATGAAATTGTGGTTTTCCCCCATAAAATAATGGGTTTTTTTCCTATAAAATTTGGGGGTTTTTCCCTCTCTGTAATGCGGGATTTGGGGTTTTTTGTTGGAATTGAGGATTTTTGTTCCCTCCTGAAGCTGAAATCCACCCCGGACCTGCTGCGGGACCAACGGGAATTGGGGGGCGGCGAAAACCCCACCGAGCTCATCTACAGCATCCTAAAGGAGGGGTGAGCCCCCACAACACCCCAAAAATAGCCTCAAATTCCCCCAAAACAGCCCCAAAAGCCCCCCAAATCCCCCTGAATTTTCCCCAAATGCCACAAAATCCCCTCGAGACCTCCCTAAAATTCACCAAAATTCCCTGAAAGTGCCCTAAAATTCCCACTCCATGACCCCAATTCCCCCAAATTCGGGATTTGGGGGGAATCCAGCAGCAATTCCTGCCTTTCCCTTTTCCCATGACCCCATTCCCAATTCTTTTCCCCCAAAATCCGACCCCAAATCCAGGAGTTCTGAGAGCGAAATTTCCCTGAAAAGGAAAACTTTGAGGCTGCTGGGAAAATTCCAGGAGCTGGCGGTGAGTGGGAAAACTCCAGGGGTTTTGTGGTTTGGGATTTGGGATTTGGGGTTTAGGATTTGGGATTTGGAGTTTGGGATGGCTTTGGGGTTTGGGATTTGGGGTTTTGGATTTAGGATTTGGGATGGATTTGGGATTTGGGATGGATTTGGGATTTGGGATGGATTTGGGATTTGGGATGGGTTTGGGATGGATTTGGGATTTGGGAGGGATTTGGGATGGATTTGGGATGGGTTTGGGGTTTGGGATAGATTTGGGATTTGGGATGGATTTGGGATGGGTTTGGGATTTGGGATTTTACGACGGGATGTCCCCAACATCCCAAATGTTTCCATATGTCCCAGAGTTCCATGGTGGCTCCGGACTCGCCGCAATCCCAAATCCTGCGGGAGGCCCTGGACAGGAAATCCCAGGAGCTGCAGCGGAGCCAGGCCCAGTAATGCGGTCACCGATGGGGGGATGGGGTTGGGGTCACCCCCAGGGGTTTGGGGTCCCCTAAAGTGTTGGGGGCAGGTCACCCCCTTTGGAGTTTGGGGTCACCCCTGGTGTCCCTTTGGGGTTTGCGGTCCCCTAAAGGGTCGGGGGCAGTCTTGGGTGGCACTTTGGGGTTTGAGGTCACTGTGGGTCCCCCTTTGTCCCTTTTGGGGTTGGGGGCCCAAAGACCCTTTCAAGAGCCTCTAGATCTCCCTTAATCCACCCCAAACCTCCCCTAATTCCACTTAACCCCCCCCAAATCCCCTCTGAACCCCAAAATACCCCAGGAACCATTTATTTCCCCCCAAAAACCCCAATTAGCCTCGATTTCCCCCATTAACTCCTGATTTGCCCTGTTAACCCTTCATTGCCCAGGCTGAGCGAGCTAAGAGCCGCCAAGGAGGCGTTGGAGGCACGGCTGGGCCACCTTGAGGGGCAGCTGCTGGCCACGGATCCCAAAAGTGACCCCGACACACAGGACCTCTACCAGGTACCCCTAAAAACCTCAAAAATGGGGAAAATTAAAAAAAAAACCACAAAAAAAAGTTCTAGAAACCTCAAAATGAGAAAAATCCCAATAAGACCCCCACAAAAAAAAACCCAAAGCCAAAGCCCCAAATCCCAAATTTCCCGTTCCCTGGAGCTTTTCCGGGTTTTTCCACCCCCAAATCCCGGTTTTCCCGTTGCCAGGAGGTTTTGGGGTTTTTCACATCCCAAATCCCAAATTTCCCATTCCCAGGAGGTTTTGGAGTTTTTCCGCATTCCAAATCCTGTATTTCCTGTTCTCAGGAGCTTTTGAAGATTTTTCCCACCCTAAATCCCAAATTTCCTGTTCCCAGGATGTTTTGGGCTTTCCCCATGTCCCAGATCCCGGTTTTCCCGTTCCCAGGATGTTTTGGGCTTTCCCCATGTCCCAAATCCCGGTTTTCCCATTCCCAGGATGTTTTGGGCTTTCCCCATGTCCCAAATCCCGGTTTTCCCGTTGCCAGGAGCTGCAGGAGTGCCGGGAGCAGTTGCAGGAGGTTTTGGGGTCGCGGCGGCGCCAGGAGCGGGAGCTGCAGGCGCTCAAGGGGGCCCTGAAGGCCGAGGTGGCCGCGCACGATTCCGACCTGGAGCGGCTCCGGGGGGAGATGGAGGCGATCCGGGCGGAGACGGAGCGGGTCTCGGAGGTGGGAATGTGGGACGGGAATCTGGGGTGGGAATTCAGGATGGGAATTCGGGACGGGAATTCGGGACGGGAATGCGGGAAGGGAATTTGGGATGGGAACTCAGGGCGGGAATTTGGGGTGGGAATTTGGGATGGGAATTTGGGCCTGGAATTCGGGATGGTGCTGGAAATCCCAGGCTTTTCCCCATATTCTAAACCTCTAAAATGGGGAGAAAAAAACGGGAAAAAACCCTCAATGGAACGTGGGAAAAATTGGGAAAAAGTCCCTCTGGCATGGGGGGAAAAATTGGGAAAAAACCCCTCTGGAATTTCCACGGACTCAGCGCCGATTCCGCGGATATTTTGGCTCGAATTCCCGGGGAAATTTTTTTTATCCTGGGGGAATCTTGTCAATTCCTTGCAGGAGAAATCCAGCCTGGAGCAGGAACGGGAAAATTTGGGAATGCAGCTCCGGAATCTGAGGCGGGAGCTGGAGGAGAGTGCGGAGGAGACAGAGCAGTGGCGGGAAATGTTCCAGAAAAACAAGGAAGAGCTCCGGAATTCCAAGCAGGAGTAAGTCCCAGAGCCTGGGGTGATCTGAAATTTGGGATTTTCCGAGATTTTCTGGGATTTTCCGAGATTTTCCAGGATTTCCATGATTTTCCACTCCAAATCCCAACAAAATAGGGTCGGAGATTTTGGGATGGAGGGAATGTTGGAATGTTGGGAATTGTTGGGATTTTCCAGGCTGCTGCAGGCACGGCTGGAGCGGGAGGAGTTGGAGGAGGAGCTCCGGGAGCTCCAGGAGCGATTCCAGGCAACACGGGAGGATCGGGATCGAGCCCGGAGCGACCCCCAGGAGATGGAAAAGCTCCGGAAGGTGCGAGAAATCCGGGAAGTTTTATCGCAAAATTCCGGATTTTTCCCCCTGATTCGTGACTTTTTTTTGGCTTAAATTTGGGATTTTTCCCCCCAGTATTCGGGATTTTTCCCCAAAAATCCATTATTTTTTCTCTAAAATTTGGGATTTTTCTCAGGAACTGGAGCAGGCCCGGAAGGATCTGGAAAAGCTCCGGGGAGAGCGGGACGAGGCTGCTCAGGTAAGGGGGGGAAATCCCAGAAATTGGAAATTTTCTGGAAATTTTTGGGACTTTTCGGAATTTGGGGTCCCAGATTTGTTCGTTGTGGGCTCAGCCAAAATTATCCCAAAAAATTAAAAAGAATTCCTACAAAATGCCCCCCCAAAGCCTTCAAAATAAAAATAATTCCTCGAGAATCCCCCAAAATTAAAAAAAAAATCCCCAAAATCCCCCAAGGCCCAGATTTCCCTGGAATCAGCGCTGGAGGCATCGGTGGAGGCGCGGAAAGTTCTGGAATCGCAGCTGGAGGAATTGCAGGAACAGCGGGAAAACTGGGAACGGGTCCAGGAGAAAGTGGCTGAACTGGAGGTGCTGGGAATTCCCAAAAACCCAAAGAAAAATCCCAAAAAATCGCAAAAAATCCCCCAAAAACACCCCCACCCAAACCTCCCCCAAAAATCCCCAAAAAACCCTAAATCATCCCAAAATCCCCCAAAATCCCAAAAACCCCCAAAAGATCCCCAAAATCCGGCGGTGTCTGCGGCAGGCGGAGCGCGTGGCGCTGGCCGAGTCGCTGGGATCAGGCGCGGAGCGGGAGCGGGATTTGGGATCGCGGCTGGAGCAATCCCAGCGGGAGCTGCGGGATTTGGAATCGGCCCTGAGCGAGGAGCGGCGCCGGCGGGATCGGCTCAGCCAGGAGGTGCGGGAATTCCCGGAATCCCGGCGGCTTTCGTGGGATTTTGGGGTTTTTTTGAATTTTTGGGGTTTTTTTGGAGGGGTTCTTTCCTGGAATTGTGGGGTTTCCCTGCGGGATTTGGGATCGGCTCCGGTGGGATCGGCTCTGTCAGGAGGTGTGCGAAAAGATTCCAGGGATTTTAATGGAATTTTGGGGGTTTTTCATTGAATTTCAGAGGATTTTGTGGCATTTTGGGGTGGGGTTTTTTGGGGGAATCTGGTTTTTTTTTTCATTGAATTCTGGGGGTTTTCCATGAAATTTTCAGCTTTTTTCATGGAATGCTGGGATTTCCACCCCCCCAAAATTTCCACCCAGATCCCAGTTTTGGCACCATCCCACACAATTCCCAATCCCAAAATTCCTGTTTTCCAGCTGGAGCAGATGACGGCGGAATCCCAGAGCTCCCTGGCCTCGCTCCGATCCCAACTGGAAGAATTCCAGGAAAAATCCCGGCGAGAACTCACGGATTCCCAAAAAATCGCCCAAGACCGCAAGGCTGAGGCAGAAAAATTCCAACAGAACCTCGGGAAGCTCCAGGACGAGGTTTGTTGGGAATCAGAGCTGAGTTTTCCAGGAATTATGCAGATTTTTTGGGAAAATCCAGCCGAGAGTTTGGGGAATTTTGGGGTTTTTCCGGCAGGTTTCCCGGCTGAAGGAGACGATCCAGGAAAACCGGGAAGAGCGGGATCGGATCCTGCTGGACAAGGAGCTGCTGCTGCAGAGGCTCCAGGAGCTGGAGCAGGACCTGGAAAATCGGAAGCGATCCCAGGAAGAGCGAGCTCGGCATTCCAAGGCGGTGGAGGTGGGGATTCCTGAAAAAAAAAAACAACCGGAAAATTATCCAAGAAGTGGAAAAAAATTTCCAATATCACTCCCAGAAAATTCCTCCTAAAAAATAATGGAAAATTCCTAAAGAATTCCCAGAAGATTCCCAGAAATGTTCCCCAAAATTTTTCCAAAATTCCCAGAAAATTCCCTAGAAATTCCATCCCAAATTCCCATCAGGAAAAATCCAAACGTCTGGAATTGGAGCTGGACGAGGAGCGGAGCTCGGTGGAGCTGCTGAGCGAGAGGGTGACCCGGAGCCGGGATCAGGTAAAATCCAGGGAATTTTGGGAATTCTCATCTTGGCAAAAGTTGAATTCTCCTGGAATTCCAACCCCTCCCGCCCCCCCCCAAGGACCCATCTGAAAATTCCAACTGGGAATTGTTAGTTGGGGCGGGAATGGGGATTTAAAGAGGTTGGGAAAAGGGATAAAGAATTCCCAAAGGAATTCCCAATTTTTGATGTTTGGGTGGGAATGTGGGGATTACATCCCAATGGATTCTGGGTTTTTCCCAGACTTTATTCCCTCCTTTTTCCGCAAAAATTCCAAGGCATAAATGGGGCATAAAATGGGAATTTTTCCCAATTTTTCCCATTTTTCCAGCTGGGAGTAATCTCAGGGATCCTTTTCCCACAATTCCTGGAGAAACCCAGCGCATCTGCTGATCCCATTCCTGAAATCCATGGGAAAGTCCATGGAAATCCATGGAACATCCTGGAAATTCGTGGTTTTTCGGGTTTATTCCCAGATTGAGCAGCTGCGGGCAGAGCTGCTCCAGGAACGTTCGAGCCGCCAGGACCTGGAATGTGACAAATCCTCCCTGGAGCGCCAGGTGTGGGAAATCCCCAGAAAATCCTGGGAAAATTCCCAGGAAAATCCTGGAAGAATCCCGGGAAAAATCCCTGGATCCAGCCTTGAATCCTGGTGGGACTGGCCATGTGGGAACCCAGATTTCAGGAGGAATTCTGGGAAAAGAATCATTGGGAATGGGGTCATGATTCCAAAGAGTTTTCCCAGTTTTTTCCTGCTTTTTCCGGGTTTTTTTGGGTTTTTTTCTGTTTTTTTCTGTTTTTTTCCTGTTTTTTTCCGGTTTTTCCTGCTTTTCCTTTTATTCCCAGTCCCAGATTCTGGGGTTCTCTGCCCTGTCCCAGGGTGTTTTTCCTGCAGTATTCCAACAGAATTCCCACTTTTCCTGTGCAGAATTCCCACTTTTCCTCACAGACAAGTCTCAGAATTCCCACTTTTCCCCACCTTCCTGACTCCTGGAATCATGCAAAGAATTCCCAGAATTTCTCCCCATTGGGAAACTTGGCAAAAGCGGGAAGAGCCCCGGGATCAGGGGGATTTTTGGGAATTTTTCCCAGAACAAGGAGCTGAAGAACCGGCTGGCCGCTTCCGAGGGGCAGCAGCGACCTGGGAACAGCCGCAATTCCCAGCTGGAATCGCAGCTGGAAGAGCTCCGGGAGCAGCTCCAGGCCGAGGAGAGGTGCCCGATCCCAAATCCCAACTTTTTCCAGTCCCAATTCCCACATTTTCCATAATACCAAATCCCATTTCCCAATTCCCAAATCTCAAATCCCAATTCCCATATTTTTCCATAACTCCTAATCCCTTAAAAATCCCCCCCAAAAAATTCTTGAAAATTCCTTACCAGTTCCTGAAAATTGCTTAAAAATTCCTTAAAAATCCCTTAAGATCACTGGAATTCCTTAAAATCCCATAAAGAGCTGTCGAAATCCCACTCCCAGGACGCTCCAAAGGGCGGGGAATCCATGGAATTCCCATTTTTCCACAGGGAGAAGAGCGTCCTGCTCTCGTCCAACCGGAAGCTGGAGCGGAAAATCAAGGAATTGTCGCTGCAGCTGGACGAGGAGCGGCAGAGCAGCAGTAACCAAAGGGACCAGGTGGGGTTGGAATTCCTGGAATTCCATGGCAAAACCTGGGCTAGGACCCAGGACTTATCCCAAAAATCCCATCTGAATCATGACAGGGAATCCTGAAATGGTTTGGGCTGGTAAAGATCCCAAACATCCTTAAAAAACCCACAAAAATCCGAGGCCAGCGACATTCCCACCATCTCAGGGGTGGGGAATCCATGGAAAAAATGGAGCTTGGATCTTGAAAATCCCTAAAATCCCAACCGAGGAATTCCTGGAGTGATTTGGGATGGAAAAAAACCCCCAAAATCCTGAAAAATTTCTTTAAAATCCCTAAAAAAGCTCTAAAATCCTTAAAAATCCGAGGCCAAGGCCAGGCCTGGGCACACCCCAGGATTCTCCCATAATTCCCAAATCCCAAATCTGACCCTGAATCCCGGGAATTCCCAGCTGAGCCTGCGGGTGAAGGCCCTGAAGCGCCAGGTGGATGAATCCGAGGAGGAAATCGAGCGCTTGGAAAACGCCCGGAAAAAATCCCAGCGGGAGCTGGAGGAGCAGCAGGAGCTCAACGAGCAGCTCCAGCGGCGCCTGAAATCCATGGAAAAGGAGGCCTGGTAAGGAATTCCTGGGTGGAAAATTCCAGAATCCATGGGAAAGGTCCCTAAACCCATGGAAAGGTCCCAAGCCCATGGGAAAACCCCAAATCTCAAGGAAAAAGTCCTAAATTCATGGGAAATGGTCCAAATCCATGGAAAAGGAGGCCTGATTAGGGAATTTTGGTTTGGAAAAGGCTGGAATTCCATGGGAGAGGCCGGGAATTCCATGGAAAAGGCTGGAATTTTCCCCCGCAGGCGCCGCGCCGTGGACTCGGCGCTGCAAGACGAGCGGCTGAGCTCGGATGAGGAATTCGGGTCCGCAGCCATCGCCTCCCTCCTGAGCGAGGCCAACCTGCAGGCCAGCTCCTGCTGAGCCCGGGAGGGAATGCCAGGAATGCCGGGAATGCTGGAGTCATCGTCATCGTCATCATCATCATCATCATCATCGTCATCATCATCATCATCATCATCGTCGTCATCGAGGCCGGGATTGGTTCCAGGATTGGTCCGGGCTCATCCCTGGGATCAGCCCCCTCCTGCTGATTCCTGGGAATTCCGGAGCTGGGATCGAGTCCGGGATCAGCCCTGGAA
>JAXCLO010000101.1:7230024-7241564 GCA_035583995.1 Arremon aurantiirostris
GCCATCGCCTCCCTCCTGAGCGAGGCCAACCTGCAGGCCAGCTCCTGCTGAGCCCCGGAGGGAATGCCAGGAATGCCGGGAATGCTGGAGTCATCGTCGTCATCATCATCATCATCGTCATCATCATCATCATTGCGCGTGCTGGGATCGGTTCCAGGATTGGTCCCATCCTGGGACCGGTTCTGGGCTCATCCCTGGGATCAGCCCCCTCCTGCTGATTCCCGGGAATTCCGGAGCTGGGATCGAGTCCGGGATCAGCCCTGGAATTCCGGCTGGGATCAGCCCCGGGCTGCGGCTGCTCCATAGGAAAAAATTCCCAAAGCGAGGACATGAAGGAAAAACAGCCGGGACCCCTGTGGGAATCCTGGGGTTTCCGGGGATTTTCAGGGATTTCCCATTTCCTGAGGACACTTTGGAGGAACCCTGGGATTTCCCCATTCCAGGAATTTTTGTTCCCACTCGCTCCCGAAGATATTTGGAATAAAATCCAGCGGTTTAAGGGCAGCAGGGTCTGGAATTTTTGGGAATTCTGGATGGGAATTCTAGGTGGGAATGTTCAGGAATTCTGGGTGGGAAATTCTTGGGAATTTTGGGGAATTCTGGGTGGTATTTGGGAATTCTGGGTGGGAATTCTCAGGAGTTCTCAGGTGCCACCTCTGTCCCCCCGTGTGCCCCGGTGTCCCTGTGCCACCACCCCCACAGGCCGTGCCCGGGGCCGTCCCGCGCCCGCACAGGTGACACCGGGATGTCCCCAGCGGGTGGCCCTGGAGCCACCCCTGTCCCCTGCGGCCGCCTCCGGCCGTGTCCCCTGCGGTCACTGCGTGGCCCCCGCCCCGGAAGGGCCCCGCCCGCTGTCCCCGCAGGTGCCACCCCTGTCCCCTGCTGTCCCCACCCCGGAAGGGCCGTGCCCACGCAGGTGGCACTGGCGTGTCCCCAGCAGGTGCCACCGCTGTCCCCTGCGGTCACCGTGTGGTCACCGCCCAGGGAGGCGCCACCGCTGCCGCCTCTGTGCCCCTCTATCCCCCCCTCATGTCCCCTGCAGGTGCCACCTCTGGTATCCCCTGTGGCCACCACGCGGGGAGGGCCGTGCCAGCCCCTGCAGGTGCCACCGCTGTCCCCCGCTGTCCCCACCCCGGAAGGGCCGTGCCCGGTGCCCTCGGAGGTGCCCTCGGACCGGCCCGACCGGTCCCGCGCTGTCCCCACCCCTCCGTGCCTCAGTTTCCCCCGAGCCTTGGGGACATCCCGGGGACAGCGCGGCCGGAATTCCCAGTCCCTGAAATTTCCCGGGAATTCCCGATGTCTGCGGTTTTCTGGAATTCCCTGAAATTCCCCGGGATTGCTTGGGATTCCGCTGTGCCACCGTCGCCAGGGATGTCCCCAAGGTGTTCCCAGCTGGGGACACGCCCGGAGGACACCGCGGTGGCACCGGGGGGTGGGGACAGCGCCTGGCACGGCTCTGGGGTGGCCTGGCACGGCTCTGGGGACACGCCCGGGCCGGGCTTGGCACGGCTCCGGCCTCGGCAGGGCACGGCCAGGGCGGGGCTTTGGCACCGCTGGGGACACGCGGGTGTGACATTGGCACGGCTTGGGCACGCCCGGGTGTGACACCGGCACAGCCCGGCACGGCTCGGGTCACCTTGGGCACGCTTTGGCAAAGCTTTGCCCCAGTTTCCCCCCGCTTTTATCCCAGTTTCCCCCATGTTTTGGCAAATTTTATCCCGATTTTCCCCCAATTCTATCCCAACTTTACCAGCAACTTTTCCGCCCTTTTTTCCCAATTCTCCCCATTTCTTCCCAATTCTCCCCATTTTTTCCCAATTCTCCCAACTTCCCCTTGTGGGCGTGCCCACATTGCCTCATTACCAAATTTAGCCGTGCCCAAACATGGGCAGGACCCAGAGGGGGCGCGGCCAAACCCCGGGGGCGTGGCCGGAGTGGGCGTGGCCACCTGGCTCAGGTGAGGCGGAAGTGGCGGCGGGGCCATGAACGGACTCCCGGGCTGGGCCGCGCTCCCGGAATCCCCGGTAAGGACCCCCCGGGACCCTTCCCCGCGTTCCGAAATCCTGCCCCAAAAATCCTCCCCAAATTCCTGCGGCATTCCCAAAAAGTTCCTGGATCTTCCGCAAAAATCCCCGGGAAAATTCCTTTCCTTTGGCTCTTCCCGGAACTCCCGGGATTTTTTTCCCCCGTTTTGGGATCCCTTTGGCGTTCCCAGGATCTCGCCCCAAATTCCCAGATCCTTCCCAAAATTCCTGGATTTCTTCCCTAAAATCTTCGGGACCCTTTCCCGAAATTCCTGGATCCCCTTCCCAAAATTGCCGGGCCTCTCCTTTCCCCACTCCCGGAACTCTCGGGCTCTTCCCGCCCTCCTGGGAGGAGTTTGGGAGATCTCAAATCCCTTTGTAATTCCTGGGACCTTATTCCCAAAATTCCCAAATCCTTCCCAAAATTCTCGAATCCCTTTTCTAAAATCCCCGGGACCACTCCCCAAAATTCCTGGGTCCCTCGTTTTCCTCATTCCCGGAATTCCCGGAATTCCTGGGATTTTTTCCCCCCTCCTGGAACGACTTTTGGGGGATCCCAAACCCCCTTGGAATTTCCGGGACCCCTCCCAAAATTCCCAGATCCTTCCCATAATTCCCTCGGGTTCCTTTCCCTAAAATCCCCGGGACCCCTCCCCAAAATTCCCCGGTCCCTCCTTTTTGTCATTCCGGGAATTTTCGGGATGATTTTTTGGGCTTTCCCAAATCCCTTTTTCCCACCTTCCAACCCCAAACCCATCCGGGATTTTCGGGATCTTCCCGCCTCCAATTTCCAATGGAATTCCCGGGAATCTCTCCCCAAAATCCTCTCCCGAAATCAAGATTGTTTTGGGAATTCCGAACCCCAGGAGGCGGGGCCATCCTGGAATTTTCCTGCTGGGATTTGAGGAGATTTCCCAATTTTTTTCCCGAGTTTTTTCCCGCTTTTCCTAGCCGGGCCTTGGGGCGGGGCTGGTGCATTCCCAAAAATCTAACCCCGCCCCAAATCCCAGGGAATTTGGGAATTTTGTGTCTCAAATCCCAACGATCCTAGCTTTTTTATGGATTTGGGGAACTCTGGGATTTTTCCCGGGATTCCAGACTGCTTTTCCCAATTTTCCAGAGGGAAACTCCTCATTTCCAGCCTTTTAAGGAGCAGTTTGGGATTGCTGGGAATTCCCAAATTCCTGGGGTTTTTTTGGGATCTCCACTCCTGGAATTTTTGGGATTCTCCATTCCAGGATTTTTGGAGTTCCCTCCCCATCCTCCCCAGCTTTTCCCAAAAAATCCTTTGGAATGATGGAAAAAACCTTGGAAAAATGGGAAAACTTGCCTTGGGAATTCTGGGATGAGGTTGAGATTTTGGGATTCCCCATCCCAGGAGTTTTGCGATTTCCAAAATTCCCATTCCCAGTGAATTCCCCCAAAAAGTCCCCCTGGGCTTGGGCTGGAAAACTCCTTGGAATGAAAATTTGGGAATTTTCCAGTTCAGGGCAGACTTTTCCCAGCAGGAGCTGAGCATGAGGCGTCCCATGGAATTCCCAGAATTTCCCAGCCCTGAAAACTCCCCTGGATCCCTGGAAGATTCTGGAGGGGGCCCCAAATCTGCCTGGAATCCGGAGGTGAGTCCTTGAATTTTTGGAAAATCCCCCCCCACAAAAATCCGGATCCAGTGTCTCTTTTCCTTCCCTTTCTCATTCCCAATCCCAGCAGAGAAATCTGGGAACGGTGGGATTTTT
Source organism: Arremon aurantiirostris (assembly GCA_035583995.1). NCBI lineage: Eukaryota > Metazoa > Chordata > Aves > Passeriformes > Passerellidae > Arremon > Arremon aurantiirostris. The sequence goes on from JAXCLO010000101.1 coordinate 7,233,785, forward strand.
CCCAGATTTTTCCAGGATTTATCCCAAATTTATCCTGGATTTCTTCCCCGTTTATCCCAGATTCTTTCTGGATTTATCCCAAATTTTTACCGGATTTTTACTGGATTTCTTCCCAATTTACCTTGAGCTATCCATTTGCCCAAAATGCTAATTTTTAGCCCCGATTTTAAAGCGGGTTTAACCCTTAGGAGGCCGGGCCGGTGCTGAGGCTGCGCCTGCCCCGAGACCCCCCCGGGGAGCCCCGGCCCAAACAGAAGGTGCGGAAGAAGCGGGAATGGGAGGGGGGATATTTGGGAATTTCAGGGAAAAATGAGAATTTTGGGGGGAAATCTGAGAGTCTGGGGGAAAATTTGGGTATTTGGGGGGGGAAAAAGGGGAGTTTTGGGGAGGAAAAATGTGGGTTTTGGGATCATTCTGGGAATTTTTTTGGGAATTGTGGTGAAAATTCAGGATTGGGGGGAAGAATGGGAAATCTGGGATTTTTATGGGAATTTTGAGGGGAAATTCCGGGAATTTTGGGAAAAACTGTGGGTTTTGGGAGGAAAATGGGAATTTTTTGGGTAAAAGGGGAATTTTGGGGGGAATTCTGGGAGGAAATTCAGGACTTTGGGGGGAGAAAGTGAGATTTGGGATTTTTCTGGGAATTTGGGGGGGGAAATCTGGAAATTTTGGGGTCTTGGGAGGAAATTTGGGAGTTTGGGGGATAAAAACAGGAATTTGGGAGAGGGAAAATGGGAATTTTGGGATAATTCTGGGATTTTGGGGATGAAAATTCAGGATTTTGGGGGAAGTCTTGGCTTTTGTGGTAAAATCCAGGATTTTTGGGATCATTTTGGGAGAGAGAATGGGATCATGGTTTTCCCAGATTTATCCACAGCAGGGAATAGCTGAAAATCCTGGGGTTTTCCATGAAAATCCTGGAATTTTGCCTCCAAATCTGGGATTTTCGGGACAATTCCCACCTGGCCACCACCCTGAGGGTGGCAGATCCCAATTCTGGGCATTTCTTGGGAATTTTTTCCCAAAATTGCTGCATTTTCCCCCAAAGCCGGTGGGCAGAGCCTTTGCCATGGTGGCCAAGAGATCCGACGGGAATTCCTTGGCCTCGGAGTGCGTCAAATCCAAGGACGGTGACGAGGAGATCATTAAGGTGCCCCAAATCCTGGGATTTCCGTGTGGAATTTTAGGGATAAAACGTGGATTTTTCTGGGATTTAGTGTCTTTGAGGGACTCCAGGTGGAATTTAGGGAATTCATTGTGGATTTTAGGGAATTCCACTCCTTGGGAACAACACGGGTGGGGAAACCCCTCCCAAAACAAATCCTGGAAAATTAAAATTTAACAGGAAAATTCAGGGACAAAAAATTCCGGGAAATTTTGGGAAGCCTTGCCCAACCCCTCTGGATCCGTTGGAATTCCCAGAGGGATTTGGGACGTTCCCAATCCCGTTTCATTCCCGTTCCCATTGCAGGTATACCTCAAGGCTCGCGCCGACCACGAGGAGCCGGTGACACAACTCAAGAGCGAAGTCCGGCACATCCAGGAGGTGAGATTCCCGAAATTCCACAAAATTTCCTGAAAATTTCTGCAAAATTCCCACAAATTCCTGTAAAATTCCCTGATTTTCTCACAAAAGTCCCTGAGCTTACATGAAATTCCCAAAAAATCCTCCCAAAATTCTCCAAATCTCAGCTCAAATTTCCCCCAAAACTCCCAAAAAATTCTCCTCAAAATTTCCTCAAATGTACCCCAAAATGTCCACAGATTCGCCCCAAAATCACTCAAAATTCCACAGAAATGTCTCCGAATTCCCCTGAAATTCCCACAAAATTCCCCCAAATTTTCCCTGAAATATCTCAAAATTCCCCAAAAGTTCCCCAGATTTCCAAATTTTATTTTCATTTATTTTCCTTTCATTGGATCTTTCCCCATTTTTACTTGGACTTTTTAACATTTTTTCCCCCCTCCCAATTCCCTGGAAATTCCCACATCCCAAGTAAAACCCCAACTTTTCCCTTTTTTTTCCCAGGCCGGGAGTGCCCTCAAAAAACTCCGTGAAGATTTAAGCACCAAACTCCAGACCCGGACGGAATTTCTGGAATTCCGGGAATTCCAGGAGAGCTCAGAGGTAAAAAATTAGGGAATTACAAAACAAAAAAAAAAGTGGAATTTTCCCCTGGAAAAACCATTCCAGAGGAGTTTTGGGTGGAAAAAAGGGGATAATCCCATTTTTTTCCGGTGGGAAAAGGAAAATTCCCATTTTTTTCAGGGAAAAAGGGAGGAATTCTCCTTTTTGGGGGGGTTGAAAGGGAAAATTTCCAATTTTTGATAGGGAAAACAGGAAAATACCATTTTTGGGTGAAAAATGTGAAATTTGGAATTTTCTGGAGGGATTTCACAGCTCCCAGGGACGATCCTGGAATTTTGGAGTTGCTATTTTGCCAAAATTCCCAAATTTTGCCCCAAATTGGAAGTAGGAGCAGGTCCTGGAAATAAAGAAAAGGGGGGAAAATGGGGATAAATACATAGAAATTTAGGAATAAATCGATCTAAATTGGGAATACATCCATTGAAATTTGGGAAAAGAGAATTGGGGAATTAGAAAGATTTGGGATAAATCCCGATTTTCCCCCTTTTTTCCCTGGATTCCAGGTGGTGCTGGAGAAGCGGAACCAGAGCTGCTCCTGCCGGGAAAATTCCCAGGATAATCCGGTAGGGAACGGAAAAAAATTCTGGAATTTTCCAGGACAGGATTTGGGTTAGGGTGAAAATGTTTAAGAGACCCGTTTTCCACCCAAAAATGGGGAATAGTTGGGGTTAATTTGGGAATATTTGGTGTTGTCCACCAAATTTTGACTCCTGAAATTCCAAGTTTTATTTGGGATTTGGGAGATTCGGATTTTAGCTAAAAATCCCAAATTTTGTGAATTTTTGAGCTCTTGGAAAATTAAAAATTTGGGATTCTTGACCTCTGGGAAAACTCAAAAATGTGGGAATTTTTGACATCTTGGAAACGCCAAGTTTGGGGAATTTTGGAGCTCTTGAAAAACACAAAATTTGGGAGTTTTGGGATGTATGGGGGACACTGGGGCCTTTTGGGGCCGTTCCCGCAGGAGGACCCCGAGGCCCCGCGGCTCCTGTGGAGGCTCCAGGAGGCGGAAAAGCGGCACCAGCTGGAGCGGAGCGGCCTCGAGGTGAGCCTGGGATTCCCAAAAACCCGGAATTTCACCCAAATTCAGCAATCTTGGAGGAGAATTTTGCCCAAACTCTGGAATTTTAGGGGCAATTCTGTCCAGAATCTGGAATTTTAGAGGAGATGCTGGGGTTTTTGAGGAACTATTCCCCTTGGGGTTTTTTGAGGGATCTCCAGGAAAATCCTCCTGCCAAGGAAAGTCCTGGAATGTGTCCTGGGATCCCGGGAGAGCCGGAATTCCCGGAATTCCTGGATTTCCCATTGCAGAGGGCGCTGCTGCGGTGCCAGGAGGACGCGGAGCGGGCGGATTCCGCCCGCAGCCGAGCGGAGACAGAGGTGGAGCAGCTCCAGAGGCTCCTGGCAGGCATGGAAAAGGTGATCTGGGATCGGGATCGGTGGGTTTGGGATCAGGAACCAGCCCTGGGATAAGTGGATTTGGGATTGGGATGAGTCGGAGGCCATTCCCGATATCCCACCCCATTCCTGATATCCTGACCCATTCCTGGTTTTCCACTATCCCATTATCCCTGTATCCCATTATCCCATATCCCATTATCCCAATATCCCATTATGCCATTATTATCCTGTTATCCCAATATCCCATTATTATCCCGTATCCCGTTCCCCAATCCGCAGGATCACCGGGATCTGCTGGCACGGATGGAGTCTGGACAGGCGGAGCTGGAGCGGCTCCGGAAGGCGGAAGGGGAGAGAGCGGCGCAGCAGGAGCGGTGGGAATCCGAGAGTGGGAATTCTGGGAGTCTGGGAATCCGGGAATGGGAGTTCCGGGAATGGGGGAATCCTGGGAATGAGAAAATCCCAGGAATGCCCAATTCCTGATGTCCCGACTTGTTCCCAATATTTGAGGGTCTTTTGGGATGGGCCGTCCCAGTTTTTTGTAGGGCTGGGCATTCCCGCATTTTTTGGGACAGGTATTCCCAGGGTTTTTTTGGGGTGAGCATTCCTGGTTTTTTTTGTGGTGGACATTCCCTTTTTTTTTCTTTGAGTGGGAATTCCAGAATTTTATGGCTGTGGACATTCCCAGTTTATTTTAGGTGAACATTCCCATTTTTTTTTTGGGATGAGCATTCCCATGTTTTTCTGCTGTGAGCAATCTCAGTTGTTTTAGCCGAACACCCCCAATTTTTTTTGGATGTGACCATTCCCAGGCTGGTTTTGGAGGAGGAATTCTGGGGTTTCTTTTGATGTGAGCATTCCCAGTTTCTTTGGAGACTGTTCCTGGAGATTTTTCCCGGTATTTTCTCAGCTCATCCCAGCTGGAGAAGGAGGTGGCAGGGCTCCGGGAGAAAATCCATCACCTGGACGACATGCTCAAGAGCCAGCAGCGCAAAGTCCGCCAGATGATCGAGCAGGTGATGGGAAAACTGGGAAAAACCTTGGAAAATCCAGGGAAAAAATGGGCAAAACACTGGGGAAAAAATGGGGAAAAATTCCCGGGGAAAAGGGGGGAAAAAACAGGGGAAAACCAGAGGAAAACCCAGGAAAATTCTAGGAAAACTTAGGAAAAAACCTGGGAAAGAACCTGTGAAAAATCTTGGGAAAAACCTGGGAAAAAACATGAAAAAACCTGGGAAAAAACATGAAAAAATCTGGGAAAAACTGGGGGAAAATCTGGGAAAAACTGGGGGAAAATCCAGGAAAAAACAGGGAAAAATCTAGGCAAAATCCATAAAAAATCTGGGGAAAATCCAAGAAAAACTAGGAAAACAATCTTGGGAAAAAAGAGGGAAAAATAAGAAAAAAGCAGGAAAAACCCAGGAAAAATCCGGGAATTGCCAAACCCTTGGAAATGTCCGGGTTGCAGCTGCAGAATTCCAAGAGCGTGATCCAGGCCAAGGACGCAGTGATCCAGGAGCTGAAGGAAAGAGTTTCCTACCTGGAAGCAGAGGTGGGGCCTGGAGTTCTGTGGGCTGGATCCGAGCTTGGATCTTTTTGGAATGTTGGGATCGGGGTTGGGCTCCTTGTGGGGGTGGTTGGGGAACTGGGTATGGGGGAAAAGCAGGAAAAAGGTGGGAAAAGCAGGAAATAGGGAGGAAAAGGGTGGGAGGGAATCAAGACCTAGAAAGTCCCACAAGACCAAAAAAAAAACAGCTGGAAAAAGCCCCAAATTCCCAACCTGAGCCTGACCATTTCTGCCAGGATTTGGGAAATACCTGGGAAATTCCCAATCCAACAGTGAGATTGAGGATTTTGAGATGGAAAATTCCCCCGATCCTCATTTTTCCTGGGACCAACCTTCCCAAATAACTCAGGAACTCCCCAGTCACATTCCTACGCTCCAAATTACCCCAAATCCCAGAAATTCCCATTCCGAGCACAGAGGGACCATCCCAAGGCAGCTCTCCATGGTTGGAAAATCCTTTCCAGATCCCAAATCCTGTTTTTTTTTCCCCAGAATCTGGAGATGCATGACCGGATTGAGCACCTGATCGAGAAACAAGTGAGCCGGGGCGGGAGCAGTGCCCGCGCACGCTCCAAGTCGGAATACGTCAGCAGGTACGGTGGGAATTCAGGGATCAGGGTCAGGAATTCTGGGATCTGGGTTGGGAATGGTGGGATTCAGGTTGGGAACTCCAGGACCTCTTCTGGATTTGGGGATTCTCCTTGCATTAGGCAATGAACTTTTGGATTTGGGGCTGCAGTTTTGGAAGTGCTGTCTGGATTTTGGGGATTGTTTTTGGGATTTTGGGATGAACTGTTGGGTTTTGGGGATTTTCTTCTGGATTTGGGGATTTTCTTCTGGATTTTGGGATGAACTGTTGGATTTTGGGGATTCTCTTCTGGATTTAAGGACTAACTTTTGGAATTTTGGGATGCTCTTCCAGATTCGGGGATAATTGAAATCTCCCATAATTTTTCCACATCTGCAGCAGATCCCAAATCCCTCCCGCAGTAATTTGTAGGAATCCAGATCTCCCCAAAACCCTTTTCCCTGTTTTTTCCTACTGAAAATTCCTTTTATTTTTTTTCCCCTTTTCCCAGCAAACGCCTCCCAGGCCCAAAGCCACTGCCCCTGATCCGAGTGGTGGAAACCTGAATTTTGGGGTCTGGGCCCAGCCGGATCCTTCCCCTTCGGAATGACCGGAATTTCCGTCTGGAGTCAGAGCCCTTCCCGAGGGAAGAGGTTTGGGATCGCCCCGGGCACGATTCCAGGTCGGAATCGGGAATTTTCCCCCTTTTCCCAGCGATTTTCCGGCTCTCGCCATTCCCATGTGGAGTCCAGAGGTTTTTCCTAACCGGATTTGGGATTTCACCTTTTTTTTTGGGAATTTCCAAATCAAAATCTTGGATTCTGCTTTTTTCCTGAAGAAAGATTCCAAAAAGCTGGGAGCCACCACACTGTCAATCTCCAACACCACCCTTGGACTTGGAAAATGCTCTCCCAACCCTAAAAATTCCATGTCTTTCTGTTGAATCCTGTGTTTTTCCCACGTAATTTCCTGCTTTTCCCACAGAATTACATGCTTTCCCCCCCCAAATGATTATTGTTGAAAGTCCCGTGATTTTGGGATTTTATTCCCTGTATTTATTTCTGTAAATTATCAGAGTCTCCGGGTGAGGTGGGGGATGGGCACAGGCCGGAATTCTTGGGAATTTTGGCCCAGGACTGCCCCAATCCCACGTTTGACCCCGGAGGCTCCAACCAGGATCCCTCGGGATTCCCTTGGAATTTTTTAATTCCTGGTTTTCGTATTAAAGATAAAAAATTCTGTCTGCTTTAAATCCCAGAAGTTGTGGTTGGTTGGAAAAGATTGGGAATACTGGGGGGAAGGTGGGGGCTTTTTTCTGGGTTTTTTGGCTTTTTTGGTTTTTCCAGGTCCTGATTCCATGGGAATGGTGAAACTTTGGCATTGGGATTTTCCCAGTTTTCAAAACCAGGGGTGGGCTCAGGTTGGGAATTTGGGGATTTTTCCAGGGTTTTTCTTTTTGGCTTTTGGGGTTTTTGCGGGTCCTGATTCCATAGGAATGGGGTAACTTTGGGATTGTGATTAGGGTTTTCTGGGTTCCCAAAACCTGGGGGACTCAGGGTGGGATTTGAGGGGTCTCGGATTCACCTCCATATCCCAAGAATTCCTCTTCAAAAAGTCTGGAGCCCCAGGATCCATGGATTTACGGGGAGTGGGGCCTGGGGACACCCGAGACCTGCAGGAACGACCAAGAGGGAACCTCCAGGAGAACTGGGAATGGTCAAGGGATTGCTGGAAATGACCAAGAGAGAAAAAGATGAAAAAAGGAGAGATAAATGAAAATAAAAAGAAAAATACAGGAAAATACAGAAGAAAAAAAGAGAAAAAGAGAAACCACGGCCCTTTTCCCTGGCAAACCAAACTCACCTGCCCCGCTTCTGCACGCCAGATTGCAGGAGCCACCTGCCACTGTCAAACCAGCCCGACTCGGCACTGCTGCCACCTTGGGTCTGGGCACCATCCTGCGCGGCGTGGCATTTCAGGAGCCGGACGGCCACTCTCGGCCACAGGCCCCCGAACACAAACCACGGCCCTTTTCCCTGGCAAACCAAACTCACCTGCCCCGCTTCTGCACGCCAGATTGCAGGAGCCACCTGCC
>JAXCLO010000101.1:7504598-7517302 GCA_035583995.1 Arremon aurantiirostris
CAGGGCCAGGCACCCACATAGGGCAGACACCCACTCAGGGCAGGGCCAGGCACCCCCCCCGGGCAGGGGCAGGCAGCGAGCGGCCCCCAGCAGCAGCCGCCCGTCGGCCGCGGCCCCGCAGAGCAGCCGGTCCAGCACGGCCTCGGCGCCCGCCAGCAGCCGGCGCAGGTCGAAGCCGCGGCGTCGGGCGAAGACGCGGGCGATGCCCCCGCGGGTCAGCAGCGACAGGATCTGCTCGTGAACGAAGGCCAGCTCCCGCCGCAGCTGCGCCGCCGATTGACGTGTGCGGGACACCGACACCAGCAGCAGCGGGCCCCGCTGCTCGAACACCAGCGTGCGGTCCTCTGCGGGGGAGAGAGGGGACACGGCGGTCACACGGGACAGGGGGACATGGAGGGTTTGGGGGTAACCAGATGTACCTGGACAGGTGTCATTTTGGGGTGTGGTGTTTTTGGAGAGTGGCTGTAGCAAGGTAGGGTTTTTAGGGGGCTGGCAGGACCCAGGAAGGGGTTTGGGGGGGATGAGAGTTTTGGGGGGCTGGTTGTACCCCGGCAGGCTGATTTGGTAGATTCAGCTGTACCTGGGAGAGGTGATTTTGGGGGTGGTGGTTTTTGGTGGTTTTGAGAGGTTGTGTTTGGAGGGGGCTGTTTGGAGCAGGGATTGCTGTACCTGTGGGGGCTGTTTCAAGACTACCTGTGGGCAGGGCTGGGCAGGTTTGAGGTTACCCACAGGTTTGTGTAAATTTGGGGATTCCATGTCCACCCCCTGCTGGCCCCGTACCGGAGCAGATGGCCCGGATGGCGTTGCCGCCGCTCTGGATGAAGGACACGAGGGCCATCATGACACCCATGGTGGCCGCCAGCGCCTCCTCGTTGCCGTGCCGGGAGTAGATCGGCTTCCCCGCCTCGCTGAGCACGAACACGTGTTTGCGGCGCGCCCGCCAGCCCGCGGCCGCCACGTCCTCGTCCGCACCACGCCGCCCGCCTGGGGCCGATGTGGCTGCCGCTGCCGTCACCGCCGCCGTCACCTCCTCCTCTTCCTCACCAGGGTTACACACTGGGGATGTCACTGCTGTTGTCACCTCCTCCTCTTCCTCCTCATGGTGACACTCTGAGGATGTCACTGCTGCCGTCACCTCCTCCTCTTCCTCCTCACGGTGACACACTGGGGATGTCACTGCTGCTGTCACCTCCTCTTCATCCCCTACAGGAGGACGTGCTGGGGACGTTGCTGCCATGGTCATCTCCTCACTGGGTTGAATGCCTGGGGATGTCACTGCTGCTGTCCCCACTGTGGTCATCTCCTCCTCCTTGTCCCCAAGTGGGGGACACCCCAGGGATGTCTCTGCTGTGGTCACCTCCTCCTCCTCCTCACCAGGATGACAGCCCTGGGACATTGTGGCTGCTTCTGCTGTCACTGCTGCCACCACATCCTCATCCCTACCTTGGGATGTCTTGGCCACTGCCACCTCCTCCTTCTCCTCACTGGGGTGGCACGTCAGGGACACTGTGGCTGTCACCACTGCTGCCACCTCCTTGTGCTCCTCCTCCTCATGGCAACACATGGATGATGTCATGGCTGCCACTGCTGTCACATCTTCCTCCTCATCATCTCCGCTGTGGTGGCAGCTCGGGGACACCGTGTCCACTGTCCTCGCTGGCTCCATCTCTGCCTCACCTGTGACCAGCAGGGGGCGCCGGGGCGGTGCCTGCACACCTGGACAGCCCCGCCCTGCCCCACCCTGCACACACCAAGGGCGGGGTCAGGGCTCCTGGGCACCTGTGGGGGAGGTGGGGTGGGGTCACCGGGGGCGTGGCTCCACAGACCACACCCCACCCCTAAGCCACACCTTGTGGCCACACCTCCAGGCCCACCCAGTACGTCCTAACCCTGGTGGTCTTCGCCTAGGCCACGCCCACTGACATCAAGCCACGCCCCCACAGAGGCTTACTCCGGAACACCCCACACGTGCCACACAGGCCACGCCCCTAAAGTGAAACCACGCCCATACCACCGTTAGCCACGCCCCAAAAAACTTTAGCCCCGCCCAGGGAGCCCCGGGCAACCCCGCCCCCTCACAAAGCCCCGCCCTCCGGCGATATCGCCCCCGGGGCCGCCCCCGCCCCACTCAGGCCCCGCCCCCGCTCAGGCTCCGCCCCCCGTCGTGCCCGCCCCCGCTGTCCCCGCCCCCGCGCTGTCCCCGCCCCGCGCGCGCTCACCGGCCGCGCTCCCGCTCCCGCCGCCACGGCCGCTTCCGGGGCCGCTGCGCCGCGCGCCCCGTGACGTCACCGCGCCGCCGCATCCACCAATCACCGCGCGGCGCGAGGGAAGGGGGCGCGGCCTCCGCGCGCCCGACCAATCAGCGATCGCAGGGCGGGGCCTAAAGAGTGACGCCTCTTTTGGCGGGTTCTCCCGCTCCACCCCCTTCCCTCATGACTCCCTGTGACGTCAGACGGGGCGGGGTCAGAGCTCAGCCTCATGACGAGGGGCGGGGCCAGAGCGATCCCTATAGCGGCTATAGGCGCCTGGCCCCGCCCCCCAGGGCCATAGGGAACCCCTCAAGGTGTGGGGCACCACCGTGATCGCCCCGGCACGGCCCCATCCGCCTTCAGCGCCTCCCGGGTGAGCCCCAGGAGCCACAGACACACCGGTGCGGCTTTAGGGCACCCCAAAAACTCTACAGGCACCCACAAAGAGCTCTAGCGCACCCCAAAAATTCTACAGGCACCCACAAAGAGCTCTAGGACACCCCAAAAACTCTATAGGCAGCCCCGAAGAGCTTTAGGGAACCCATGCAAGGACTGTAGGGTCCATAAGGACACCCAAAATCTCTACTGAGGCTCTGGATATAGAGCCCCCCTATAGAGCCCCTCTAGAGTGACTGCAGGGGCAATAGGGACCTGAAAAAGCCCCAGAGGGCCCCTAAAGAGACCCTCCAGATGCTGCAGTGTCTACAGGGACCCCAAGAATTCCTAAAGAGCCCCAAAACAGCCCTTGCATTGTCTATAGGGACCCCAAGAAGCCCAAACCAGCCCCTGCAGTGTCCATAGGGTCCCTCAGGAGCCCCCCCAAAGCCCCACAGGGAATTCCCAGCGCAGCTTTAGGGTCCAGCCCAGGGGCGGGGCTCCACCCGGGGGCGGGGCCCGGGGGGCACTGAAAACCCCCCAGGTTCCCTCCGTACCCCACACACCTGCGACGACCCCCCGAGACCCCCATGGCACCTCCACCGCCCCCCGGCCACCTCAGCCTGGCCCGCGGGGTTCAGGTGAGGGCGGACCCCGGTTCTGAGGGGAGCTCGGGGGGCCTCGAGCATCCGGGGCGGGGTGGGGGCCCGAGGGCGGCCGCGGCACTTCCTGCCCCCGGAAAGGGGAAGTGAAAGAAGGGACCCGGACGGTCGAGGGGGGACCCCAAGAGCTCGGGGAGCCCCGAAAGGTTGGGGGGACGCGGGAGCTTTGGCCGCTCCCGTCTGGGGGGCTGCAGGTGACCCCCCCTGCCTCCCCAGCCCCCCCTGTACCAGGACGCCGTGGCCCGCCGGGCTCTGCGGCCCGCGCTGCTCAGGTGAGTGCTCGCAGAGGGGACAGGTGACAGGGACAGCGGGGACAGGTGTCCCCTCCGTCCCCTGCCCTCCCTCCAGGAGCGTTTCGGTGCCAGCCGAGCCCCCCGCGCCCCCCGCCATGGATGTCACCTACGCCGTGGTCAACAAGCCCCGCCGAGGGGGCGGAGCCGCGGGGAGAGGCCCCTCCCCTTTGGGAAGAGACCACGCCCCCTTCGGACGAGACTCCGCCCCCTCGGGCACGTGCTCGCTGCCGGGCAGCCCCGTGCGCCGCCCCTCCCCCAGCCCGGCAGGTGAGTGGAGGGGGTCGGGGGGGTTTGGGGGGCTCAGGGGGCTCCAGGATCGATAATTCTGACCCTGATCCCCCCCAGGCTCCCCCAGACCCTCGGATGGCGCCTACGAGGTTGTGACCCCCCCTACCGACACTGGCAGTGGCCCCTGCCTGGGTGAGCATGGGGGGGTCTCGGTCTCTGGGAGGGGTTTGGGGGGTCCTGGGGGGGTTTAGGGGGGACATCAATGTCCAGGCCCCCCTCACTGACCCCCTGCTCTCCCTGCTCCTCCCCTCAGGGTTTAATTTCCGCATTGGGAAGCCCAAGGGCCCGCGGGACCCCCCGGCCGAATGGTCCCGGGTGTGAGGGGGGGGTCTGGATCCCTGGGCCCCCCCCACAGAGGAGGGGCCGCAGCAGAACCCAGCTGATCCTTACAGAACCCGATATAGACAAAACCGATTTATTGTCACAAATAAAAACTGATTGTGAGAAACCCAGCCGTGCCTGGGCCAGTCCAGAGAGGTCTCAGGTCTGCAGGTGGGTCCCACCTGGGGGGGTCCTGGGGGGGCTCAGGTGGCGCTGAGCAGGCGGCGCTTGGGGGCCGTGGCCGTGTACGGGTGCCAGCGCCACTCCACGTCGGCCGCGTCCCCCTGCTCCAGGGTCCCCAGGCGGATCAGGTAGGCTGGGGGGGACACACGAGGGGGGGTTGTTGGGACATTTAGGGACACATGGAGACACTTTTAGGGCTGTTGGGGACAGCAGGGGACACTCACGCCTCAGCTGGAAGCGGGGTCCCACCTCCTCCAGCTCCACCGTCCGCCCCCCGCGCCGGTACACGTGGTTCCTGTGGGGAGCGGGGGGGGGGTCAGAGGGGTCTGGGGCAGGGGTGGGGGTCTGTCCGTGTCCCTGTGTCCCCACGTGTCACCCACCGCACTAAAATGACGTCATCCTCGTTGGCGAAGGTCACCACGCGGCGGCTGTCGGGACGGGGGACGGGAAACAGGTGCTTCAGGATGGTGCCGACCTAAGGGCAGGGATGGGGACAGGGATGGGGTCACCCCACCCCTGGGGCCTCCCGTGTTCCCCACCAGGGAACACCAGGTCCCCATTTCCTCCCCCATATCCCCTCACATCCCCCCAGGTGTGTGTCCCCTTTCCCCTCCTGTTCCCCTTTCTCCCCTCCTGTCCCCCCATGTCCCCACTGTCCCCCCCTATGTCCCAAGTGTCCCCCCATGTCCCCATTGTCCCCCCATGTCCCCACTGCCCCCCTGTGTACCCACTGCCCCGCTATGTCCCCAGTGTCCCCTCCTGTCTCCCCACTGTCCCTGCCATGTCCCCAGTGTCCCCCTGGCCGTACCCTTTTTCCCAGCGTGGAATCCAGGCGCAGCAGCAGCAGGTGGGGGGCGGCCAGCGGGGCCCCCCCGAGCCCCCCGACCTCCTGGCGCAGCACGGCCCCGCTCAGGGTGAAGTGGGCAGTGGGGCCGTGGGGCAGGTGGGACACGGTCAGCCCGTCTGGGGGGGGTGGAGCTTGATCAGGCCACACCCCCTTGGGATTAGCCCCACCCATTCCCTTTGTCCCTCAGGTTTTAGGTTTTATATTTTTCAGAGTTTGTGCTGCTTTAGTGTGTGAGTTTGGGCTTCACATTAAACGTTGGTGAGCTCTCTGCACTGACTAGGACACAAAGCAATTCCTTCTCTAGCTGGTGACAAAGCATAAATTATTCAAATCTCAGGCCCAAGAACATGAACATTTTGGATTGAAAAAAGAAAAGCAAGAAAGATGGAACTCCATAACCTAAAGCTGTAATTAGACAATTAACTCCAATATGCAAATGGAGCAGAACTTATAAAGTAAAACCCTGTGACCAGTTACCCATTTTGTGACCATTTTGGTTCACCCTGGGTCCATTTTGTAACCATTTGAGTCCATCTTGGGTTCATTTTGTGACCATTTGGGTCCATCTCGGTCCATTTTGTGACCATTTTGGTTCACCTCGGGTTTATTTTGTGACCATTTTGGTTCATTTTGTGACCATTTGGGTCCACCTTGGATTAATTTTGTAACCATTTTAGTCTACATTGAGTTAATTTTGTGACCATTTGGGTTCATTTTGTGACCATTTTGGTTCACCTCGGGTTCATTTTGCGCCCATTTTGGTTCACCTTGGGTGCAGCCCTGGCTGGGCTCTTGTGCTGCCCAAGGTGCATCTACTGAGTCCTTCCTTTTAATAAATCCCTAATTTATTAATTAACTCTCCCTATCTCTGCTCTATCTCAGCCTTCCCAAGGCAGCCCCTCAGCCCCTCCCTGCCAAACAGAGACCCCCGAAGGTGCCCCCAGCCCCACATTTGGCACTGACCGGGCCGCCCGCGGGTCTCGTGCAGCACCAGCAGGTCGGTGATGCCCGCGGCCCGGCACGCCGCCACCAGAGCGCCCAGCTCGGCACGGCCCCGGTTCATGCGGCGAGCCCCGGGCAGCAGCAGGCACAGCTCCTGGGGACAGGGACATGGGGACACGGGGAAGGGTCAGGGACAGCCCTGCCACGCCCTGTTTGTGTCACTCCTTACACAGCGTGCCCCTGCTTGAGCCACTGCAGCGTCAACAGGTGCCCCAAATCACCTTCCTTGTATCCCCCAAATCACCCCCCATGTCCCCTAAATCACTTGTCATGTCCCCCAAAAACCCCCTCGTGTCCCCAAAATCACCTCCCCTTTGTGTCCCCTAAATCACCTTCCCATATCCCCCAAATCACCCCTCCTGTGTCCCCAAAATCACCCCCCCTTGTGTCCCCCAAATCACCTCTTCCATATCCCCAATCACCTCCCCTGTGAACCCCAAATCACCCCCCTTTGTCCCCAATTCTGTGTCCCCCTCTGTCCCCCCAGCACAGGGTGACCATGACACACCCATCCCTGGCCACGCCCCTTCCCATATTTTAAGGTCACAAGGAGCCACGCCCACTTTTAGGCCACACCCACAAAGTCTCCTCTCACTCCTATGGGTTTTACTGGCCAGCATTAGCTTAGCCCTCAAGGGGTGGGGCCAAATAAGCCCCTCCCACTTCCCCAGCCACACCCACCTAAAAGCCAAGGCCCCATGGGAACAGCCACAGGGGGTGGGGTCAGGGTGCTAAGGCTGGGCCACACCCACCTCAGAGCCACACCCAGCTTTAGCCACACCTACGTTAACCCACACTCTACCAGAGCCACACCCACCCACGACCACACCCATATCTGGCCACACCCACCCCCAAACCACACCCACACTTAGCCACGCCCACCTTGGCAAAGAGCCGCAGGCGGGCGCTGGGGTCACGTGACGTCGTCACCATCACCTTGGGGGGCTCCAGCCCCGCCCACCTGTACTCGTCATCCTGGCTGTCACCTGTCTCTGGGGGCGGGGCTTTGTCAGGCCACGCCCCCTGCATTCCCAGCCCCGCCCACTGCAGCCCCACCCCGGGGTGATTGGGGTCAATCCAGTGACGGTTCTGAGGGGATTTTGGGGGTTTAATTCTCATTTTGGGGGTTTAATTCCCACTTTGGGGGTTTAATTCCCATTTTGGGGAATTCACAGCTCATTGTGGGGACAACAAGGCCCAAATTTGGGGCGCAGCCCAAACTCTGAGTGTTGGTGCAACCCCACACTCATTTTGGGGTAAATTTAATCTCATCTGCGGAATTTAAAAAACCACAGAGAATTTGAGGAAATTCCTAAAAATGAGGCAAATCTCTTTTTTTTGTGTCTTTTTTTGGGGCTGCCTCCCTCTTGTCCCTGGATTCCCCCCTCCCCATTTTAGAGTCCAGCTCATTCAAGGGTCTTGCCTGTCCCACACCCCTGGGTTTGGAAGTTCCAATCCCCCCCAATTTGGGTTCCCTCTTCCCACCTTTTCCCCAGATTTGGGGTTCCCTCTCACCACCCTCCGCCCCAATTTGGGGCTCCCTCTACCTTGATTTGGGGTCTCTCTCCCCCCAAGATTTGGGGGTCCCTCTCCCCACTCTCCACCCCCCATTTGGGGTTCCCTCTCCCCCTTGATTTGGTTGTCGCTCCTGCCCCATTTTGGGGGTCTCCCTCTCCCCACTCTCCACCCCCAATTTGGGGGTTCCTCCCCCCCAATTTGGAAGTCCCTCTCCCCACTTTTCCCCCTGATTTGGGGGTCCCTCTCCTCCTTGATTTGGTGGTTGCTCCTGCCCCATTTTGGGGGTCCCTGCCCCCCATTTTGGGGGTCCCTCTCACCTCCTGGTGCCTGGAAGTCGAACTCGAGCTCCTTCTGCAGGGCCAGCGCCTCGTGCCGCAGCTCCGTGGGCAGCAGCCGATTCTCTGGGGGGTGAGGACAGAAACGGGGGGGCTCAGACAGGACCCCCAACCCTTCCCAATGCAATACCCCAGCCCCAAATAACCCCCTGGGCCCGCAGCACCCCCATCTCATCTCTTTAACACCCCCAAACATCCCCCAACCCCCTTAAACTCCTTTCTAACCCCTCCAGGCTCTCCTCAACTCCTCCAAATCTCCTTTGCCATCCCCAACCCTCTTTCCACACACCTGAATCTCTTCTAACACCCCTTAACTCCTCCCAAACCCCCCAAAATTCCTCCCGGCCCCTCTTCACCCCTCTTGCTTCCCTTTTCCCCCCTCCGAGCCCCTCTTTCTCCCTTCCCCGGTACCGTCCAGCGCCCGCTTCAGGCTCTCCCTGCGCTCCCGCTGCCGCTGCTGCTGCTGCTCCTTGGCCCGGCGCTGCAGGTACTCCCGGCGCTCCCGGGCCTGGCGACGAAGCTGCGACACGGGGACACACACGGGGACACACTCAGGTGACACCGGCGGTGACACACGGGGGGATGCGAGGGGGAGCGCGGTGAGGGGGATATGGAGGAATGAGGGGATGTGGGGCGCTGAGGGGGCGGCATCGAGGGATGGGGGACAGCGGGGACATCAGGGGACAGCGGGGACATCGAGGGACATCAGGGGACATCGGGGGACAGCGGACACAGAGTGAGGGACGCGTGAGGGGGGATATGGGGACGCTGGGCAGGGGGGAGGGTATGGAAATGAGGGGATGTGGGACACGGAAGGGAGGTTTGGGACGCCATGTGGGACACGAGAGGGACAGTGGGGACACGGGACCACCGACCCAACCCCCGGCCCCTCACCATGGTCGCCGTCCGCGCTGCTCCTCACACGCCGGCACTTCCCAGCACCGCCGCCTCTCATTGGCCGAGCGCAGGCGGACCAATGGGAGCGCGCGATGCTGCCGGAAAGGGGAGGAACCGCTGCGCCCTCACTCAAGATGGCGGCCAGGTCGGCGTCACCTCGCTGAGCTGCCGGCCCTCACGTAGACCCCGCCCCCCGGACAGCGACGCGTGCTGATTGGTCGAGAGGTGCCAGGGCGGGCTGCGATTGGACGAGGCGGGGCCGGGCCTGAGGCCGCGGTGAGGGCGGCGATGGACGGTGAGGGAGGGCCGGGGGCTCCGGGGGTCTCTGGGGGTCCCGGGGATGCTCGGGGAGGGGTCTCGGGGGGATTTGGGGGTCTCCAGGAGACCAGGAGCGTTTTGGGGTGATTTTGGAGGTCTCAGGGATACTGAGGTTTTTTTGAGCGGGTTTCCGGGGGCCCGGGCGTGCTTTGATGGGGCCTCTGAGGGGCTGGGGGGGTCCCCGGGGACACTGAGGGGACACGGGTGACACCGTGGAGACACCGAGCCGGTCCCTGGGTAGGGGCGGCGGTTTTGGTGGGTCTGGGGGAGCCCCTGGGGTCCCCCCGGTGTTGTTTGGGGTCCTGAGCTGTGTTCCCCCTTCCCCAGGGTCGCTGTCGCTGTCCCTGGACGAGGCCGCGCTGGAGGTGATGGAGGCGCTGGAGCTGCTGCAGCAGCGGCGGGAGCAGCTGGAGCAGCACCTGCGGCAGGTGAGGGGACACGGGGACAGTGGGGACACAGAGGGGACACAGCGAGGACACAGTGGGGACACGGCAGGGACACAAGGGGGACACGCCACCCTTCGTAGGGACACGTATGAGGAAGTGTCACCTACCACAGGGACACACCTGGCGGGTGTCACCTGCTACAGGGATGTGCCAACCCCCATGGAGACACAGCTGGGGACAGTCCCCTGCTGTGGGGATGTGGTTGGGGACACACCACCTGTCCTGGACATACTGGGGGGACATGTCACCCGCTGTGGGGACACAAAGGGGACACAGTGTCCTGTGTTCCCCCAGGTGAGTGTCCCTAACGCCATGTCCCTCTGTCCCCAGAGCTGGCTGTCCCTCTGTCCCCTTCAATGTCCCCCTGTGTCTGTGTAGGGGTGGCTGTCCCCGTTCTGTGTCCCCACTGTCCCCACAGGGGTGGCTGTCCCCATGCTGTGTCCCCAATGTCCCCACAGGGGTGGCTGTCCCTGGCTCAGGCCCGTTACTCCCTGGGATGTCACCGCGTCTCGTCCCTGCAGTATGGGGCCACCATGGTGCCCCGAGTCCGTGTGTGCCACAGGTGGGGGACAGGGACACTGGGACATTGGGACATTGGGAGGGACACTGGGACATTGGGGATACACTGAGAGGGGTGGCAGGGACACAGAGAGGGACACTGGGGACACTCAGTGGGGTTACAGGGACATTGGGAGGGACACTGGGGCATTGGGGACACACTCGGGGGTGACAGGGGCACAGGGAGGGACGTGAGAACATTGGGGACACTCAGGGAGGGGACACAAATCGGTGTCCCCAGTTTGGGCAGGTGACACTGATGTCCCCACTGTGGGGGTGCTGGGATGTCCCTGTGGTGGCCAAGTGACACCAGGGCACAGTGGTGACACTGTCCCCACTGTGTCACCCCCAGGCAGGACCCAGAGGGACGCCCCCACTTTGAGGAGGTGCCTGGAACAGGGGGGGACCCCGAGGACCCCGACCCCCAGCAGGGGGGGGGTGACGGTGAGGAGGGGGCTGGAGTCCTTTGGGGGGGTCCTGTGGGTGTGGGGGTCCCCAGTGGGTGTTGGGGACAGATTGGGGGGTCTGGGGATGTCACCTATGGGTGTTGGGGGGGCAAGGGAGGAACTGGGGAGGAATTTGGGGTGCTGGAGGGTTTCTGAGGGGTCCTGTGGGTGTTGGGGGGTCTGAGGGGTCTTGTGGGTGTTTGGGGGTTCCTCAGTTGTTTTGGGGGGGGGTCTCTGACCTTTCTCTCTCCCCCAGGGCTGCGGCAGCGCCGGGGAGCCCCTGAAAAAGGGGGGACCCCCAGCCGGCCCCCCCCAGACCCCCTGGGCTGGTTTGGGGTCCTGGTGCCCCCCAGTCTGCGGCAGGCCCAGGGAAGCTTCCAGAAGGGTGAGGAACTGGGGGGGACTGGGAGGGAACTGGGAGGAACTGGGGGGAACTAGGAGGGAACTGGGAGGGAACTGGGAGGAACTGGAGGGGTCCCCAAAAACCAGCAAAGGTCCCCAAACCCAGAGGGGCCCAAGGCTGGGGGGAATGCCCCAAATCTGGGGTGTCCCCAGAACTGGGGAGGGCCTAAAGGTTGTGGCTCCCGTGACCCCCTCAGCCCCCCCGTGTCCCCCTGTCCCCAGGGGTGACGCTGGCCGTGGAGGTGGCCGAGCTCCAGGCCACCATGGAGGCTGCGGCCGCCCGGTACCGGCAGCTCCTGCAGCAGAAACGTCACCTGGATGGGGACAGTGGGGACAGCGGGGACAGCCAGAGCTCCACGGGAACCCCTGGGGACAGCAAGGACACCGAGGGTGACACAGCGACCACAGTGACCGCGTGACAAGAGGACACGTCTGCAGGTGACACATGGGGACAAGGGTGACACTGTGAGCCACAGGAACACAGGTCACATGGGGCTGTGCTAACCCTTCACAGGTGACACAGAGGACAGCAGCACCTGCCTGTGGGTGACACCAAGTCCCCAAGGCCTGCAGGTGACATTGAGATGACACCAGGTGACACTGAGGACTTTGCAGGTGACACCGAGTCCCGCACGTGACTGAAGGGGTCCTCCCATGTCCCCACCCTCAATAAAGCCACCCTGGCGCCAGCACAGGGTCATTTGTCACCAGTGTCTGGTACCAGCTGTGCCAGTGCCACCATGGCCAATGTCCCCTCAGGATGGTTTGTCACCGTTATCACATCCTGGCCATGCCAGTGCCACCATGGGCTCATTTGTCACCACTGTCACATGCCAGCCACAGCTGTGCCACCATAGGGTCAGTTGTCACCGCTGTCACATGCTGGCTTTGCCAGTGGCACTGTGGGGTCATTTGTCACCACTGTCACATGCTGGACGTGCTGGTGGCACTGTGGGGTCATTTGTCACCACTGTCACATGCCAGCCACGGCAGTGCCACTATAGGGTCAATTGTCACCGCTATCACATGCCGACCATGCCAGCACCACGTGACTCAGACACGCCCCCTTTTTTGCCAAGGTCTATGTTTATTGGGCGGGGCCCTCACCCCGCCCCCAGACCCCGCCCCCACCCAGGGGGCGGGGCCGACACAACAACGACTATGGGAGGGGGCGGGGCGTGATGGGGCGTGGCCTGTGCGGGGGCGTGGCCGGGCGGAGGGGCGGGGCCGGACGCCCCCTAGCGGATGGTGTAGCGCACGTAGGGCACCTCGATGTCGGCGTCGCTGTCGTCGTTGCAGCACAGCTCGAACACCAGCGCCTTGACGTGGCGGCCCAGCTTCTTCTTGGACACCCGCGTCACGATCTCTGTCATCCTGCGGGGACAGGGGACATGGGGGACATGGCAGGGACAGGGGGCACAGTCTGTGTCATCCTGTGGGGACAGGGGACATGGCAGGGACGGGGGTACAGTCTGTGTCATCCTGTAGGGACATGGCAGGGACAGGGGGCACAGTCTGTGTCATCCTGTGGGGACAGGGGACATGGCAGGGACGGGGGTACAGT
>JAXCLO010000101.1:7527224-7538947 GCA_035583995.1 Arremon aurantiirostris
AGAGACCCCCAACATTCCAACATTCCTTAGAGCCTGCAGAGCACCCAAGGACCCCCAGAGTCCCCCCTGAGGACCCCCCTGACCCCTCCACCCCGCGGCGCTCACGGGCGTCCACGTTGTCCAGGGCGTTGGCGACGCCGTCGAGCCCCTCGAAGAAGTCGTCGTCGTAGACGCGCTCGGTGTCGGGGCCCACGCGGTCGGTGCGGCTGCTGACGCGCAGCGCCGGGTTCATCTCCCGCGCCGCCGCCGCCGCCCGCTCCGACTTCAGCTTCTGTGGGTGGGGACAGCGGGGAGGTGAGCCACGCCCCTCAGGCCACGCCCTGGTGGGCCACGCCCCTTTCCTGATGCAATGACACAGCTGAGAAACTCAATCGGTGATGTCGGCCAAGAAACTCAACTGTTGACACTGACCACAAAACTCAATTGTTGATGTAGCCCAAGAAACTGCTCATGTTGACCACAAAATTCAATCGTTGATGTTGGCCAAGAAACGCAACCTTTGGTGTTGACCAAGAAACTCAATTACTGACGTTAAGCACAACATTCAATTGTTGGCATTGGCCAAGAAACTCAACTGTTGACGTTGACCGCAAAATTCAATCGTTGATGTTGACCAAGAAACTCAACTGCTGTTGAGCACAAAATTCAACTGTTGACATTGGCCAAGAAACTCAACTGTTGGCGTTGGCAAAGAAATTCAACTGTTGACACTGACCACAGAATTCAATTGTTGACGTTGGCCAAGAAACTCAACTGTTGACATTGACCACAAAACTCATTGTTGTTGGCTTAGAAACTCAACTGTTGATGTTGAGCACAAAACTCAACCATTGCTATTAACCAGGAAAATCAATCATTGACGTTCAACAAGTAATTGAACCGTTGATGCTAAGCGTGAAACTCAACCATTGACATTCAGCACAAAACTCAATTGTTGATGTTAACCAAGAAACTCAATCATTGGTGCTGGCCAAGAAACTCAATCATTGGTGTTGGCCAAGAAACTCAATCAATAATGTTGACCACAAAACTCAATTATTGACGTTGGTAAAAAAATTCAACCGTTGACGCTAGCAAAGAAACTCAACGTTAGATATTGAGCATGAAACTTGATTGCCGAAGTTGGATAAAAAACTAATGAGCACAAAACTCAACCTGAAACACTGGCAAAGAAACTCAACTGTTGATGTTAGCCAAGAAACTCCAATGGTGACATTGGCCAAGAAACTCAACTGTTGATGTTGGCCAAGAAACTCTAATGGTGACGTTGACCAAGAAACTCTAATGGTGACATTGGCCAAGAAATTCAACTGATGATGTTGAGCACAAAACTCAGCTGCTGATTTTGGCCAAGAAACTCAACCATTGACATTGACCAAGAAACTTAAGTGTTGACGTTGAGCATGACACCGAACCGCTGACGTTGAGCACGAAACTCAATCCTTGGCATTGAGCACGGAACTCAACCATTGACCTTGGCCAGCTCAATCATCATCAACCCCCACTGGTCCTGCCCCTCCAGACCCCCCAAACTCTGCCCCTCATCGTCCCCTCAACTCCTCCCTCCCCACTTGGTGTGACCAACCCAACGTTGGCCAACCCTTGGGTCACTCCCAGCCCTCACCGTGACGTCCCACGGCCGGAAGAGGAACTGGCGGTTGAGGTTGGACTTCTCGATGGTGTCCATGTCGGTGACGGTGACGCTGCCCTCGGGGCCGCAGCCCAGGCCCACCATGGCGAAGTTCTTGAGCAGCTCGCAGCCGATGGCCCCCGCCCCCACCTGCAGGGGACACGTGGGGACACGTGGGGACAGAGCAGGAGGTGGCCCACAGGGTTGGGGACATGTGGGGACATGTGGGGACACAGCACGAGGTGGCCCACAGGGTTGGGGACATATGGGGACACAGCACGGGGTGGTCCACAGGGTTGGGGACATGTGGGGACACAGCACAAGATGGCTCATGGGGTTGGGGACATGTGGGGACAGAGCACGAGGTGGCCCACAGGGTTGGGGACACATGGGGACAGAGAATGAGGTGGGCCACAGGGTTGGGGACATGTGGGGACACAGCGGGAGGTAGCCTGTGGGTCTGGGGACATGTGAGGATATGTGGGGACAAAGCAGGAGGTGGCCCACAGGGTTGGGGACACATGGTGGGAAAAGAATGGGGGTGACAGGACACTTTGAAGACACTTGCACAGGGTTGGGGACACAAGGGACATTGAGGACATGCAGATGACTTGAAGGAACTATCAGGAAACGTGTGAGGACACCGGGGGACACCTGAGGGACACATGGGGACACTTCAGGTGGCCCAGGAGGGCTGGAGACATGAGCGTGGGAAAGGTGACACTTGGTAAAATCAGGAAAGGAAATTTGGTGACACTTGAGGAACAGGTGACAACACAAGAGACTCATAGATGATGGAGGACATGGGTGGGGACATGGGGACATTGGGGACACTGACCACAAAGTACTTCTGGGCGCCCAGCTTGGCCTGCAGGTCAGCCCCAAACACGGCGATCTGCCCGTCGTAGCGGCTGTTGCGCTGGGGACAATGCGACACTGGTGTCACCTGGCGGTGTCACCTGCCAGGGGACACCCCCGGGGCTGCAGAGCCACCATGGGGACTCGAGAGTGACAGCAGCCATGGCTATGTCCTCATGGAATGACCACCCATGGGTGCTGGGTGGCCACCTTGACCCCATGGTGCACCTGCTGTCCCCAACGGGGTGACAAACGGGGATCCCCTAACCAATGTCCTCCAACCGATGTCCCTTCAAAGTGACACCATCCAGGGGTGACACTCCCGGCCCCCCAGGTGTACCCATGTCCCTCACTGGCTGGCACTGCTCCTTTGGTGTCTCCCAACCTCCCCAGGTGTCCCCATGTCCCCTCATTGGCTGGCACTGCTCCTCGGTGAGTAGTGTGTTGCAGTTCTCCTTGGGTGTCCCCCAGGTGTCCCCAGTGTGCCCCAGGTTTCCCCAGTGTCCCCCAGCCCCCCAGGTGTCCCTGTGTCCCCTCACCAGCTGGCACTGCTCCTCAGTGAGCAGCGTGTTGTGGTTCTCCTCAGCCCCCAGGGGTGTCCTCAGTGTCCCCCAGCCCCGCCAGGTGTCCCCATGTCCTCTCACTAGCTGGAACTGCTCCTCAGGTGTCTTCCAGCCCCCAGGTGTCCCCCACATGTCCCCAGGTGTCCCCGTGTCCCCTCACCGGCCGGCACTGCTCCTCGGTGAGCAGCGTGTCGCGGTTCTCCTCGGGCAGACACTCGAGCGCGTCGAAGTAAAGCCACTGCGTGATGGGCGTGAACTTCCCCGACACGGCCTGGGGACAGGGACAGTCAGGGACAGTCAGGGACAGTCAGGGACAGTCAGGGATAGCACGGAGACAGTTGGGGACAGGGACAGCCTAGGGACACATCAGGAATAGCCTGGGGACACGTCAGGGACAAGGATAGTCCAGGAACAGTCAGGGATAGTTAGGGACAAGGACAGCCCAAGGACATCTCAGAGAGAGGGACAGCCCAGGGACAGCCCAGGGACAGGGAAATCCTGGGGGACACATCGGGGACATCCTGGGGACACATCAGGGACAGGATGTTGGGAGACGGGTTGAGGACATCTCAAGGGACATGTCAGGGACAGGGCTGGGACCATGGTGGACATGGCAGGGACAGGAACTTGGAAATGTGTCAGGGACAGGGACCCAGGGGACACATCAGGGACAGGACAAGGACAAGGCAGTGACCTCAGGGTGACCTGTCAGGGACAGGGCCAGGACCCTGAGGGACACTTCAGGGACAGGACAAGGCAGTGACCTTGGGGGAACCCCAGCAAACACCTCAGGGACGCCACAGTGACCCCAAGGGACACAAGGGACAGCAGGGGACACAAACACTGAGTCTGGCACCCCCAGCAGGGCCAGCTGAGCGGCTCCAGCTGTGACACACGGGGACAGCAGCCCCAGGTGGCCTTGGGGACACGGGGACACGGTACCTTCATGACCTCCTGCGCGGCCAGGCCGCCGATGAAGGCGTTGACCGGGGCCAGGTCCCCGGTGGCCTGGAACGCCAATTCCCGCACCAGCTCCTCGTCCAGCTCGGCCCCCGCCGCCACCTCCTTGGTCAGGGCCACCACCTCGGCCGCGTCACCCTGCCGGGGACAAGGACGGGGACATGGTGCTGGGGACAGTGCTGGGGATGGCCCATGAGCAGGGCTTGGTGGCCCCCATGGACTCAGTGTGCCCAAAGGTCACTCCACAGTCACCAGTGACACCCCCAAATGATGTCACCAGTGTCCCCAAGAAGTAGGGGGACCATGGTGGGAGTCCCTGTTGGTGCAGGACACAGTGGTTTCATATCCCCAATGTCCCCCCAAGCCCCAACCACCTCCAACCCCTCTGATGTCCCCAAATTCTGGTGGAGCCTTGGTGCCCTCCATGTCCCCAACACCCTCAATGTGCCTAGAGTCACCAGCTGGTGACAGAGTCCTGGGGGTGGCCACAATGGAGCAGGTCACAGCGACCTCCAGGTCCCCAACCCTCTCAGTGTCCCCAGTGTCACCAGGACCCCAAGGACATTGTGTTGGGGCAGATCATGGTGTCCTCAATGTCCCAAACACCCTCATTGTCCCCAGTATCACCACCTGGAGGTGGCCATGATGGGGCAGGTCATGGTGGCCTCCATATCCCCAACACCCTCAACATCACCAGTGTCACCAGCTGGTGACAGGGCCCCAGGGACATTGTGATGGGGCAGGTCATGGTGGTGGTCTTCATATCCCCAACACCCTCAGCGTCCCCAATGTCACCAGAATCCCAAGGAGACTGTGTTGGGACAGATCATGGTGGCCTCCATGAGGCCAGTGTCCTCAGTGCCACCAATGACAGGGCCCCAGGGACACTGTGTTGGGGCAGGTCATGGTGGCCTCCATGTCCCCAGTGTCCCCGCAGTGTCCCCACCTGGTGGCGGGGCCGCGGGGCGCGGCCGTGCTGCTGCAGGAAGTGGTGCAGGCCCTGCCACGCCCAGTGCAGCATCGAGGGCCTCTCGGCCTTGCCGAAATCCGTCACCATCATCTCGGGCTCGGCCAGCGCGTCCCGCAACCGTTTCTGGGGAGAGCACACCAGTGTAAACCAGTATAACCCAATAAAAACCAGTATAGCCCAGTGTAAACCAGTAGAACCCAGTATAGCCCAGTATAACCCAGTATAGCCCAGTACAAATCAGTACAGCCAAGTACTCTGGCAGCACGTCCCACAACAGTTTCTGGGGGAAACAGCCCAGTGTAAACCAGTATAAACCAGTACAGCCCAGTATAAATACCTATAGCCCAGCACAGCCCAATAAAAACCAGCATAACCCAGTATAAACCCTTACAACCCAGTATAATCCAATATAACCTAGTACAGCTGAGTATAACCCAGTATAAACCAGCACAGCCCAGTACAAACCCACGTAGCCCAGTATAATCCAGTATCACCCAATCCCGCCCAGTACAATCCAGTATAGCCCAACAGCACCCAGTATAATCCACTATATCCCAGTACAACCCAGTACAAACCAATATAATCCAGTACAACCCAGCATAACCTAATACAGCCCAGTATAACCCAATGTAGCCAAGTATAACCCAATACAAACCAGCATAACCCAGTATAAACCAATACAACCCAGTATAATCCACTATAACCAATTACAGGCAAGTATAACCCAGAATAAACCAGCACAGCCCAGTATAAACCCATACAGCCCAGTACAACCCAATACCACCCACTATAACCCAGTATAGCCCAGTATAACCCAGTATAACTCCTTATAATCCTGTACAGCCCAGTATAACCCAGGACACACCAGTATAACCCAGTACAAGCCAGTATAACCCACCACCCCCCAAGTCCCTCCCAGTCCCACCCAGTGCTCTCCCGCCTCTCTCAGTGCCCCCCCAGTCCCTCCCAGTCCCTCCCAGTGCCCCCCAGTCCCTCCCAGTGCTCCCAGTGCCACTCACAAAGTGGATGTGCTTGGGCATCTTGACCTGGGTGACGATGCCACCCCGCACGTAGTCCCCGTAGCCGCTGGTGTCCCCGATGCTGAACGTGTACGGCCCTGGGGACACGGGGGTGTCACTGGGGTGCCCCAAAAAGGGACCCAGGTGTGCGGGGCACCCCAAAAAAGGGATCCAGGTGTGTGGGGCACCCCAAAAATGGCCCCAGGTGTCTCAGAGACCCCAAAAAGGACCCCAGGTGCCTCAGAGAATCCCCTGGAACAGACCCAGGGGAGGGGAGTACCCCAAGAAGGGTCCCAGGTGCCTCAGAGACCCCAAGAAGGGCCCCAGGTACCTCCGAGACCCCAAAAACGACCCCCAGGTACCTCAGAGACCCTATAAAGGACTCCCAGGTACCTCAGAGACCCCAAAAAGGACCCCAATGTACCTCAGAGACCCCCCAGAGCAGCCCTAGGTACCTCAGAGACCCCAAAAACGACCCCCAGGTACCTCAGAGACCCCAAAAAGGGCCCCCAGGTGCCTCAGAGACCCCAAAAGGACCCCCCAGGTGAGGGGGACCCCAAGGCAGGGCTCACCTAGCACTCGGATCTCCACGGGCCCGCAGCGGTTCAGCTCCTCCATCCCCTCCACCTCCGTGAAGGTGACAAAGTCGCCCGTCTCGAAGCCGTGACGCGCTTCGTCCAGGCAGGTCACCTCCCCGGGACAGCCCTGGGGACACGGGACAGGGTCAGGGGACACGGGGGGGACACCCAGGAACCTCCCTGGGACAGCATTAGGGGACATGGGGGAAACCAAGGGACCTCCCTGGGACAGCCCTGGGGACACAGGGGGGACACCCAGGAACATCCCCAGGACAGCCCTGGGGACATGGGACAGAACGAGGGGACACAGGGACATCCAGGAACCTCCCCAGGACAGCCCTGGGGACACGGGACACCATGAGGGAACACAGGGACATCCAAGAACCCAAAGGGGATCCCACCCAGAGGGGAGCAGGACACCCAAGAACCTCCCCAGGTCATCCCTGGGGTACATGGGGCACCATGAGGGGACACAGGGGGTGCTGAGGGGACCAGGACACCCCAAAACCCCCCTGGGGACACCCTGAGGTGTCCTCCCCTTACCTTGGTGACCATGGACACCATGGCACTGAGGGGCTGCTCCCCGTTGGGGTCTGTCACCACCATGTCGTCCCCAAAGTCACAGAACAGCTGCCTGTGAGGGGAGGGGGGTCAGTGCTGAACCCCAAAAGCGACCCAGCCCCAAATCCCACCCTAAAATCCCATCCTAAAAAAATCTCCTAAAAATCCCCCCTAAAAGGGACCCATTCTAAAATCCCCACCCTAAAAATCCCACCCTAAAATCCCATCTCAAAAGTCCCATCCCAGAAAAGAATCTCCAAAAAATCCCCCCAAAACGGATTCATCCTAAAATCCCCACCTCAAAAATCCCAACCCAAAAAAGGAATGTCCTAAAATCTTCCCCCCCAAAAAAGAGGCTCCCCTAAAAATCTCACCCCAAAAGGGACCTACTCTAAAATTCCCCTAAAACCTCAACCCAAAAATCCCACCCCAAAAAAGAAATGTCCTAAAATCTTCTCCCTCAAAAAAGGGCTCCCCTAAAAATCCCACCCCAAAAATGATCTTCTCTAAAATTCCCACCCTAAAATCCCACCCCAGAAATGAATCTCCTAAAAATCCCACCCCAAAAGAGAGCCACTCCAAAAGAGGCCCATCCCATAATGGACCCACCCCAAAAGGGACCCCAAAATGCCCCAGTTTGGGGGCGCCCCTCACCCGAAGAGCCCGCGCGTGTCGGCCACCACCAGTTTGATGCCGTGGCTGTGGCAGAAATCGCCCACCCAGAGCTGCTCCTCCAGCGGGGAGTTGGTCAGCACCACCACCTGTGGGACACACACTGGGCACTCACCTGGGCACACACCTGGGCACTAATCTGGGTATTGACCTGGGCACACAGCTAGGTATTCACGTGGGCACCCACCTGGGCACCCAGCTGGGTATTCACGTGGGCACACACCTGGGCATTGACCTGGGCACCCACCTGGGCACTCAACTGGGCATCCAGCTGGGTATTCACCTGGCTCACCTGGGCCACCTGCCCCCCTAAGTGGCAAACCTGTCTGAGGGGGTTACACCTGTGCCCAGGTGGGCACAACTGACAGTTATACCTGTCCCCAGGTGGGCACACCTGACGGGACACACACCTGTCCCCAGGTGGGCACACCTGACGGGACACACCAGTCCCCATGTGGGCACACCTGTCTGAGGGGGTTATCCCCATGCCCAGGTGGGCACACCTGTCTGAGGGTCACAACTGTCCCCAGGTGGGCACACCTGTCTGATGGGTTACACTTGTGCCGAGGTGGGCACACCTGAGGGGACACACCAGTCCCCATGTGGGCACACCAGTCTGAGGGGGTTACACCTACCCCCAGGTGGGCACACCTGTCTGAGGGGGCACACCTGGGGGTTACCCCTGTGCCCAGGTGGGCAGAGCTGTGCCAGGTTACCTGGAATGTGCCCAGCAGCTCCTTGGACAGCGGCTCCCGGGTGCTGCTCACGGCCACGTACGAGTTGAGCTCGGCCAAGCGCGGCAGCGTCGCCTCGGCCCGGCTGCGCCCCACGTCCTCCTCCCGCAGGTAGAACTGGGGGGGAACGAGGGTCAGGAATCCCAAAACAGCCCCAAAAACATCCCCAAAACAATCCCCAAAACATCCCAAAGACAGCCCCCAAAACAACCCCACAAACATCCCCAAAACATCCCCAAAACAATCCACCAAACACCCCACGTCCCCCTCCCGCAGGCAGAACTGGGAGGAACAAGGGTCAGGAACCCCAAAACAACCCCACAAACATCCCCATAACAATCCCAAAACAACCCCAAAAACATGCTCAGAACACTCCACGTCCTCCTCCCGCAGGTAAACCAGGAAGAACCAGGGTCAGGAACCCCTGAACAAACCCAAAAACGTCCGCAAAACAACCTCAAAAACATCCCCAAAACAATCCCAAAAACATCCTCAAACACCTCAAAAACGTCCCCAGAACATCCTCAAAACATCCCCCAAACACCCCAAATCCTCCTCCCCCAGGTAGAACTGAGGGGCAACGAGGGTCAGAAACCCCAAAACCAACCCCAAACACCTCCAAAACATCCCAAAACCCCCCCAAACCACCCCCAACAAACCTCCCTCCAAAATCCCCTCACACCCAGAAGAAACCCCACCACCCAAACACAGCAATTAACAACAATTTAAGCTAAAAAACCCCAAAAAATCCCAGGAAACCCCACAGTGACCCACCTGGGAGGCCAGGTCGGCCCAGGCTGCGGGGTGGGGGTCGTGCAGGGTGACAGATTTGACCCCCCCCAGCACCAGGTTCTTGGCCACCTCCACGCCCAGGCCCCGCAGCCCCGACACCAGCACGTTGGAGGTCTGCATGCGCTTCATGGCCTCGTGGCCCAGCACGTACCTGGGGGAGAAAAACCCCGAAAACGTCAAAGGGAACCCTAAAAAATGACACGGGAACTCTGAGCTCAATGGGAACCCAAAAATATCAATGGGAACCTAAAGAACTCAATGGGAACCCAAAAATCTCAATGGGAACCCAAAGAACTCAATGGGATCCCAAAGAACTCAATGGGAACCCAAAAATCTCAGTGGGAACTCAGAACTCAGTGGGAATCCAAAAATCTCAATGGGAACCTAAAGAACTCAATGGGAACCCAAAAATCTCAATGGGAACCCAAAATACTCAATGGGATCCCAAAGAACTCAGTGGGAACCCAAAAATCTCAGTGGGAACTCAGAACTCAATGGGAACCCAAAAATCTCAATGGGATCCCAAAGAACTCAATGGGAACCCAAAAAGCTCCATGGGAACCCAGAGCTCATACGGGAAATTTGTCAAGGTTGGAGGAACGCCCCTCAATTCAAATGTGCTCTGCTTCATCTTCTGTATTTATAAAAAATCCCAAACTATGGAAAAACCCCAAACCCATGTGGAAACTCCAAATCCATAAGGAACCTCAAATCCATGGCAAAACCCTAAATCCATGGGAACCCCAAAACTCACAGGGCAAACCCCAATCTATGGGCAAACCCCAAATCCATGAGGAACCTCAAATCCATGAGGAACCCCAAATCTATGAGGAAACCCCAAACTATGGAGACTCCACCACTCCACAGGGAGCCCTCCAAGTCCGTGGGGACCCCAAATCCTCCTTGGGAACCCCAAAACCCCCCTGGGGACCCCAAAATGTCCCCCCATGTCCCCCTCACTCACAGCTGGCGGGAGTAGAGCCCCTCATCGATCTCGGCCTCGGCCCCGTTCTTCGCCATTCCCTGGGGACAGAGGGGACAGAGGTGTCACCGTGGGGACAGCAGTGCCACCAGGGGAGAGAGAGGACAGCGGTGTCACCACAGGGACAGAGATGCCACCAGGGGAGAGAGGGGACAGCGGTGTCACCATAGGGACAGTAGTGTCACCGTGGGGGCAGTGGTATCACTAGGGGACAGAGGGGACAGCGGTGTCACCACAGTGGCATCACCAGGGGGACAGCCGTGTCACCACAGGGACACTGAGGGTGACAATGGGCGCTGTGACACCCTGGGACAGGGAGCAGGACCTCCAAGGGATGGCAGGGTGGTGTCACATCATGGTGACAACAGTTGGGCAGGTGACACTTTGCAGACGACACTGCCCATTGTTGAGGGGACACTGGGGACCTGGGGGACAAATGTCACCCTCAGGACAAAGAGAGGGACAGCAAAGGACAGCGATTGTCACCAAAGCATCATTAATGCTGAAGTCCCTGAGGGGACTGAAGGGACACTGAGGGACATGTGCCACCCCCAAGACCTGTAGGTGACACTGCCCATGGTGGGGGGGACACTGGGGACAAATGTCACACCCAGAACAAAGAGGGACATTAAATGACCCTGAGCAGAGTAAGGGGACATCAAGGGACAACCCCAAGACCCACAGGTGACACCAGGTGACACTGCGCCCCCAGCAGCAGCAGCTCTGAGCACCAAAGAGGTGACAATGACACCGGGGACTCCTCAGAGGGTGACAAAGCCACCGTGGGTGGTCCAGGGTCCCCGAGGGATTGGTGACACTCAGAGGGGTTGGTGGCACTCAGGAGGGGACAGTGGCACTCGGTGGGGTGGTGGCACTCAGGGTAGGGTGGTGGCGCTCAGGAGGTGGCAGTGAGGGGTTGGTGGCACTCGGGGGGTTGGTGGCACTCAGGGCAGGGCAGTGTCACTCAGGAGGGGTTGGTGGCACTCAGGAGGTGGCAGTGACACTTGGGGGGTGGCAGTGTCACTGGGGGGGTGGTGGCACTCACGTTGGCGGGGGTGACGCTCGGGGACACGGCGGGGGCAGGGGCACGGCTGGAGCCCGTCGGTGGCTCTGACCCAGAGACGCGGCGCTTCTTCGACAGCGGGGAGCTGGACATCTGGGGACAGGGACATCAGGGACAGTGAGGGGACACTGGGGACATCTGGGGACAGGGACATCAGGGACAGTGAGGGGACATTGGGGACATCTGGGGACAGGGACATCAGAGACAGTGAGGGACAGCTGGGGACATCTGGGGACAGGGACATCAGGGACAGTGAGGGGACATTGGGGACATCTGGGGACAGGGACATCAGGGACAGTGAGGGGACATTGGGGACATCTGGGGACAGGGACATCAGAGAC
>JAXCLO010000101.1:7864265-7878906 GCA_035583995.1 Arremon aurantiirostris
CCCCCCCAATTTCCCGCCAAAATTCCCATTTTTTTCCCCCCCAGTTCCCGCTTTTTCCCGCCATTTTTCCCCAGCCCCGCCCCCCGTCTCCCATTGGTTCCCGCGCTCTGCAGCTGCTCCTGCACTTCCGGGACCCCTCCCCCATCGTGGCGGCGCTGCGGGCGCTGCCCCCCCCGGCCCTGCCCGCGCTGGCCCGGAGCCCCCCCGGGAGCCGAATCTGGGACGCGATTTTGGGGTCCCCAAGTGTCCCCAAAAACGACAAAAAACGCCTCCTCAAACGCCTCAAGGTAACACCAAAACCTGATTTTTTTTGGGGGTGAAAAGCAGAAAATTTGAGGAAAAAAATCCCATTTTTTTGTGAAAAAAATCCCATTTTTTGTGAAAAAAAATCGCATTTTTTTGTGAAAAAAATCCCGTTTTTTTGTGAAAAAAATTGCATTTTTTTGTGAAAAAAATCCCATTTTTTTGGTGTAAAAAATCCCATTTTTTTGGTGTAAAAATTGGATATTTTTCATGGGAAAAATCGGGTTTTTTAGTTTAAAAAATTGTGATTTTTCAACAAAACGAAAGAGAATTGTTTATTCAGAAAAAAATGTGCTTTTTAGCAAAAAAAAAAAATCAATTTTTAGAAGAAAACCAAAATTTTTGTGTAAAAATATGTGGCTTTTATAGTGCTAAAATCACGGGTTTGGGCAAAAAATAATTTGAATTTTTCTCAACAAAAATTGGATTATGTTCAAGCAAAAATTTCTGATTCTTTTTACCAACAAGTTCTAATTTTTCTGAAAAATAGAAGATTGATTTTTTGCCAAAAAGTTCAATTTTTGGGGAAAAAAATTGGATTTTTTACTGACAAAAATTGGATTTTTTACTGAAAAAATTCGGATTTTTTAGCCAAAAAAATACGAGTATTTCAGAAAAAAAATTTAATTTTTTAGCAAAATAAAAAGGAATTGTATTCAACCAAAAATTCTGATTTCTAAGAAATAAAAAAGAATTTTTTTAGAAAAAAAATCTCAATTTTTACAGCAAAAAATTGGTGTTTGTAAGGGATTTCCTTCAGGATTTTAGGGATAACTTTAGGAATACTTCAGGATAGTTTTGAGGTAATTTTAGAAATATTTTGGAGTAGTTTTGGATCATTTTAGGAGTATTTTGGGCTAATTTTGGGATATTTTTTAGGATATTTTTAGGGTAATTTTAGGAATATTTTGGGATAATTTTGGGGTTTTTTTTAGGATATTTTTGGAATAAGTTTAGAAATATTTTGGGATATTTTAAGGATAATTTTACATTAGTTTTGGTATATTTTGGTATATTTTGGTGGTGATTTTATTAATATTTTGTGATAATTTTGGAATAATTTAGAGATAATTTTAAGATGTTTTTTGGATAATTTTGGGAATAATTTTTGGATATTTTTTGGGGTAATTTCCGGAGCATTTTGGGTTAGTTTTGGTTCATTTTAATTAACTTTAATTAATTATTCCAGGGTCACTGGGCAGCGCTGGCCAAGGACCGCAGCGGGAGCCGAGTGCTGGACACGGCCTGGGCCTGCAGCCCCCTCCCCCAGAGGGTCCAGATGGCCTCGGAATTGGGTCTGGGGGCTTCTCTGGGATCTTGGGGCAAATCTGGGGGAATTTGGGAAAATTTGGGTGAAATTTGGGTGAAATTTGGGTGAGATTTGAGCCATTTTTGGGCAATTTAAATGAGATTTTTAGGGGATTTTTGGAGGGTTCTGGGCCTGCAGCCCCCTCCCCCAGAGGGTCCAGATGGCCTCGGAATTGGGTCTGGGGGCTACAAATTCATTTTGGGGAAAATTTGGGTGAAATTTGGGTGAAATTTGAGCCATTTTTGGGGCATTTTGGGCGATTTAAATGGGATTTCTTGGAGATTTTTTAGGGATTTTTGGGGGGTCCTGGGCCTGCAGCCCCCTCCCCCAGAGGGTCCAGATCGCCTCTGAATTGGGTCTGGGGGCTTCTCTGGGATCTTGGGGCAAATCTGGGGGGATTTTCGGAAAATTTGGGTGGAATTTGGGGCATTTTGGGCGATTTAAATGGGATTTTTTGGAGTTTTTAATGGGATTTTAGGGGGGATTTTGGAGAAAAATTTGGGGGATTTTTGGAGATTTTGGGGTGAGATTTTAGGGGAATTTTAGGAAAATTTGGGTGGAATTTGGGGCGATTTAAATTGGATTTTTTTGAGATTTTTTGAGGGTCCTGGGCCTGCAGCCCCCTCCCCCAGATTGCCTCAGAATTGGGTCTGGGGGCTACAAATTCATTTTGGGGCAAAATTGGGGCGTTATTTTGTGCAGATTTTCAAGAAGATTTTTGGGGTGTTTTGGGGTTGATTTTTGGGTTCTTTTCCCCTGATTTTGGGGTGGTTTTTAGAGCATTTTGTGCAGGTTTTAAATGGATTTTTGGGCTATTTTGGGTGGGTTCTTGGGGGATTTTTGAAGTTGTTTTTGGTGTCTTTTGAAGGGGATTTTGAGGTTATTTGGGTGAATTTTAAAGAGAAATTTTGGGGTTATTTTGGACCATTTTGGGTGGGTTTTAAAGGAGATTTTTGGGGTATTTTAAAAGGTGGTTTTGGTGTGATTTTGGGTTATTTTTTGCCCATTTCAAAGGGGATTTTTGGGGTTATTTTGGTCAGATCTCAAAGGAGATTTTTGGGGTAATTTTCGTTTATTTTTGCTGGAGTTTTAAAGGAGATTTTTCGGGTAATTTTGGGTTATTTTGTGCCGATTTCAAAGGAGATTTTTGTGGTTATTTTCAGCTATTTTTGATGGCGTTTTAAGCAGATTTTTGGGCTTATTTTGGTCTATTTCGTTCATATTTCAAACTGGATTTTTGTGTTTATTCCAGCACCGATTTTTTGGTGTCCTTTTTCCCAAATTTCCCGTTTTTTCCCCCATTTCCAGCCCCTCACCTGCCCCAGCTGCTGCGGGACCCCCTCGGCCGCGGCGTCGCCCGAAATCTGAGCCTGGAGCTGTTCCTGAGGCACCGCCCACAGTGGGAGGGGCTACAGAAGGGGGCGGGGCCAAAGGGGCGGGGCTTGCAGCTCTGACCACGCCCCCAATAACCTCGGACCACCCCTGGCCCCACCCACTGTAAAATATTTAAAATTAAAGTTTTATTTTTAGGGTTTTTTAAAATTATTTGTCACTTCTGGCGTTGTTTCAATAGGAGGGGGTGTGGCTTAATAAGTGGGTGTGGCGTAAAGTGGGCGTGGCTAAATGAGAAAAGGGGTGTGACCAATGTTTCGTTTGAAGGGGCGTGGCTTAAGATGTGAGGGGCGGGGTTAAAGTTTCCTTATATGGGCATGGCTTAAAGAAAATGCCGGGCCGGAAGTAGAACAGCCGTGAGGGGAGGAAGAAGCCGGAAGTGCCGCCATAAAATGGCGGCTCCCGTTCTGCGTGTCCCGGGGCTGTTCCCGCCGCTCCGGGCCCCTCTGCGGGGCTGCCTCGGCCCGTGCCGGTGCCCAGCGAGACCGGAAAGGCGTGGCCATGCAAATCAGCTCCTTTAACGCCAATAAATCGTTTCTAAAGGGTGCCCGGTTTTGCAGAGCGACGCCGTAAACACGAATACGTCATTTCAAAAGGGGCGTGGTTATGCAAATCGTCGATTACCACGACAGCTGTTTATAGCGCGAGGAGGCGTGGCTATGCAAATCACTCCATTACCCACACTCTCCCGCGCCGCACCGGAAGCAGAACCGCCGTGAGGGGAGGAAGAAGCCGGAAGTGCCGCCACAAAATGGCGGCTCCCGTTCTGCGGGTCCCGGGGCTGTTCCCGCCGCTCCGGGCCCCATTCCGGGGCTGCCTCGGCCCGTGCCGGGTCCCGGGGAGCCCCGGGGCCGTCCCGGTTCCGGTTCCGGTCCCGGTGCGGGCCATGGCCGGGCACAACCGCTGGTCCAAGGTGCGCAACGTGAAGGGGCCGCGGGACGCGGAGCGGAGCCGGCTGCTGGAGAAAATGGCGCGGATGCTGCGGGCGGCGGCCAGAGGTGGCGCCAGAGTGTCGCGATAGAGGGGGGTGAGGGGGACGCGGGGGTGTCGCGATAGAGGGGGAGGAGGGGGTGATGGGACATTGGGATATCACGATATAGGGATATCGGGACAGTGGGATATCGCGATATCGGGATATTGGGGTATCGAGATATTGGGGTGTCGCAATATCGGGCTATTGCAATATCACGATATGGGCTATCGGGACATTGTGCTGTTGTGATATCAGGACATTGGGCTATCGCGATATGGGGACATTGGGACACTGGGATATCGTGATATGGGGCTACTGGGCTATCGCGATATGGGGACATAGGGCTATGGGGATATCACGATATGGGGCTATTGGGATATCGGGCTATTGCGATATGGGGCTATGGGGACCTGGTCTATCGGGATATGGGGCTATCGTGACATCAAGGTATGGCTATATCGCGATATATCGCAGTATATAGTGATATATCACGATGCGGGGCTATGGAGACGCTGAGCTATCGCGATATGGGGCTATCAGGACATCGGGCTGTGGCAATATCGCAATATATCACAATGCGCCATGACATGTCGCGATACGGGGCTATGGTGACGCTGCTGTATCGCGATATATCGCGACGTGTCCCGACAGAGGGCGGCGCGGATCCGGCGCTGAACCCGGGGCTGGCGGCCGTGGTGGCGCAGTGCCGGACACTGAACGTGCCCAAGGCCACCATCGAGGGGGCGCTGCAGTCAGTCAGGGTGAGTGACCCCTGAGTGACCCCTGAGTGACCGCTGAGTGACCCCTGAGTGACCATTGAGTGACCGCTGAGTGACCGCTGGGTGACCACTGAGTGACCATTGAGTGACTGTCCCTGAGTGACCATTGAATGACCCCTGAGTGACCACTGACCCCTCAGTGCCGGACACTGAACGTGCCCAAGGCCACCATCGAGGGGGCGCTGCGGTCAGTCAGGGTGAGTGACCCCTGAGTGACCCCTGAGTGACCCCTGAGTGACCATTGAGTGACTGTCCCTGAGTGACCACTGAGTGACCACAGACCATCCCTGAGTGACCACTGAGTGACCATTGACTGACCACTGAGTGACCACTGAGTGACCATTGACTGACCACTGAGTGACCATTGACTGACCACTGAGTGACCACTGAGTGACCATTGACTGACCACTGAGTAACCACTGACCATCCCCAATCCAACGGGAATTAAACAATGATGTCACTGCCTCATTTGCATAACCCCACCCCCTCACCATAAAAGCTCCCTGGGGCGGGGTTGAGAACAATAAAGATGATGTAATTGGGTTGATTTGCATAGCCACACCCCTTTATGCAAAAACAAGGTTTGGGGCGGGGGCATGGAGCCATACGGGGCGATGTAATTTGATTAATTTGCATAGCCACGCCCCTTTATGTAAATATAGGGCTGGAAGTGGGGCTGGGGAGTTAGAAGAATGATGTAATAGCGTTAATTTGCATAACCACGCCCCTTTGTGCACAAAATGAGGTGGGGCGGGGCCAGTGAAACATAAAGATGATGTAATGGGGCTGATTTGCATAGCCACACCCATTGTGGGGTCACTGACCACTGACCACTCTTTTTGGCCACTGAGTGACCACTGGCCATCCTTGTAGCCACGGAGTGACCAATGAGTGACCCTGAGTGACCCTGAGTGACCACTGGGTGACCCTGAGTGACCCTGAGTGACCACTGAGTGACCCTGAGTGACCCTGAGTGACCCCTGAGTGACCTCCGAGTGACCCTGAGTGACCACTGGGTGACCCTGAGTGACCCTGAGTGACCACTGGGTGACCCTGAGTGACCAATGAGTGACCCTGAGTGACCCTGAGTGACCCTGAGTGACCCCTGAGTGACCCTGAGTGACCCTGAGTGACCCCGAGTGACCCCTGAGTGACCCTGAGTGACCCCGAGTGACCGCTGAGTGACCACTGAGTGATCCCTGACCATTGAGTGACCATTGCCCTCTCTCCTGCCACAGGAGTGTCCGGCCAAGGAGTCACTGACCATTGACTGACCATTGAGTGACCCCTGACTGACCCCTGACCCCTCTCTCCGGCCACAGGAGCGTCCGGCCGGGGCGTCGCCGCTGCTGCTGACCGCTCGGGGCCCGGGGGGGTCACTCGCGCTGCTGGACGTCCGAACCGACAACGTCCGGCGGAGCCAGGCCGAGCTGCGGACACTGCTGCAACGCCACGGGTCAGTGCGAGTGACCACTGGGTGACCACTGAGTGACCAATGACCGCTACGGGGGTGCGTGACCCCTGGGTGACCCTGAGTGACCACTGAGTGACCCTGAGTGACCACTGAGTGACCCTGAGTGACCACTGGGTGACCACTGAGTGACCAATGACCGCTACGGGGGTGGGTGACCACTGGGTGACCCTGAGTGACCACTGAGTGACCACTGGTCACTCAGGAGGAGTTGGTGACCACTTGAATGACCCTCGCTGACCTCCCTGATGACCACTGGTCACTCAGGAGTGGTCACTGACCACTGAGTGCCCCACTGACCATTGTCCATTTGGTCACTCAGGGCCGCGCTGACCCCTGATGTCCACACTGACCACTGTCCATTTGGTCACTCAGGGCCGTGCTGACCCCTGATGTCCGGCACTGACCACTGTCCATTTGGTCACTCAGGGCCGTGCTGACCCCTGATGTCCACCCCGCGTTCCAGGCCGTGGGCGTGGTCCGAGTGTCCGGCCGGACGCTGGGCCTGGAGGCCGCGCTGGACGTGGCCGCAGTGGCCGGAGCCCAGGACGTGACCACGGCCGGGGACGGAGCCGAGATCCAGGTGGGTGGATGACCACTGCAGTGGTCACTCTGCGGTCACTCTGTGGCTGACCGCTGCAGTGGTCACTCTGCGGTCACTCTGTGGCTGACCGCTGCAGTGGTCACTCTGCGGTCACTCAGCGGTCACTGCTTTAGTGTCCCCCTGGTGGTCATTGGTCACTTCTTGGAGTGACCATTGACCACCCTGATGACCCCTTGACCGCCCCAATGACCCCTTGATCATTCGGAATGACCACTGACCCCCCCGATGACCACTGACCACTCCCACTGACCCCTTGACCACCCTAATGACCATCGGTCACTTCTTGCCCACCCCAATGACCACTGACCCCCCTGAATGACCACTGACCACCCCACTGACCCCTTGACCACTCACTGACCACTCCCAATGACCCCTTGAACACTCCCAATGACCCCTTGACCCCCTTGATGACCCCTTGACCACCCCAAATGACCACTCCTGATGACCACTGACCCCTTCATCCCTCCCAATGACCACTGACCACCCCCACTGACCCTTGGTCACTTCTTGCCCACCCAAATGACCACTGACCCCTCTCACTGACCCCTTGACCCCCTCGCTGACCCTTGACCTTTGCCCTGTCCGCAGTTCCTGTGCGCGCCCTCGGCCCTGGGCAGTGTCCGGCAGGGCCTGGTGGCCGCAGGGCTCCGGCCGATTGCGGCCGCCGTCGAGTTCCGGCCGCGGTCAGCGCTGGCCCTGCCGGACGGTCCGAGGGCTGCGGCCGAGCGGCTGCTCCGGGCTCTGGCCGAGCGGCCGGACGTCCACGCCATCGTCCACAACGTCCAGGACATCCCTGCGGTCACTCCCGGCGGTCACTCGGCTCCGGACACGGCTCCGGCCACGACAGAGGAACATCAATAAAGGTGTGGTCGAGTGGTCAGTGAGTGGTCAATGGTCATTGAGGGTGGGCAAGGGGTCAGTGGGGTGGTCAGTGGTCACACTGGGCTCTGGCCGAGTGGCCGGACGTCCACGCCATCGTCCACAACGTCCAGGACGTCCCCGCGGTCACTCCCGGCGGTCACTCGGCTCCGGACA
Source organism: Arremon aurantiirostris (assembly GCA_035583995.1). Classification (NCBI taxonomy): domain Eukaryota; kingdom Metazoa; phylum Chordata; class Aves; order Passeriformes; family Passerellidae; genus Arremon; species Arremon aurantiirostris. The sequence goes on from JAXCLO010000101.1 coordinate 7,872,132, forward strand.
CGACGGACAATGGACAGTAAAGGTGTGAGATGTGGTCAGTGGTCAAGCGGTCATTGGGAGTGGTCAGCGGGAGTGGTCATTGGTCAGAGGGGTGGTCAGTGGGGGTGGTCAAGTGGTCATTGGTCATCGGGATGGTCAGTGGTCAGTGGGGGTGGTCAAGTGGTCATTGGTCATCGGGATGGTCAGTGGTCAGTGGCGGTGGTCAAGGGATGGCCAAAGGGTCAGTGGGAGTGGTCAAGAAGTGACCAAGGATCAGTGGGGTGGCCATTGGTCATTGTGGTGGTCACTGGGGTGGTCAGTGCCCATTGGTCATCGTGGTGGTCACTCGGCCATCCCAATCACACCAAATCTCACCATGAGCTGACCAATCCCCTCTGGCCGCTCTGGCCAGCGGTCATTTATTGGTGGTCACTGGGGTGGTCATTGAGGTGGTCATTGAGGTGACCATTGGACATTCTGGTGGTCAGTGGTCATCAGAGGGGTCATTTGGCCATCCCACCCTCCCCAGTCACACCCAAACTGCACCACAAAGTGACCAAAGCCCTCCGGCCGCTCCGGCCAGCGGTCATTTATTGGTGGTCACTCGTCCGAGCCGGCCGGGCTGCCCAGGAAGAGGCCGGAGTAGCCAAAGGCCGGAGCGGGGCCTTCGTCCTCCTCATCCTCATCCTCATCCTCCTCATCATCCTCGTGGTCATCGCGGTCATCGTGGTCATCCTCGTGGTCATCGCGGTCATCCTCGTCCTCCTCCTCCTCCTCCGGCCGCCCCGAGCGGTCAGCGCCGCCCTTGGGCCTGTGGTCATCTCCTGGCCGGAGCCCGCTTGACCACTGGTCATTCTTGGAGCCAACTGACCACTGGTCATCCTTGGAGCCGGGTCTTGGTCCTGACGATGACCACTGGTCATTCTTGGAGCCAACTGACCACTGGTCGTTCTTGGATTCTGCTGACCACTGGTCATTCTTGGAGCTGGGTGACCACTGCTCGATCTTCACCTCCGCTGACCACTGGTCATCCTTGGGCCCCGCTGACCACTGGTCACTCTTGGAGCTGGGTGACCACTGCTCCTGTTTGACCTCCGCTGACCACTGGTCACTCTTCACCTCCGCTGACCACTGGTCATTCTTGGAGCTGGGTGACCACTGCTCGATCTTCACCCCCGCTGACCATTGGTCATTCTTGGAGTCTGGTGACCACTGCTCCTGCTTGACCTCTGCTGACCACTGGTCATCCTTGGGCCCCGCTGACCACTGCTCGTCCTTCATTCCAGCTCTTCCTCCAGCTGACCACTGGTCACTCTTCGACCCTGCTGACCACTGGTCATTTTTCGGCCCCGCTGACCACTGGTCACTCTTCGATCCGGGTGACCACTGCTCCTTCTTCACGGCCACTGACCACTCGTCATCCTTGGGCCCTGCTGACCACTGGTCATTTTTCGAGCTTGCTGACCACTGGTCACTCTTGGAGCTTGCTGACCACTGGTCACTCTTCGATCCTGCTGACCACTGGTCATTTTTTGAGCTTGCTGACCACTGGTCATTTTTTGAGCTTGCTGACCACTGGTCACTCTTTGAGTTTGATGACCACTGGTCACTCTTCGATCCTGCTGACCACTGCTCATTTTTCGAGCCCGCTGACCACTGCCCACCCTTCTCCCCAACTGACCACTGGTCACTCCTCTCCCCCGCTGACCACTGCTCATCCCTGGCCCCGCCCCTCCCTCCCCGGCCCCTCCCCCCGGCCGGCCGCGCCCTCTTTGGCCGCTTGACCTCCGCGGCGGCCGGAGCGGCCGAGTGACCGCCGCCGTGTCCGAGCAGGCGTCCGAGCAGGAATCGCCGCTGCCCCCTGGCCAGCGCCCACTTGGCCTCGAGCCGCGCCAGCTCGTCGCACAGCGCCGCGTTCTCCAGCACCAGCGCCCGCGCCGCGCGCCGCAGCCGCCGCCAGCGCTGCCGGACGCGCTCGGCCGGACGCGGCCGCAGGGGCATCGTCCGGCCGCGAGTGGACGCTGCGGGAGAGAAAAAAACGGGGAAAAACGGTGAAAAAACGGCGAAAATCGGTGAAAAAACGGTGAAAATCGGCCAAAAATGGCAGAAATTGGACCCAAATCGGACCCAAATCGGCACAAATTGGACCAAGGTTGGCGTTGGGTTGAGCCAAGTCAACGTTGGGTTGAGCAGAGTTGACCAAAAATGAGGAAAATTGACCCAAATTGACCAAAGTTGACCAAAAATGAAGAAAATTGACCAAAAATGACCAAAATTGACCCAAAATCGGCACAAATTGGACCCAAATCGGCACAAATTGGACCAATGTTGGCGTTGGGTTGACCCAAGTCAACGTTGGGTTGACACAAATTGGACAAATTGACTCAAATTGATCAAAACCGTCCAAAATCAGCAAAAATTGACCAAAATTGGCAAAATTTGAAAGAAATTCACCCAAATGGGACCCAAATTGGCCCAAATTGAGCAAAACGGAACAAATTTGAACCCAATTGGAAAAAACTGAGCCCGAATTGACCGAAATTCACCAAAATTGATCAAAATTCACCAAAATTTACGAAATTGAGCCCAAATTGACCAAAATCGACCCGAATTGACCCCAAATTAAACGGAATTGACCCCAAATGACCCAAATTGAGCAAAATCACCACAATTTGACCCAAACCGAGCTCGGAGAAGTTTTTGGGGTAAAAACTGCAAAAAAATCGGGAAAATTCCGAAATTCGGGGCCGGATTTTGGGGCGAAAACGGCGAATTTTGGGCAAATCCATCGATCCATGGATCCGCATCCATTATCGGCTCAAGGGAAGCTGCCCCTCCCCCCTCCGCTGTCCCCCGTGGGGTTTTGGGGCGAAATTCGCCGATTTTGGGGCGAAATTCGCCAATTTTGGGTCAAAATTCGTCGATTTTGGGACTCACCGCGGGCGGAACGGAGCGGGCGCCACCGGAAATGAGCGCAGGGGGAAGGGAAAAGATGCGACACCAACCGGAAGTGGGCGGTAAGACCGGAGCCGGCCAGGGAGGGAAAGTCCCAAAAACCGCGAATTTAAACCCGAAACCGCGTCAATATCCGGTTTGACGTGAAGATTACGTCACGATTTCTTCTTTTTGGGGCTTTTTTGGATCCTCTTTTTTCTGCTTCACCGTTTTGAGCCGCGGCTTCCGTTACGCTTAACGAGCCCTCAGCGTCTCTATGGTAACTTCCGGTCCGCGCCGCCATTACCGCTTCCCCTTTGGGGCCACTTCCGGTTGGAGCCGCTCTGCCCCGCTCGGAGGACTCCCAACTCTTCTCTTTTATTTTCCCCAAAATCCCAATTTTTTCCCCCAAAAATTCCCAACTTTCCCCCAAATTTCCGCCAAAATTCCCAATTTTCTCACCCAAATTCCATAATTTTGTGAAAAATCCCAAATTTTTCATTCCCCACCCCCAATTTCCCCACAAAATTCCCAAATTTTCCCCCTAAAACAATTCCCATTTTTTCAAACCCCCGAATTCCCGAATTTCACCCCAAAAATTCCCGAAATTTTTGGCTCCTCCCTTCCGTCTTTGGCCCCGCCCACTCCCCCACCCAAAGGGGGCGGGGCCTCCCCAAATTCCCGGGAAATCGCCCCAAAGCCGGGGGGGGGGAGGGGCGGCGGCGCGGCCATGGCGCAGGTAGGGGGGGGAGGGGAAATTTGGGAATTTTTGGGGAATTTTTGGGGATTTTGGGGAATTTTGGGAGATTTGGGAAAAGTTCGGAGCCACTTCCGGGTGGGGGAGGGGAAATTGGGGCGGATTTGGGGAATTTTGGGGTTCAAAAGTGAATTTGGGGCGGAATTTGGGGAATTTTGGGGGTTTTGGGGGATTTTTGGGGGTTTTGGGAGGTTTTGGGGTGAGTAGGGATCTTTGGAGTGGAAAAAAAGGAGATTTTGGGGGAATTTGGGGATTTTTGGGGGGGGTTTGGGGTGAGTAGGGATCTTTGGAATGTAAAAAAAAGGGGATTTTGGGGAGGTTTGGGGGCGTTTGGGGTGGATAGAGACCTTTGGAGGGTAAAAAAGTGGGATTTTAGGCGAATTTGGGATATTTTGGGAGGGTTTGGAGGGGTTTGGGCCATTAGAAATCCTTGCAGATTAATAAAAAGGAGAATTTTAGAGAAATTTCGGGGAGGTTTGGGGTGCATGGAGATTTTTAGAGGTGGAAAAAATTGATTTGAGGGGAATTTTGGGGAGATTTGGAGTGAATAGGGACCCTTGCAGGTAAAAGAAAAGGGGACTTTTGGGGGGTTTTCGGGAACTTTGGAGGAGTTTGGTGAATCTGGGGGGGTCTTTGAGGGGGATTTTGGGTGTGCCCAGGTGTGCCCAGCTGTGTCCCAGCCGTGCCCAGGTGTACCCCAGGTGTATCCCAGGTGCACCCAGGTGCATCCCAGGTGTATCTCAGGTGTATCCCAGGTGTATCTCAGGTGTGCCCAGGTGTATCCCAGGTGTATCTCAGGTGTGCCCAGGTGTATCCCAGGTGCGCCCAGGTGTATCCCAGGTGTATCCCAGCCGTGCCCAGGTGTATCCCAGGTGTGCCCAGGTGTACCCAGGTGCATCCCAGGTGTATCCCAGGTGTACCCAGGTGTATCCCAGGTGTATCCCAGGTGTGCCCAGGTGTGTCTCACCTGAGAAGCACTCGGTGAACTCCTGCTCCAGTTTGGTGGCTCTGTCGAACGCTTTCCGCGCCTGCTCCTCGCTCACGCGCTTGGAGATCTCCCTGAGGGGGCGGGGCCACGTTGGGACATGCCCGCCTCGCCTGGCCACACCCACAAACTCCCACAGACACTCCCACGGCACAGCTTCATTCATAAGAGGCCACGCCCATTCATAAAACCACACCCACCTCTCACCTGTAAATTAGGAAAGCCTACCCATTATGCAAATTGGCCTCACTCTCATCATGGATGGCCACGCCCCCTCCTGCCTCAGTTTCCCCCTTTCTGGGGAATCTGGCCCAAACCACGCCCCTAAAACCCCTCAAATTCCACCCAGAATGGCTGCCCAGGTGTGCCCAGGTGTGCTCAGGTGTGCCCAGGTGCGCCCAGGTGTGCCCAGGTGACTCACAGCACGTTCTGCAGCGATTTGGGCCGGATGAAGATGGCGATCGGGTGCAGCTGCGCCGCCTGGAGCCGCCGCACGGCATTGGCCGACACGTCCAGGATGCAGTGCTTGCCCTGCAGGGGACAGGTGTGACCAGGTGTGTCACAGGTGTGACCCAAACCACACCCAGCTGTGACTAGGTGTGACCCAGGTACACCCAGACACATCCAGGATGCAGTGCTTGCCCTGCAGGGGACAGGTGTGACACAGGTGTGATACAGGTGTGACCAGGTGTGACACAGGTGTGACCCATGCCACCCCCAGGTCTTCCCATGTAACCCCCAGGATGCAGTGCTTGCCCTGCAGGGGACACAGGTGTGACCAGGTGTGACCAGGTGTGGCACAGGTAAGGCCAGGCCACACCCAGGTGTCCCCAGACACATCCAGCATGCAGTGCTTGCCCTGCAGGTGAGCTCAGGTGTGCCCCAGGTGAGCTCAGGTGTGTCCCAGCAGTACCCAGGTGTATCCCAGGTGTGTCCAGGTGTATCCCCACACTCTCCCAGGTGTATCTCAGGTGTATTTACCTGCTCAGCCACCTCTCTGACAGACTGCACGCTGGTGCCGTACAGGTGGCTGTTGTAGTGCCCCGCCCCAGGTGTATCCCAGGTGTGTTCCCAGGTGTATCCGAGGTGTATCCCAGGTGTATCCCAGGTGTGTTCCCAGGTGTATCCGAGGTGTATCCCAGGTGTATCCGAGGTGTATCCCAGGTGTATCCCAGGTGTGTACCCAGGTGTATCCCAGGTGTGCCCAGGTGTGCCCAGGTGTGTCTCACCTGTTCAGCCACCTCGCGCACCGATTGGACGCTGGTGCCGTACAGGTGGCTGTTGTACTGCCCCGCCTCGATGAACTTGTGCCCCTGGATGTCTTTCTCCATGCGCTCCCGCGAGGCCACAAAGTGATAATCGCGGCCGTCCACTTCGTACTCGCGCTTGGGCCGCGTCGTGTCTGCAGGTGCGACAGGTAAAGCACACCTGAGGCAGGTGAGACACACCTGCGACAGGTAATGGGGGTTAAATGTGGGATAAATGTGATCTGGGTGTGTCCCAGGTGTGATAATCGCGGCCGTCGACCTCGTACTCGCGCCTGGGCCGCGTCGTGTCTGCAGGTGGGACAGGTGACACAGGTGTGACACACCTGGGACAGGTAACGGGTGTTAAATGGGGGATAATTGTGTGATAAATGGGGATAAATGGGGCCCAGGTGTGATAATCGCGGCCGTCGACTTCATACTTGTGCTTGGGCCGCGTCGTATCTGCAGGTGGGACAGGTGAGACAGGTGAGACACACCTGGGACAGATAATGGGTGTTAAATGTGGAATAAATGTGGGATTAATGGGGCCCAGGTGTACCCAGGTGTATCCCAGGTGTATCCCAGGTGTGCCCAGGTGTATCCCAGGTGTGTCCCAGGTGCTCCCAGGTGTGTCCCAGGTGTATCCCAGGTGCTCCCAGGTGTGTCCCAGGTGTATCCCAGGTGTGTCCCAGGTGCTCCCAGGTGTATCCCAGGTGTATCCCAGGAGTGCCCAGGTGCCCCCAGGTGTATCGCAGGTGTATCCCAGGAGTGCCCAGGTGTATCCCAGGTGTATCCCAGGTGTGCCCAGGTGCCCCCAGGTGTGCCCAGGTGCCCCCAGGTGTATCCCAGGTGTATCCCAGGCGTGCCCAGGTG
>JAXCLO010000101.1:7969899-7980316 GCA_035583995.1 Arremon aurantiirostris
CCCTGCCCCGCCCCCCCCGGGCCCCGCGCCCGCGCCCCCCCCCCACCCGGGGGGGCGGGGGCAACTGGGAGGGACTGGGACAAACTGGGGTAAACTGGGACAAACTGGGACAAACTGGGACAAACTGGGGTAAACTGGGACAAACTGGGAGGGACTGGGGGAGACTGGGAGGGACTGGGATAAACTGGAAGGGATTGGGAAGGACTGGGAGGGACTGGGATGAACTGGGAGGGGACTGGGACAAACTGGGAGTCATACTGCGGCCATACTGGGCTGTACTGGACCATACTGGGACCATACTGGGACAATACCAGGCCCATACTGGGACATACTGGGGCCGTACTGGGATCACTGGGGCCATACTGGGACATGCTGGGGCCATACTGGGATCACTGGGGCCATACTGGGACATACTGGGGCCATACTGGGATCACTGGGGCCATACTGGGATCACTGGGGCCATACTGGGACATGCTGGGGCCATACTGGGATGGGCTGGGGCCATACTGGTCCATACTGGTCGCTAAACTGCCCCGCCCCCATTCCCAATAACCCCCTTGGCCCCGCCCACTCCCATTGGCCCCTCCCACCTTTTTGCCTTTTTGGCCCCGCCCCCATTGGCCCCACCCCATCCTTTGGTTCCTCCCCTTGTTTTAGCCCCTCCCTCCCCTTTGCCCTGGCCCCGCCTCCTCCCTTGGCCCCGCCCATCCCGGAAGCACAAACAGATCTGGGGGGGGAGGGAGGGGCACCTTTATTGCAATGGGGGGAACGCGGGAACGGCCTCACCTGGGCAGGTGAGCTCAGGTACCCCCAGGTATCCCTCAGGAACCCCCTGGCACCCTTCAGGTATCCCCTGGCACCCCTCACCTGTGCCAGGTGAGTTCAGGTACCCCCTGGCACCCCTCACCTGTGCCAGGTGAGCTCAGGTACCCCTCAGGTACCCCCTGGCACCCCCCTCACCTGCGGGCACAGGTGTGCACAGGGGCGGGGCACGGGGTCCCCCAGGCCAGGAGCACCTGGGGGGTTCTGGGTGGGCACGGGGCACCTCCAAGGTGAGTCCAGGTGGGCAGAGGGCACCTCTAACATGTCCAGGTGAGCACTGATGTGTCCAGGTGAGCACCGGGCACCTCTGCCATGCCCAGGTGGGCACTGGGCAGCTCCAAGGTGTGTCCAGGTGAGCACTGAGCATGTCCATGGTCTTCAGGTGAGCACTGGGCACCTCTGCCATGCCCAGGTGGGCAGTGGGCAGCTCCAAGGGGTCTCCAGGTGAGCACTGGGCACCTCCAGGTGGGCACTGGGCACTTCTGACACACCCAGGTGGGCGCTGGTCATCTCCAAGTTGTGTCCAGGTGTGCACTGGGTACCTCTGACACACCCAGGTGGGCATCGAGCATGTCCATGGTCTCCAGGTGGACACTGGGCACTTCCAGGTGGGCACCGGGCACCTCCAAGGTCTCCAGGTGGACATCGGTCACCTCCTAGGGGGGTTCCAGGTGCACCTCTGTGGGCTCCAGGTGGGCACCGGGCATCTCTGATGAGTCCAGGTGGGCACCAGGCACCTCCAGGTGGACACTGGTCATTGCCAAGGTGTCCAGGTGGGCATTGGTCATCTCGTTGGTCTCCAGGTGGGCATCGGTCACCTCCTCAGTGGTCTCCAGGTGGACACAAGGCACGTCCAGGTGGGCACTGGGTACCTCTGAGGTCTTCAGGTGGACATCGGTCACGTCTGAGGTGTCCAGGTGGGCACTGGGCAGCTCGATGGATTCCAGGTGGACATCGGTCACCTCAGCGGTCTCCAGGTGTGCATTGGGCACCTCTGAGCTCTCCAGGTGGGCACTGGGCACCTCTGACACGTCCAGGTGGGCACTGTGCAGTTCTGAGGTCTCCAGGTGGACATCGGTCATCTCTGACGTGTCCAGGTGGACATCAGCTGTGTCACTGGTTGCCAGGTGGGCATTGGTCACCTCTGTGGTCTCCAGGTGGACACTGGGCAATTCTGAGGTCTCCAGGTGGACACTGGCCACTTCTGACATGTCCAGGTGGGCATCGGTCACCTCTGAGGTGTCCAGGTGGACACTGGTCATCTCGGTGGTCTCCAGGTGGACATTGGTCATCTTGGTGGTCTCCAGGTGGACATTGGTCACCTCAGTGGGTTCCAGGTGTGCATTGGTCACCTCTGAGGTGTCCAGCTGGACATCGGTCACCTCTGACATGTTCAGGTGGACACTGGTCATCTGGGTGGTCTGCAGATGGGCATTGGCCATCTGGGTGGTCTGCAGGTGGACATCGGTCACCTCTGAGCTCTCCAGGTGGACATCAGTCATGTCACTGGCCTCCAGGTGGGCATCGGTCACCTCTGAGGTGTCCAGGTGGACATCGGTCATCTCGGTGGTCTCCAGGTGGGCACTGGGCAGCTGTGACATGTCTAGGTGTGCATCGGTCATCTCAGTGGGTTCCAGGTGGACATCGGTCACCTCTGAGGTCTCCAGGTGGGCACTGGGCACCTCCTCCATGTTCTCCAGGTGGACATTGGTCACCTCTGAGATGTCCAGGTGGACATCGGTCACCTCTGTGGTCTCCAGGTGGACACTGGGCAGCTCAGTGGCCTGGAGCTGCACACCTGTGCCACCTGCAAGTGGTGGCAACACCTGGAGCTGGACATTGGCCACCTCACCTGTCTGGAGCTGCACATTGGTGCCACCTGGGGGTGGCGGCAACACCTGGAGCTGCACGTTGGTGACACCTGAGGTCAGCGGCAGGGCCTGGAGCTGCACGTTGGTCACCTCACCTGTCTGGAGCTGCACACCTGTGCCACCTGGGGGTGGTGGTGGCAACATCTGGAGCTGGACATTGGTCACCTCACCTGTGCAGAGCTGGACGTTGGTGACCTCAGGTGGGGCTGGCAGCACCTGGAGCTGCACACCTGAGCCACCTGAAGGTGGTGGCAACACCTGGAGCTGGACGTTGGTGACCTCACCTGTCTGGAGCTGGACATTGGTGACTTCTGAAGGCACTGGCAGCACCTGGAGCTGCAACCCTGACACACCTGTCATACCTGCCACACCTGCACCTGCCACACCTACACCTGTCACACCCGTCACACCTGTCACCTCCCCACCCTGAACCTGGACATTGGTGACCTCTGGGGCCACCGGCAGCACCTGGAGCTGGACACCTGTGACCCCTGTGACGCCTACATTTGTCACACCTGTCACACCTGTCACACCTGTGACTCCTACACCTGAGACCCCTGGGACCCCTATACCTCTCACACCTGCCACACCTACACCTGCCACACCTGTAAGCCCTGTGATACCTGTAACCCCTGTCACACCTACACCTGTCACACCTGTGACACCTGTGATACCAACACCTGTCATACCTGTCACACTGGGACTTGTAACACCTGTCACACCTGTCACCCCTGCCACACCCACACCTGTCACACCTGCCACACCCACACCTGTCACACCTGCCACACCTGCACCTGTCACACCTGACGCACTGGGACTTGTAACACCTGTCACCCCTGCCACACCTGGGATCCCTGTGACATCTGCCACACCTGCCACTCCCACACCTATCACACCTGCACTTGTAACACCTGTCACACCTGTCATACCTGTAACCCCTGCCATACCCACACCTGTCACACCTGCCACACCCACACTTGTCACACCTGCACTTGTCACACCTGTCATACCTGTCACATCCACACGTGTCACACCTGCCACACCTGTCACCCTTGCCATCCCTGTCACACCTACACCTGTAACACCTGCCACACCTGTCACACCTGCACTTGTAACACCTGCCACACTTGCCACACCTGTCACATCTACACCTGCCACACCTGTCACCCCAGCCACCTGCACCTCCGCTGCCGCCCCCTCCCTGCCCGCCCCAGGTATGAGCAGGACGCTGTGCCAGGTGCGCTGCCCCGTGCCCACCTGCGCCAGGTGCGGCCGGGCGTGGCCGGGCGCGGGCGCCACCAGCAGCACCTTGCGGGGGGAGGCGCCGCCGGGGCCGGGCAGCACCAGGTAAGCACCAGCAGGTGATGGCACAGGTGTGGCACCGCCAGGTGCGGCGGCACCGCCAGGTGCGCGGCGCGGGGCGGGGCCGTGCGTGCGCAGGTGTCTCTGCAGGTAGGCGGCCATGACGAAGGCCTTGGGGCAGGTGGGGCAGCGGAAGGGCCGCGCTGCCGAGTGCGTGCGCCGGTGCAGGTGCAGGTTGGACGAGTGCGTGAAGCTCTTCCCGCAGGTGGCGCAGGTGTACGGCCGCTCCCCCGTGTGCACCCGCAGGTGCTGCCGCAGGTTGGTGGCCTGGGCGAAGCCCTTGCCGCAGGTGTCGCAGGTGTGCGGGCGCTCACCTGTGTGGGTGTGGCGGTGGCGCCGCAGGCTGGAGGAGTTCTTGAAGGCCTTGGGGCAGGTGGGGCAGCGGTAGGGCCGCTCACCTGAGTGCTGCCGCAGGTGGTACTGGTAGTGCGACGCCCACTTGAAGGTGAGGCCGCACTGGGCGCACCTGAAGGCGCGCAGCCCCGTGTGCACGCGCAGGTGAGTCTGCAGCAGCGAGGAGCGCTTGAAGCTCTTCCCGCAGGTGGCGCAGGTGTAGGGGCGCTCACCTGTGTGGCCCCGCAGGTGGTAGAGGAGGGCGGAGGAGCCCTTGAAGGCCTTGGGGCACTCGGGGCACTTGTAGGGGCGCTCACCTGTGTGGCTGCGCAGGTGATGCGCCAGGCGCGAGGACCAGCGGAAGGACTTGCCGCACTCCCGGCAGGTGAAGGGGTGCTCGGGGGCACCTGCGGGGGGCGCCGCGCCCGCCATGGCCGCACCTGGGGGGACACGGCCACAGGTGAGAGCCCAGACCTGGGACAGGTGAGAGAACAAACCTGGGACAGGTGAGAGCACAGCCCTGGGACAGGTGCCAGCACAAATGTGACACAGGTGAGAGCACAGAGCTGGGACAGGTGAGAGCCCAGACATGGAACATGGGGGACAGGTGAGAGTCCAGATGGGTAACACAGGGACAGGTGAGACCCCAATCCCAGCACAGGTGGGACCCCAGACCCAGTACAGCTGGGCAGGTAAAACCCTGGACATGAGACACAGACACAGGTGAGACCCCAAATCTGACCCAGGGGAACAGGTGAGACCAATACCCCATCCCAGGTGTGCAGGTGAGACCCCAAACCCAATATGGGGGGGACAGGTGAGACCCCAGCACCATCCCAGGTGTGCAGGTGAGACCTCAAAGCCGATCCGGAGGGCGTGGCCAGATCGTACTAAGCCCCGCCCCTTTCTAGAGACCTCGCCCCCCTCACCCCCCTCAGGCCCCGCCCCTTTTCCCTCAGCCCCTGTAGGCCCCGCCTCCTCCAGGCCCGCCCCGCGCAGGCGCCGCCGCCGCGGCCCCGCCGCTTCCTCCTCCTCCTCCTCCTCTTCTTCCTCCCTCCGCTCACCTGCGGGGCTCACGGTGGCTCCGCCGGGGCCGGAGCCGGGCCAGGACCGGGTTAGAACCGCGTTAGAACCGGGCCAGAACCGGGCCCGGCGCTGCCGCCGCCGCCGCGCAACGCCCGGGCCGCGCCGCCTCACGAGGCCACGCCCCCTCCTCCTCACGAGGCCGCGCCCCCTCCCCCTTCCCGCCTTCTCCGCCGCCAATCGGGCCGCCTCTCATTGGGCCGGGTCACGCCCCTCGTCTTCTCCCGGAAACGCGCGCGGTGTACGCTGGGTAATGCAGTCCTCAGCCCGAGCCTGGTCTAGCGGCTCTTGCTGGCTCTTACTGGGTTGTACTGGGCTGTACTGGGTTGTACTGGGTTTTACTGGTTTGTACTGGTCTGTACTGGTTTGTACTGGTATATACTGGTCTGTACTGGTTTGGACTGGGTTGTACTGCTCTTGACTGCGTTATACTGGTCTTGACTGGGTTGTACTGGTCTGTACTGGTTTGTATTGGTATATACTGGTATATACTGATCTGTACTGGTTTGTACTGGTCTTGACTGGCTTGTACTGATCTGTACTGGTTTGTATTGGTACATGCTGGTCTATACTGTTCTATACTGGTTTCTACGGGCCAAACTGGTTTGTACTGGTTATACTGGTTTATACTGGCTATACTGGCCTGTACTGGTTTTTACTAGTCCATACTGGTCCGTACTGGTTTATACTGGGTTTTATTGTGTTTTTACTGGTTTATACAGGTCCATACTTGTTTATACTGAGTTTTATTGAATTTTTACTGTCACGTCACTGACATCACGGCGGTGAGTATGACATCACGGTGATGGATGTGACGTCACTGTGGTGTGTGATGTCACAGTTCTGGGTGTGACGTCGCAGTGGTGGGTGTGACGTCTCTGCGCTGGGCGTGACATCATGGTGCTGGGTCTGACGTCACCATGGTGAAGGCTCTGGGTGATGTCACAGGGGTCACTGACCCCCTGGCTGGGGTTGGGTGGGACAGAGGGGACACCAGGGGGTCATGGGGTCATCAAGGGGTCATCGCTGGGGTCACCTGTATGGTGGGGACAACAGGGGTCAACCTGATCACCATGAGTCACCATGGGTCACCATGGGTCACCATGATCAGTCTGGAGAGACACAGGGTGACACTGGGGTCACCATGGGTCACCAGGGGTCACCACAGGTAACCACGGGTCACCAGGGGTCACCACAGGTCACCATGGAGAGACACAGAGTGACACCGGTCACCATGGGTCACCAGGGGTCAGCGTGGGTCAATGTGGATGGACATGGACCAAGAGGAGTCAAGGTGGGTCAATGTGGATTGGCAGGGGTCAAAGAGTCAACGTGGGTCACCGTGGATGGAGATGGATCAAAATGGGCCTAGAGAAGCCAACATGGACCATGAGAGTCAACATGGGTCACCGTGGATGGGCATGGACCATCATGGGCCAAGACGAGTCAACGTGGGTCACCATGGATGGACAGGGGTCAACGAATTGACGTGGGTCAACATGGACGGGCATGGATCAAGATGGACCAAGAGGAGTCACCATGGGTCAACAGGAGTCCACAGGAGTCAATGTGGGTCACCATGGATGGAGATGGATCAAAACGGGTCAAGAGGAGTCAACGTGGGTCACCATGGATGGACATGGATCAAGAGGAGTCAATGTGGGCCACCACAGACCATCATGGGCCAAGAGGAGTCAATGTGGGTCACTGCGGATCAACAGGGGTCAATGAGTCAACGTGGGTCACCATGGATGGACACAGATGGAGATGGGCCAAGAGGAGTCAACATGGACCAACATGGATCAACAGGAGTCAACAAGAGTCAACATGGGCCAACATGGATGGACATGGATCAAAATAGGCCAGGAGGAGTCACCGTGGGTCACCATGGATGGACACGGATGGAGATGGGCCAAGAGGAGTCACCGTGGGTCACCATGGATCAAAAGGAGTCAACAGGAGTCAACGTGGGTCACCACGGATATATACTGACCATCATGGGCCATGAGGAGTCAACGTGGATCAAGGTGGACCATGAGGACTCAACATGGATCACCACGGATCAGTAGGAGTCTACAGGTGTCAACGTGGGCCAATATGGATGGACATGGATCAAGATGGACCAGGAGGAGTCAACGTGAATCACCATGGATGGACAGGGGTCAACGAGTCAACATGGGTCCACATGGATGGCCATGGATGGAGATGGACCAGGAGGAGTCAACGTGGATCACCATGGATGGACATGGATCAAGATGGACCCTGAGGACTCAACATGGATCACCATGGATCGACAGGGGTCAGCTGTTCAATGTGGGTCACCATGGATGGAGATGGATCAAAATGGGCCCAAGCGGAGCCAACGTGGGTCACCGTGGATGGAGATGGACCAAGAGGAGCCAACGTGGGTCACCATGGATGGACATGGATGGAGATGGACCAAGAGAAGTCAACGTGGATCACCATGGATCAACAAGGGTCGACAGGAATCAATGTGGGTCCACATGGATGGATGTGGATCAAGATGGACCAAGAGGAGTCAACGTGGGTCACCATGGATGGACACAGACCATCATGGGCCAAGAGGAGTCAACGTGGGCCAACCTGGATGGAGATGGACCACGAAGAGTCAACGTGGGTCACCATGGGTCAACAGGAATCAATGAATCAATGTGGGTCACCACAGATGGACATGGATCATCATGGGCCGTGAGGAGTCACCGTGGGTCACCATGGGTGGACAGGGGTGGACACTGACCACCATGGGGTCCCTGTGAGGGTGTGGGGGGGGTCAAGCTCCGTGGGGGTCCGGTGGGGGTCTTTGGGGACATTGACGTCCCTTTGGGGACATTGTGGGGACATTGGGGGGTCCCTTTGGGGACATTGAGATCTGTGGGGACCATGGGGAAATTGGGGTCCCCATGTGGATCCCTGTGGGGACATTGGGGGGTCCCTGTGGGGTCTGTGGGGACATTGGGGCCCCTTTGGGGACACTGGGGACATTGGGGCCCCAGTGGGCATCCCTGTGGAGACATTGGGGTCCCTTTGGGGACATTGGAGGGTCCCTTTGGGGACATTGTGGGGTCCTTTTGGGGGTCCCTTTGGGGACATTGGGGTCCCCATGGGAGTCCCTGTGGTGTTTGTGGGGACATTGTGGGGGTCCCTTTGGGCACACTGGCGACATTGGGGTCCCTTTGGGGACATTGGGGTCCCCATGGAATCCCTGTGGAGTTTGTGGGGACATTGAGGACCTTGGGGTCCCCATGGGGGTCTCTTTGGGGACATTGGAGTCCCTTTGGGGACATTGGGGTCCCCATGGAGGTCTCTTTGGGGACATTGGGGTCCCCATGGGGATTCCTGTGGGATCTGTGGGGACATTGGGCACATTGGAGACATTGAGGTCCTGATGGGATCCCTGTGGGGACATCGGGGGGTCCCTTTAGGGACATCGGGGTCCCTTTGGGGACACTGGGGACATCGGGGTCCCTTTGGTGACGTTGGGGTCCCGCTGCGTCTCCATCAGGCCCCGCAGCACCCCCGCTCCGCCAGGGGGCGCCCCCGCCTCTCTCCCGTCTCTAGGGCGGCAGCGGGGCCGCTCTGGGCTCCTCTCTATGATCCACTTCCGGTACGCACCGGCGGAAGTGGCGTCAGCGAGCGGCGGCGGCGGGAGCCGAGCGAGGTGTGGGGGAGGGGCTGGGGGGGATTTTGGGGTGGGGGAGGGGCGGGGTTGGGCCGGGTGGTCCCCAGGGGTCCCGGGGCGGGGACAGGAGGGCGGGAACGGGCCCGGGGGGTTCCGGCTGCGGAGACAGCTCGGGCACACCGCGCTGTGCCTCGGGGTGGTGTCATCGGCGCGCCGTGACGTCACACGGGCTGGGTCCGGCCTCCGGTGACGTCACACGGGCTGTCCCTAGCTTCCGCCGGTGTTCCCAGGCCTTGGTGACGTCACACTGGGTGTCCCCAGCCCCCGGTGACGTCACGCGGGCTGTGTCCCCAGCCCCTGATGACGTCACACAGGGGTGTCCCCAGCCCCGGTGACGTCACCAGCCCCGTGTCTCTGTCCCCAGGTCCCGCCGGCCTCGCCGCTGTCCCCAGCGCTGTCCCCGTGCGTGTCCCCGGCACCGCCAGCCCCGTGTGCCCTCTGTCCCCGTGTCCCTCTGTCCCATTGTCCCCTCTGTCCCTGCTGTCCCTCTGTCCCCACCGTCTGTGGCTCTTGCCGTGTCCCGGCTGTCACTGCCATCTCTGTGTCCCCTCTGACCCCAGCATCCCCAGTGTCCCCCCTTGTCCCCTGTGTCCGCCAAGTCCCCAGTGTCCCCTCTATCTCCCAGTACCCCCGTGTCCCTGCTGTCCCCTCTGTCCCAGTGTCCCCCGTGAGTCCCCAGTGTCCCAGCGTCGCCCCTGTCCCCTCTATCCCTATCCCCCCACGTCCTCTCTATCCTCGGTGTCACCCTAGTCCCCAGTGTCCCCAGTGTCCCCAGTGTCCCCAGTGTCCCCTCTGTTCCCCTGTGTCCTCTGTCCCCTCTTACCCCACCTTCCCACTCTCCACCGTGAGTCCCCAGTGTCCCTGTGTCCCCTCTGTCCCTTCTAGCCCGAGTCCCCAGTGTCCCAGTGTTCTCTCTGTCCCCTGTGTCCCCTCTATCCCAGTGTCCACCTTATCCCCTGTGTCCCCTGTCCCCCCAGTGTCCCCAGTGTCCTCTCTATCCCCTCCATCCGCCTGTATCCCCGTGTCCCTCTGTCCCCTCTATCGCAGTGTCCCTGCTGTGTCCCAGTGTCCCCAGAGTCCCTTCCATCCCTACCATCCCAGTGTCCCCTCTGTCCCCTCTGTCCCCAGTGTCTCAGTGTCCCCACCATCCCTGTGTCCCTGTGTCCCCTCTGTCCCCACCATCCCCCAGTGTCCCCTGAGTCCCCAGTGTCCCCCAGTGTCCCCGTGTCCCTCTAACCTGACCATC
>JAXCLO010000101.1:7993840-8005762 GCA_035583995.1 Arremon aurantiirostris
CGATCTCCCTGTTCCCACCCCAATTCCCAAACCCTGTTCCCACCCCAAACCCCATTCTCAAACCCCAAAATCTAGGGGATTCCCATTCTAATGGGATTCCCATTCCCAAATCCCATTACCACTGTCCCCGTTATCCCCGCACCGTCTCCTCAAAGGAGCACTCCATGAGCGGCCCGGTGTCCTGGTGTTCCCAAATCTCCATTCCCACCCCAATGTCCCCACTGTCCCCGCTGTCCCCATTGTCCCCACTGTCCCCACTGTCCCCGCTGTCCCCGCTGTCCCCTGACCATCTCCTCGAAGGAGCACTTCATGGGCAGCCTGGTGTCCTGGCGGTCCCCAAACCCCAAATCCCGTTCCTAAACCCCACTGTCCCCATTGTCCCCACTGTCTCCATTGTCCCCACTGTCCCCGCACCGTCTCCTCGAAGGAGCACTTCATGAGTGGCCCGGTGTCCTGGCAGTTCCCAAACCCCACTGTCCCCACTGTCCCCGCTGTCCCCGCACCGTCTCCTCGAAGGAGCACTTCATGAGCGGCCCGGTGCCCTGGCAGTTCCCAAACCCCACTGTTCCCACTGTCCCCATTATCCCTGCTGTCCCCACTGTCCCCACTGTCCCCACTGTTCCCACTGTCCCCATTATCCCTGCTGTCCCCGCTGTCCCCACTGTCCCCGCTGTCCCCGCTGTCCCCGCTGTCCCCGCACCGTCTCCTCGAAGGAGCACTTCATGAGCGGCCCGGTGTCCTGGCGGTTGACGCCGTGCCGGGTGATGGCCATCAGGTGTCCCCTGGAGGTCATGGTGTCGCACAGCAGCGCCAGGTGCCGGTAGTTGACGTAGGAGCCGTCGAAGGAGATGACGTGGTAGAGCTCCCGCTCCAGCGCCTTCCGCACCGCCTCGATGCCCAGAACCTGCGGGGACCCCAAAACCACAAAATTCAGGGGTGGGAAATCCCAAAATGGGGTGGGAAATCCCAAAATCCAGTGGGTGGGAAATCCCAAAATTCAGGAGGTGGGAAATCCCAAATCCAGAGGGTGGGAATTCCCAAAATCCAGGGATCCACAAATCCCAAAATCCCAAAATGGGGTGGGAATCCCCAAATTCAGGGGGTGGGAATTGCTCAAATCCAGGGGATGGGAAATCCCAAAATCCAGGGGATGGGAATCCCCAAAATCCCAAAATGGGGTGGGAATTCCCAAGATCCAGGGGGTGGGAAATCCTGAGATCCAGGAATCCACAAATCCCAAAATCTACATGATGGGAAATCCTAAATCCAAGGGGTGGGAAATCCACAGATCCACAGCTTTGCGAATTCCCAAAATCCAGGGATCCACAAATCCCAAAATACAGGGGGTTGGGAAATCCCAAATTCAGGGAAATCTCCAAAATGCAGAGAATCCCCAAAGTCCCAAAATCCAGGGGGTGGGAAATCCCAAATCCAGGCATCCATGAGTCCCAAAATCCGGGGATCCCATCACCTGGGGACCCAGGTGTCCCTCACGCCCCAGGTGTCCCCAGGTGACTCACGGTGAAGATCTCCATGATGTCATTGGAGATCATCCACTATGAGGACTACGAAGACCATGATGACCCTCAAACCCCAACCCAGATATCCCTGTCTCAAGTGTCCCCAGGTGAAGATCTCCACCATGAGGATCATGAGGTCCCTCAAACCCCAGCCCAGCTGTGTCCCAGCTCAGGTGACTCATGGTGAAGATCTCCATAAGGACCCAGATGTCCCTCAAACCCCAACCCAGGTGTCCTTCACATCCCAGGTGTCCCCAGATGAAGATCTCCACCATGAGGATCATGAGGTCCCTCAAACCCCAGCCCAGGTGTCCCTGTCCTAGGTGACTCATGGAGAAGATCTCCACCATGAGGACCATGATGTCCCTCAAACCCCCAACCCAGGAGACTCAGAAGATCTCCACAAGCCCCCAGGTGTAGATCTCTATGATGTCGTTGGAGATCACGCACCATGAGGACTATGAAGACCATGACGTCCCTCAAACCCCAACCCAGGTGTCCCTGTCCCAGGTGACTCATGGAGAAGATCTCCACAAGGACCCAGATGTCCCTCAAACCCCAGCCCAGGTATGTCTCAGCCCAGGTGTCCCCAGGTGAAGATCTCCACCGTGAAGACCATGATGTTCCTCAAACCCCAAGCCCAGGTGACTCACGGTGAAGACCACCATGAAGACCATGAGGTCCCTCAAACCCCAAGCCCAGGTGTCCCTCACACCCAGCTGTGTCCCAGCCCAGGTGACTGCTGGAGAAGATCTCCACCATGAGGACCCAGATGTCCCTCAAACCCCAGCCCAGGTGTCCCAGGTGACTCACGGTGAAGATCTCCACGAGCCCCCAGGTGTGTCCCTGACCCCCAGGTGTGTCCCTGACCCCCAGGTGTCCCCGGTGACTCACGGTGAAGATCTCCACGATGTCGTTGGACGTGGTGCGCACGGGGTCCACGTCCTTCTCGCTCAGCACCCGCATGAGGCTGACGCCGTCGGTCTCCAGGATCCACTCCTGGAGAGCCTTGAACTCGCCGTCCTCGGTGATGATGATCTTCTTCTTGTTGTCCGTCTGCGGCAGGTGCATGTACACCTGGCCAGGTGGGGACAGCAGGTGTCACCACGGTGTCACCATGGCCGTCCCAGATCTTCTAAAGATCTCCTGGAACCTCCTAAAGGTCTCCATGGAGAGCTCCTGATGCTCCTCAAGATCCACCTGGAGATCCTGAACCCTCAGAGCATCTGGTGGTACCCAAACACCTTCTCAGGTGCCCACAGAGACCATCCTGGACCTTCTAAAGGTCTTCTGGAACCTCCTGAAGGTCATCATGGTATCTCTGGTGACCTCCCATTCCTTCATGGACCCCTCGAGGTGTCCCCAAGCCCCCCAGGTGTCCCCACCTTGCTGATCTGCTCGATGCCCTGCAGCGTCATGTCCGTCAGCATGTTGGACTCGATGCAGCGCAGGAAGACGTCGTCGTCCATCTTGTCCACCACCTCCTCCTCCTGGGGACACGGTGGGACACGGGTGAGGTCCAGGCCACCCCAGGTGTCCCCTGAGGTGGCCCCTGAGGTGGCCCCGGGTCCCCGCCCACCTCCTGCATCTTGTTCTCGTCGCTGTTCATGATGCGGATGCGCAGCACCAACTTCTCGGCGTTGTCGTCGTTGAAGATGCAGTTGAGGTCGTCACCGAAGCCTGGCAGGGGACACGGGGTGGGGACAGGGTCACCTCTGAGGTGACGGCATCCAAGGGACCTCCAGGGGGTCCTCAAAGATCGGCCAGGAACCACCGAAGCTCCTCCAGATCATCCCAAAGCTCCTCCAGGCTCACACGGAGCTCCTTGAGGAGCCCTCAGATGCCTTCAAGGGTCACTCAAGATCCTCAAAAAGCTTCTGAGATGCCCACAAAGCTCATCCAGGCCACCTCAAACCCCCTCCAGGTCCCCGTAAAGCTCCTCAGATGCCCTCAAACCCCCTCCAGGTCCCTCAGAAGTTGCTCAGACACCCTCAAACCTCCTCCAAATCACCCCAAACCTCCTCCAGGTCCCCCAAACCCCCTCAGAACACTCCAAAACCTCCTCAATCACCCTCAAACCTCTTCCAACTCACCCCAAACACCCTCAGGTCCCCCCAACCCCCCCAAACCCCATGTCCTGCCCGCCCACCGGCGTTGATCTTCTCGGCGATCTGCTCCATGGTCAGCTTGCGGTCGGTCATGTGCTTGCGGTCGAGCTCGACGCGCAGCAGCCACGGCGAGATGCGGCTGACGTCGAAGTCGGGCATCTCGTAGTAGACGTTGACCCACTCCTGGTCCTCGGCCACCACCGTGCTCTGCGGGTTGGGGTCGTAGTAGATGGCGGTGTTGGCCGTCACCTTGCGCAGCGTGGTGTGCTCCAGGCGGCACAGGATGTCCTGGGGACACGGGGACAGTCAGGGGACATTGGGGGCAGTCAGGGGACATTGGGGACATTGGGGACACTGGGACATTGGGGACAGTCAGGGGACATTGGGGACACCGGGACAGTCAGGGGACATTGGGGACATGGGGACATTGGGTGTGGTGTGCTCCAGGCGGCACAGGATGTCCTGGGGACATTGGGGACAATCAGAGGACATGAGGACATGGGGGACATTGGAGACATGGGGACAGTCAGGAGATATGGAGACACTGGGGACAGTCGGGGTTCGTGGGGACATGGGGACATGGAGGACATCAGGAACATGGAGGACATGGGGACACGGAGGACATGATGGACATGGGGACATTGGGTGTGGTGTGCTCCAGGCGGCACAGGATGTCCTGGGGACATGGGATGGGGACATGGAAGACATGGGGACACAGAGGGGACACAAAGCCTCAGGGCCACCACGGGGACATGAAACCACCACAGGGCTCTGGGGACAAGGAGGTCACACAAAGCCACAGGGCCACCATGAGGACACGAAGCCATGGAGCCACCACAAGGCTGTGAGCACAAGGAGGTCACACAAACCCATGGAGTCACCACAGAACTGTGAGGACACAACCCCACAGGGCCACCACCTCCATCCCACCCATGTGCCGTCCCCAGCGTGTCCCCAGCGTGTCCCCGGTGCCACCTTGGCGCGCTCGGCGTCGCGGGCGCTCTGGCCCAGCAGGAACACGGTCAGCGACGGCGTCTTGGGCTTCTTGGAGATGTTGATGAGCTCCTTGAGGCGCGGCACGCCCAGCGTGACGTTCTTGGCCGACACGCCGGCGTAGTGGAAGGTGTTGAGGGTCATCTGCGTGGCCGGCTCGCCCAGCGACTGCGCGGCCAGCGCGCCCACCATCTCCCCGGGGTGGGCCTGAGGGGACAGCAGTGTCACCAAACCATCCAGAGTGTCACCAAACCCCAGAGTGACCCAAACCATCTCCCCGGGGTGGGCCTGAGGGGACAGCAGTGTCACCAAACCATCCAGAGTGACCGTAAACTGCCCACAGCGCGCCCACCATCTCCCCGGGGTGGGCCTGAGGGGACATGGGGACAAGAGAATGTCACCAAACCCCACAATGACCTCAAACCATCCAGAGTGACCCAAACCATCCCACCAGGGTGGGCCTGAGGGGACAGCAGTGTCACCAGACCCCAGAGTGACCCCAAACTGTCCACACTGGCCCCACACCATCTCCCCGGGGTGGGCCTGAGGGGACGTGGGGACAGCAGAGTGTGACAGTGGGGTCATCAAACCCCAAAGATGACTCCAAATCCCCAAGGATGACCCCAAACACCCCAAATCCCCTTCTCACGATGGCCTGGTTGAACTTGGACTCGATTTCCCCCAGCAGCCAGTCGAAGGCACTCCAAACCCTGACCCCAAACACCCCAAAATGACCCCAAACCCCAAACCCTGACCCCAAACACTGACCCCAAATCCCCCTAAACTCCTCAGGAATGATCCCAAACCCACCCAAAACCCCCCAAAATGACCCTAAATCCCCCAAATCCCCAATTTACGATGGCCTGGTTGAACTTGGACTCGATCTCGCCCAGCAGCCAGTCGAAGGCCTCCCCGCTGAGCCGGAACTCCTCCACCATGCGGCGGCTGCAGAGCGTGGAGCGCAGGTGGATGTTGAAGAGCAGCGTCGCGTTCTCCTGCGCCTGCCGGCTCAGAGGGTCCTCCCCGTTGACGATCACCAGCTTGCGGCTCAGCTCCTTCACCCCTGCGGGGACAGCGTGGTCACACAGGGGTCCTGATGGTGGCCAGAACCTTCCAGAACATCTCCAAACTCATCAGAGCTTCCTGAGGGACCAAAGAACCTCCAGAACCTTCCAGAACATCTCCAGACCCATCACAGCTTCCTGAGGGACCCAAAGACTTCTAGAACCTCGTGGAGCATCTCCAGACCCATCACAGCTTCCTGAGGAACATTCCAAAGCATCTCCAAACCCATCACAGCTTCCTGAGAGATTCAAGGATCTCCAGAACCTTCCTGAGGGTCCCCAGACCCATCACGGTTTCCTGAGGAACCTTCCAGACCATCTCCAGACCCATCACAGCTTCCTGAGGAACCAAAGAACCCCCAGAACATTCCAGAACATCTCCAAACTCATCAGAGATTCCTGAGGGACCAAAGAACCTCCAGAACCTTCCAGAGCATCTCCAAACCCCATCACAGCATCCTGAGGGACTCAAGGAGCTCCAGAATCTTCCTGAAGGATTCAAGGACCTTCCTGAGGGACCCCAGACCCATCACAGCTTCCTCAGGGACTTGAGGATCTCCAGAACCTTCCTGAGCGTCCCCAGACCCATCACAGCTTCCTGAGGGACCAAAGAACCTCCAGAACCTTCCAGAACATCTCCAAACCCATCACAGCTTCCTGAGGAACCTTGCAGAGCATCTCCAAACCCATCACAGCTTCCTGAGGGATTCAAGGATCTCCAGACCCTTCCTGAGGGACTCAAGGAGCTCCAAAACCTTCCTGAGGGTCTCAAGAACCTTCCTGAAGAACTCAAAGACCTCCAGTACCCTATTGAAGGATTCAAGGATCTCCAGAACCTTCCTGAGGGACCCCAGACCCATCATAGATTCCTGAGGGACTCAAGGACCTCCAGAACCTTCCTGAGAGACCGCAGACCCATCTTGAGGGACTGAAGGACCTCTAAAACCTTCTTGAGGGAGCCCAAACCCATCACAGTTTCCTGAGGGACTCAAGAACCTCCACAATGTTTCTGAAGGACCCCAATCCCATCACAGCTTCCTAAGGAACCTTCCAGAGCATCTCCAAACCCATCACAGCTTCCTGAAGGATTCAAGCATCTCCAGAACCTTCCTGAGAGACTCAAGGATCTCCAGAACGTTCCTGAGGTCCTCAAGAACCTTCCTGAGGGACTCAAGGATCTCCAGAACATTTCTGAAGGACCCCAAACCCATCGCAGATTCCCAAGGGATTCAAGGATCTCCAGAACCTTCCTGAAGGAGCTCAAGGATCTCCAGAACCTTCTTGAAGGACCTCAGGCCCCACTCACCCTCGACCACCTTGACCGGGTGCAGGTCCGAGGGCAGCCGGGAGTTGATGTGGAAAATCTTCTGCGCGTTCCAGATCATGCGGAGCAGGTTACAGGGGAGCACCACCTGTGGGACAGGGACCCCAAAATGGGACAGGGACCCCAAAAATGGGGAGAGGGACCCCAAAAATGGGGAGAGGAACCCCAAAAACAGGGAGAGGGACCCTAAAAATGGGAGAAGAACCACAAAAATGGGACAGGGACCCCAAAAACGGGGGAGGAACCCCAAAAGTGGAGCATCTGGGTTCAGTTTTGGGGTATCTCGGTTGGGTTTTGGTGGATCTCAGGTGGGTTTTGAAGGATATCAATGGGGTTTTGACGTATCTCAATTAGGTTTTGGTATGCCCCAGGTGTTTCTGGGGTGGGTCTTGGTGTATCTCAGTGGGGTTTTGGTGGATCTCAGGTGGGTTTTAGAGGATCTCAGGTGGGTTTTGGAGGATCTCAGGTAGGTTTTGGGGTATCTCGATGGGGTTTTGGTGTCATCTTGCTGTCCCTGGTGGGGAAGATGACCCTGAGGACCTCCATGAAAACCAAAAAGAGGAATTTTGGATTTTGGGGTATCTCAGTGGGGTTTTGGTGGATCTCAGGTGGGTTTTGGGGTATCTCAATGGGGTTTTGGTGGATCTCAGGTAGGTTTTGGGGTATCTCAATGGGGTTTTGGTGGATCTCAATGGGGTTTTGGTGTCACCTTGCTGTCCCCGGTGGGGAAGATGACCCTGAGGACCTCCCTGTCCTCGCGCATGCGGTCGAACTCGCGCTCCAGCTCGTTCTGGATGTGGGCGTTGGACAGGATGTCCTTGACCAGCTCCTCCTGCAGCGTCCGGCGCAGCGCCCGCTCGTTGGTGTAGTCAAACTTGAACCTGGGGACATCGAGGGGACACCTTGGGGACACCTGGGGACATCCAGGGGACACCAAAGCGTCACCCACGGCAGTCTGGAGAAGACTGGGGACACCAAAAAGCTGGTCCAGGTTGGGCGGGAGAAGGTTGGGGACACCAAAAAGCTGGTCCAGGTTGGGCGGGAGAAGGTTGGGGACACCAAGGTGGGTCCTGGTTTGGGGTGGAAGAGGTTGGGGACATCAAAACGTCACCCAGGTTGGGCTGGAAAAGGTTGGGGACACCCAAGTGTCACCGAGATTGGGGAGGAGCCACTTGAAGACCCCAAATGTCCTCAGCTTCTGGAAGGAGCCACTTGGGGACCTCAAGATGGGTCTGAAACCATGGGAGGAACCACCTGAAGACCCCAAGATGTCCCCAACTCCCATCTGAAGACCCCAAGATGGGTCTGAAATCTTGGAAGGAGCCACTTGAAGACCCCAAGATGTCCCCAACTCTTTTGAAGACCCCATCTGAAGACCCCAAGGTGTCCCCAACCCAAATCTGAACATCTCAGGATGTTCCCAAGTCCATCTGAAGACCCCAAGATGAACCCAATGACCCCAAGACGTCTCCAACTCCCATTTGAAGACCTCAAGATGTCCTCAACTCCTCTGAAGACCCCAACCGTGGTCACTGACCCCACCCTGCCCCAGAGTCCCACCCTGGTCCTCACTTCTTCTCAAAGGCCTTGTTGGAGGGTTTAAGCGTGGCCAGGTTCTGGAACTCGACGCTCTCGCCGGCCAGCCCGTCCTCGCCGTAGCGCAGCTGCACCACCTGGTTGATGGAGTTCCTCACCGTGGCGTCGTACTTGACCATCACCGACTCCATGGACTTGATCAGCCGCCGCTGGATGTACCCTGAGGGGTGGCACGGCTCAGGAGACAGCTGGGGTGGGGCTGGGGGTGTTCAGGAGGCATCTTAGGAGGGTTTGGAGGCATCTGGGGAGGGTTTTGGGTCTCCAGGAGGCATCTGGAGAGGGTTTGGAGGGATCCTGGAGGTATCTGGGGAGGGTTTGGGGACTGCAGGAGACATCTGAGATGGGTTTGGAGGTATCTGGGATGGGTTTGGGGATCCTGGAGGCATCTGGGATGGGTTTGGAGGCATCTGGGGAGGGTATGGGGTTCCTGGCAACATCTGAGAAGGGTTTGGAGGCATCTGGGATGGGTTTGAGGTCTCCAGGAGGCCTCTCAAGAGGGTTTGGGGATCCTGGAGGTCACCAGGAAGCATCTCGGGAGGGTTTGGAGGCATCTGGGGAGGGTTCTGGGTTCCTGGAGGTTCCTAGGAAGCATCTGGGGAGGGTTTGGGGATCCTGGAGGCATCTGGGATGGGTTTGCAGTTCCTGGAGGTCCCCAGGAGGCATCTGGGAAGGGTTAGGGTCTCAAGGAGGTATCTGGGAAGGGTTTAGGACTCCTGAAGGCATCTGGGGAAGGTTTGGAGCACCCGGAAGTCCCCAGGAGGTATCTGGGATGGGTTTGGGATCTCCAGGAGACATCTGGGGAGGATTTGGGGATCCTAGAGACATCTAGGATGGGTTTGGGGTTCCTGGAGGTCCCCAGGAGGCATCTAAGATGGATTTGGGGATCCTGGAGGCATCTAGGATGGGTGTGGAGTCTCCAGGAGACATCTAGGGAGGGTTTGTGATCTCCAGGAGACATCTGAGATGAGTCTGGAGTTCCAGGAGCCATCTCAGGAGCCTTTGCTCCTTCACCGCTCCCCCTCCACCACTCCGATCTCCTCAACCCCCGTTGGGTGGCATTGTGACCTCCTCCCCACCCCACGGTGCCCCCCGGTGGCACTGACCGGTGCCCACCCCGGCGCCCACCCCCCCCAGTGGCACTGACCGGTGCCCATCCCAAGATGACCATCCCAGTGACCACCCCAGTGACCATCCTGGTGCCCATCCCGGTGCCCACCCCAAGATGACCACCCCGGTGCCACTGACTGGTGCCCATCCTGGTGCCCCCTGGTGGCACTGACCGGTGACCATCCCAAGATGACCATCCCAGTGACCATCCCAGTGACCATCCTGGTGACACCCCGGTGCCACTGACCGGTGCCCACCCCCCGGTGGCACTGACCGGTGCCCACCGCAAGATGACCATCCCGGTGCCTACCCCCGGTGCCCACCCCGGTGCCCACCCCCCAGTGGCACTAACCGGTGCCCACCCCGGCGGCACTGACCGGTGCCCACCCCAAGATGACCACCCCATTGGCACTGACCGGTGCCCACCCCGGCGGCACTGACCGGTCTCGGCCGTTTTCACGGCCGTGTCGATGAGCCCCTCGCGGCCGCCCATGGCGTGGAAGAAGAACTCGGTGGGGGTGAGCCCGGCCAGGTACGAGTTCTCCACGAAGCCGCGGCTCTCGGGGCCGTAGTCGTCCTTGATGAAGTGCGGCAGCGTGCGGTGCTTGAAGCCGAACGGGATCCGCTTGCCCTCCACGTTCTGCTGCCCCACCACCGCGATCACCTGGGGACAGCGCGGCGGGGACCGTGAGGGACGGCGGGCGGGGAGGAGGAGACGCCAAAAAACCTCCAAAGGAAGCGCTCAAAAGTTCATGGGATCCTGCAGGAACCCCCTGAGATCCTCCAGGAACCCCTGAGATCCTCCAGGAACCCCCTGAGATCCTGCAGGAACCCCTGAGATCCTCCTGGAACTGCCCAAAACCTCCTGAGATCCTCCAGGAACCCCCTGAGATCCTGCAGGAACCCCTGAGATCCTCCAGGAACCCCCTGAGATCCTCCAGGAACCCCCTGAGATCCTCCAGGAACCGCCCAAAACCTCCTGAGATCCTCCAGGAACCCCATGAGATCCTGCAGGAACCCCCTGAGATCCTCCAGGAACCTCCAAGAACCACCTCAAATCTCTTGAGATCCTCCAGGAACACCATGAGATTCTCCAGGAACTTCATGAGATCCTCCAGGAAGCATCTCAAACCTCTTGAGATCCTCTAAAAACCACTCAGAATCCCCTGAGATCCTCCAAGAACCACCCTAAAGGCCCTGAGGTCTTCCAGGAACCACTCAAAAGCCCTTGAGATCCGCCAGGAACCACCCCAAACCCCACCCAGAAGCCCCCCCAAACCTCCTGGAAGTCCCAGACCTGGGAGATGTTGATCTTGGAGCCCTTGGCACCCGAGACCACCTGAGAACCTCAAAAACCACAAAAAACTCCACAAAACTCCACAGGAACCACCCAGAACCCTCTGAGATCCTCCAAGAACCTCCTCAAACCTCTCGAGATCCTACAAGAACCATCCAAAAGCTCCTGAGATCCTCCAGGAACCACCACAAACCCCTTGAGATCCTCTAGGAACTGCCCAAAACCTGGGAGATCCTTGAGGAACCACCCAAACCTCTTGAGATCCTCAAAGAACCTCCTGAGATTCTCCAGGAACCACCCAAAACCCCATGAGACCCACATGGAACCACCACAAACCCTCTGAGATCCTCCAGGAACCACCTCAAACCCCACCCAGAAGCTCCCCCAGACCTTCTGGACCCTCCAAACCTGGGAGATGTTGATCTTGGAGCCCTTGGCCCCCGAGACCACCATGGACTTGAAGTTGTTGTACTCGGACAGGGACTTCTGGGCCGAGGAGCCGGTCTTGTCGCGGGCGTCGTTGAGGATCCGGTTCACCTGGTTCTCGAAGGTCTGGCGCAGGGTGTTACCCGGGGTGGGCTCCAGCTCGTTGTTGTGCGCCTTCTCGATCACCTGGAGATGCCAAAAGCCACCCCACAATGGTCACTGGGGTGGTCTGGATTGTCCTGGTGGGCAAAAGCAGCTGAGAAGTTCAGAAAACCCAAAAAATTCCAAAGGAAGCATCAGGAACCTGCTGAGATCCTGCAGGAACCACCCAGAACCTCCTGAGATCCTCCAGGAACCAACCAAACCTCCTGAGATCCTGCAGGAACCACCCAGAACCTCCTGAGATCCTCCAGGAACCAACCAAACCTCCTGAGATCCTGCAGAAACCACCCAGAACCTCCTGAGATCCTGCAGGAACCACCCAGAA
>JAXCLO010000101.1:8043168-8054934 GCA_035583995.1 Arremon aurantiirostris
TTCCACCACCCCTGAGACCACCACCACCAGTCCTGAATCCTTCGCGACCACCCCAGTGACCTCCAGTCCTGAGGCCACCAGTGACCAATGGACCACCACAGGTGATCCATGGACCACCACCAGTCCTGAGACCTTTTCTGACACCCTTGGAACCACCAGGACCATCCCTGAGACCTCCAGTCCAGATGCCACCAGTGACCCATGGACCACCAAGAGTCTTGAGACCATTTCTACCATCCCTGACACCACCACCACCACAATCCCCAAGACCACCAGTGACTCACGGACCTCCAACAGCCTTGAGACCATTTCTGCCACCCCCGAGACCACCACCACCATCCCTGACATCTCCACAACCATCCCTGAGACCACCAGTGATCCATGGACAGCCACCAGTCCTGAGTCCATTTCTACCACCTTGGAGACCACCACGACCATCCCTGAGACAACCAGTCCTGGGACCACCATCCCTGAGAGCACCAGCGACACATGGACCACCAGCAGCGATCCGTGGACTACCACCAGTCTGGAGACCACCATCCCCGGGACAACTAGTCCTGAGACCGCCAGTGACCAATGGACTTCTACAAGTTTTGAGACTACCACCACCATCCCTGAGACCACCAGTGCCCCATGGACCACCACCAGTCTGGAGACCATTTCCACCACCCCTGACCCCATCAGAACCGTCCCTGAAACCACCAGAACCATCCCTGAGACCTCCAGTCCGGAGACCACAGGTGACCAATGGACCACCATGAGCGGTGAGACCATTTCCACCATGCCTGAGACCACCATCAACATCCCTGAGACCTCCACAACCATCCTTGAGACCACCAGTCCGGAGACCATCAATGACCAATGGACCACCAGTCTTGAGACCAGCAGTGACCCATGGACCACGAGCAGTCTTGAGACCATTTCCACCACCTTGGAGACCACCACGACCATCCATGAGACCACCATTCCAGAGGCCACCAGTGACTCAGGGACCACTATGAGTGGTGAGACCATTCCCCCCACGCCTGAGACCACCACGACCATCCCTGAGACCTCCAGTGACACATGGACCACCAGCAGTGCCCCATGGACCACCAGCGGTCCATGGACACCCACCAGTCTGGAGACCATTTCTACCACCTTGGAGACCACCACCACCATCCCTGAGACCACCATCCTGGGGACAACTAGTCCTGAGACCACCAGTCCTGAGACCACCAGTGACCAAAGGACCTCCACCAGTTCTGAGTCCATTTCTACCATGTCTGACACCACCACAACCATCCCTGAGACCACCAGTGACCAATGGATGGCCACCAGTCTGGAGACCACTTTCACCACCCCCGAGACCACCACCACCATCCCTGAGACCTCCGTGCTTGAGACCACCAGTCCAGAGGCCACCAGTGACCAATGGACTTCTACCAGTCCTGAGACCACTTCTACCCACCCTGAGATCACTACAACGACCCCTGAGGCCACCAGTCTGGAGACCTCCAGTGACCCATGGGCCACCACGAGCCTTGAGACCATTTCTAACACCCCTGACACCACCATGACCATCCCTGAGACCACCAGAACCATACCTGAGACCACTACTGGCCTTGAGATCATTTCTGTAACCCCTGAGACCACCACGACCATCCCTGAGACCACCAGTCCTCAGCCCACCGGTGACCTATGGACCACCATGAGTCTTGAGAAGACCATCTCCACCATCTCTGACACCACCACGACCATCCCTGACAGCACCAGTGGCCAATGGACTTCCACCAGTCAGGGAACCATTTCTACCATGCCTGAGACCACCACGACCATCCCTGAGACCACCAGTCTGGAGTCCACCAGTGACCCATGGACTTCCACCAGTCCTGAGATCATTTCCACCACTCCTGACACCACCACCACCATCCCTGAGACCATCAGTCCTGAGACCAACACCCCCTCTGGGACAACCACGACCACCCCTGAGACCACCAGTGGCCCATGGACCACCACCAGTCTTGACACCATTTCTAACACCCCTAAAACCACCACCATGACCACCCCTGAGACCTCCACGACCACCCTTGAGACCACCAGTGACCAATGGACCACCATGAGTCTTGGGACCATTTCCACCACTCCTGACACCGCTGTGACCACTCCTGAGGCCACCAGTGACCTGTGGACTTCCACCAGTCCCGAGATGGTTTCTAAGACCCCTGAGACCTCCACAACCATCCCTGAGACCACCATGCTTGAGACCACCAGGCCAGATGCCACCAGTGATCCATGGACCTCCACAAGTCTTGAAACCATTTCCACCATCCCTGAGACCACCAGTCCTGAGGCCACCGGTGACCAATGGACTTCCACCAGCCTGGAGACCATTTCTACCAGCACAACCATCCCTGAGACCAGTCCAGATGCCACCAGTGACGAATGGACTTCCAACACACTTGAGACCATTTCAACCACCCCTGACATGACCATGACCATCCCAAAGACCACCAGAACTGTCCCTGAGGCCACCAGTGACACACGGACCACAAGTGACCAATGGACCACCACCAGCCTTGAGATCGTTTCTACCACCCCTTACACCACCATGAGCAGTTCTGAGACCAGCAGTGACCAATGGACCTCCACCAGTCTAGAGACCATTTCCACCACTCCCGAGACCACCACGACCAACCCTGAGACCTCCACAACCATCCCTGAGACCACCAGTCTGGAGACCACCCGTGACCCGTTGGCCACCACCAGTTTTGAGACCATTTCTACAAACCCTGACACCACCACGAACATCCCTGAGACCACCAGTGACCAATGGACCACCATGAGTCTTGGGACCATCTCCACCACTCCTGACACCGCTGTGACCACTCCTGAGGCCACCAGTGACCTGTGGACTTCCACCAGTCCTAGGATGGTTTCTAAGACTCCCGAGACCACCACGACCATCCCTGAGACCACCAGAACCAACCCTGAGGCCGCCAGTCTGGAGACCACCAGTGACCCATGGACCACCAGCAGTCTTGAGAGCATTTCTACCACCCCTGAGACCACCACGACCATCCCTGAGACCTCCAGTGATCCATGGATCTCCACCAGTCTGGAGAGCATCTCTACCACCCCTGACACCACCACCACCACACCTGTGACCACCCCAACCATCCCTGAGACCACCAGTCCTGAGACCACCAGTGACCCATGGACTTCCACCAGTCCTGAGACCATTTCTACAGCACCTGAGACCACCACAACCATTCCTGAAGCCACTGATGACCCATGGGCCACCACCACTGACCCATGGACTTCCACCAGTCTTGAGACAATTTCTAACGCCCCTGAGACCACCAGAACCAGCCCTGAGACCACCAGTGACCTATGGATGTCCACCGGTCCGGAGATCATTTCTACCATGCCTGTGACCAACCCCACCACCCCTGAGACCACCAGTGTTGATACCACCAGTGACCAATGGATGTCCACCAGTCTTGAGACCATTTCCACCACCCCTGACACCACCACCACCATCCCTGAGACCACCAGTTCTCAGACCACCACTAGCATTCCAGACACCACCATGAGTTCTGAGACCACCACAACCGTCTCTGAGACCTCCAGTCCTGAGATCACCAGTGACCCATGGACCTCCACCAGTCTGGAGATCATTTCCACCACCCCTGAGACCACCACAACCATTCCTGAATTCTCCACGGCCATCCCTGAGACCTCCAGTCCTGAGATCACCAGTGGCCCATGGACCACCACAAGTCTTGAGACCGTTTCTAACACCCCTGGTACCACCACTACCTTCTCTGAGACCACCACCTCAGCACCTGGGACAAACACCAGCCCTGAGACATCAACGTTCCCTGAGACCACCACGACCCCTGAGACCACCAAGACCTTCCCTGGGACCACCAGCACCGTCTCAGAGACCACCATGACCCCTGGTACCACCTCAAACAACCCTGAAACCACCAGTCCTGAGACCTCCACCACCTTCCCTGGGATCTCCACCAGTCCTGGGACCATTTCTGTGGCCACTGGGACCACCACAGTCCCTGACACCACCAGCACCCTCCTTGAGACCACCACCACCTTCCCTGAGACCACCACCAGAACACCTGGGACAAGCACCAGCCCTGAGACAGCCACCTTCCCTGAGACCACCACGACCACCAGTTCTGAGACCACCACCCTGTCTGAGACCACCACCATGACATTCCCAATGATCACCAATTCTGAGATCACCACCACCTTCTCTGAGATCACCATGACCTTCCCTGGCACCACCAGCACCA
Source organism: Arremon aurantiirostris (assembly GCA_035583995.1). Classification (NCBI taxonomy): domain Eukaryota; kingdom Metazoa; phylum Chordata; class Aves; order Passeriformes; family Passerellidae; genus Arremon; species Arremon aurantiirostris. Next base: position 8,047,464 of record JAXCLO010000101.1, read on the forward strand.
TCTCAGAGACCACCAGCACCCCCGGTACCACCTCAAACAACCCTGAAACCACCAGTACGGAGACCACCACCACCTTCCCTGGGATCTCCACCAGTCCTGAGACCATTTCTACCACTCCTGACACCACCACAGTCCCTGACACCACCAGCACCTTCTCTGAGACCACCACCTCAACACCTGGGACAAACACCAGCCCTGAGACAGCAACGTTCCCTGAGACCACCACCATCCCTGAGACCACCATGACTTTCCCTGGGATCTCCACCAGTTCTGAGGTCACCACCCTCCCTGAGACCACCACCATGACATTCCCTATGTTCACCAATTCTGAGACCACCACCACCTTCCCTGAAACCACCACCTCAACACCTGGGACAAGCACCAGCCCTGAGAGAGCAACCTTCCCTGAGACCACCACCATGAGGACCCCTGAGACCACCATGACCTTCCCTGGCACCACCACGCCTGAGACCACCACCACCTTCCCTGGCACCACCACGCCTGAGACAACCACAACCCCTGGTACCACCATGACCATCCCTGAAACCACCACACCTGAGACCACCACCCTCTCTGAGACCACCACCACCTTCCCTGGGATCTCCAGTCCTGAGACCATCACAACCATCCCTGGCACCAGCAGCAGTCCTGAGACCACCACCACCTTCTCTGGGACCACCACCTCAACACCTGGGACAAACACCAGCCCTGAGACAGCAACGTTCCCTGAGACCACCACGACCTTCCCTGGGACCACCAGCACCATCTCAGAGACCACCACTATCCCTGGTACCACCACAACTTTCCCTGAAACCACCAGTCCTGAGACCACCACCCTCTCTGAGTCCACCACCACGACATTCCCTACGTTCACCAATTCTGAGATCACCACCAACTTCCCTGGGACCACCACCACCATCCCTGGGACCACCACCAGAACACCTGGGACAAACATCAGCCCTGAGACAGCAACGTTCCCTGAGACCACCACGACCCCTGAGACCACCTTGACATTCACTGAGACCACCAGTTCTGAGACCACCACCCTCTCTGAGACCACCGCCATGACATCTCCCACGTTCACCAATTCTGAGATCACCACCACCTTCCCTGAGACCACCACGGCAGTCCCTGGGATCTCCAGCAGTCCTGAGACCATTTCTACCACCCCTGGCACGACCACCACCTTCTCTGGGACCACGAGTCCTGAGACCACCAGCAACCCATGGATCTCCACCAGTCTTGAGACCATTTCTACCATGCCTGACACCACCACCCTCTCTGAGACCACCACCAGCTTCCCTGGGACCACCAGTTCTGAGAACACCACCACCAACACTGAGATTTCCAGCAGTCCTGAGACCAGCACCACCATCCCTGGCACCACCACGATCATCTCAGCCACTGCCACGATCCCTGGCACCACCATGACCATCCCTGAAACCACCAGTCCTGAGACCACCACCCCTTCTTGGACCACTACCATCTTCCCTGAGATCTCCACCAGTCCTGAGAGCACCACCACATTCCTTGGCACCACCATGCCTGAGACAACCACAACTGCTCGCACCATCATGACCATCCCTGAAACCACCAGTCCTGACACCACCACCCTCTCTGACACCACCACCACCTTCTCTGGGACCACCACCTCAACACCTGGGACGAACACCAGCCCTGAGATATCAACGTTCCCTGAGACCACCAACACCATTCCTGGGACCGCCAGTTCTGAGACCACCAGCACCTTCCCTGGGACCACCACGCCTGAGACAACCACAACCCCTGGTACCACCATGACCATCCCTGAAATGTCCCTCCCTGAGATCACGGGTGCCATCCCTGGCACCATCACCAGCCCTGGGACCATTTCTGTGGCCACCAGGACCACCAGAGTCCCTGACACCACCACCTTCTCTGAGACCACCACCACCAACCCTGAGACCACCACCTCAACACTTGGGACAAACCGCAGCCCTGAGACATCAACGTTCCCTGAGACCACCACAACCATTCCTGGGACCACCAGCACCTTGCCTGGGACCACCAGCACCATCCTAGAGACCACCGTGACCCCTGGTACCACCAGAACCACCCTTGAAACCACCAGTCCTGAGACCACCACCCTCTCTGAGACCACCATGACCTTCCCTGGGACCACCAGTCCTGAGACCATTTCTGTGACCACTGGGACCACCACAGTCCCTGACACCACCAGCAGCTTCTCTGAGACCACCACCACCCCTGGGACCAACTACACCACTTGTGAGACCAACACCACCATCTCTGGGATCACCACCACCATCCCAGAGACCACTGTGACCCCTGGGACCACCATGGCATTCCCTGAAACCACCACCCCTGAGACCACCACCATACCTGTGATCAACACCACCATTCCTGGGACCACCACCACCACCCCTGGGACCACCACCACCATTCCTGGGACCACCATTCCTGGCACCATCCCCATCCCTGAGACCACCACCATCCCTGGGACAAACACCACCACACCTGGGACCACCATTCCTGGGGCCATCACCATCCCTGAGACCACCACCATCCCTGGGACCAACTCCACCACATCTAGGACCACCACCACACCTGGGACCACCATCACCATCCCTGAGACCACCACCACATCTGGGACCAACACCACCACCCCTGGGACCACCACCACCATCTCTGGCACCACCACCATCCCTGGGACCACCATTCCTGAGACCACCACCACCATCCATGGGACCACCACGTCCGTCCCTGACACCACCACCATCCCTGGGACCAACACCACCTCTGGGACCACCACCACCATCCCGGGGACCAACTCCACTACCCCTGGGACCACCACCACCACCCATATGGCCACCACCTCCAACCATACAACCACCACCACCACACTTAGGACCACCCGTAGAACCACCATCATCACCACCACCACCATCTCCACCACCATGACCACCAGTCCCCTCTCCACCACCACTCCAGGTACTTCCCATCCCTCCTTCCCCCCTGGCTCCTTTCCACGTTCCTTCTGGTTCCTCCTCCATCTCCTTTCCTTCCAGGGATCTGCAGCAATGGTGGCACCTGGGTCAACGGCCACTGCCAGTGTCCCCTGGGCTTCACCGGGGACAGGTGTGAAGACATCAGCAACACCATCGAGACCACGGCCGGTAGGAATTCCATAATGTTTTTGGGGATGTATCCAAAGCTCGGATGAGATCTGACGGGGTGAGGAAGATCTTGAGATGTTCTCCAGGTGTGGCCATATCTCAAAGAACTTCCTCTGTAGGTCCTCCTCCTTCTCCAAAGCTGTCCCACATGGATCCAACCCTTGAGGTGGATCTCCATGGTCATTTCCACCCCTTCAGGTGGATCTCCATGGTCACTTCCACCCCTTCAGGTGGATCTCCACGGTCATTTCCAACCCTTGAGGTGGATCTCCATGGTCACTTCCAAGCTGTTTTCTGCTTGGAAAAATGGGTCAAGAATCATCAGGGCCTTTCAGAACCCCAAAATTTGGGAGGAGATGGTGGTTCCATCAGGTCCTGCCCACTGAGGGTGAGGTGGGATCTACCTGGGGTTCCCCACCTGGAAATTTTTGGGGACGTGGGTGATGACCCAGCTCCAAACCAGGATCAGGATCCACCTGGGAGGACCAGGTGGGAATTTTGGAGAATGGGACATGGCCCAATCCTCGCTGGGATCACCGATGGTCTCCTCCAATGGGTGGAGGAGGTTTCTCCTGGTTCCTTCACAACAAGTCCCAAATTCAGGGGACTTAGGAGGAGATTTGTGGGGTCCCACCTGCCTGGGAAGGTCTCTCTGCCCCACCCTCCTTCATTGGGTGGTTTTGGACCTTCCCAGAGACCAACGGGACGGTGCAGCTGGAGCTGCGCGTCACCAACCGGAACTTCACCGAGGACCTTGAGAACAGCAGCTCAGCCGCCTACCAGAGCTTCGTCCAGGAATTCATCAAGCAGGTAAAGGGACACGAGATCCCACCTGAGGTCGGGATCTACCTGGTGGAGCTGCCAGGTACATCCCAAGTTCTCCGAGAACTTCTCCAAGTTCTTGCGTGGTGTTCTCCAGGTCCACCGGGATGGATTTTGGTGGGGGGAACACCCAAAATGAGGGAGATCCAGGAGGGTGAGGGGGGAATGGACCCAACCATCCCACCTTGGAGACATCTTCTCTTCCAGATGGACGCGGTCTACGCCACCATCGAGGGCTACAAGGGCATCGTGGTGACCAAACTCAGGTGAGCACTGAGGTCACCAGGATGGGAATTTTGGGGTCATTCCACGGGAGAAGAACTTTCGGATCGGGACGGTGACGTTTCTGTCCAGGAATGGCAGCGTGGTGGTGGATCACATCATCGTCGTGTCCCTGCTGGTGACCTCCCAGAGCCAGGAGAAACTCCAGAACATCACGGCCAAGGTTCAGGAGAAGATCGAGGTGGAGGCAACGCGATTCAACTGCACCAGCGGTATCTTGTCACCTTCCCACCGCGGGGCTGGGGACAACCAGGGCCATCCATGGAGTGGAGGACACCTTCCCACCAGCCCAAACCACCCTGGACACCCCAGAGAAGGTCTATGGGGTGGTGTCCTCCACCTGTTTGACCTCTCTTGCAGGTGACCTGTGCTTCAACCCCTCCGAGGTGAACATCACCACCACCACACTGGAATTCGATGGAGATGGTGAGTGGATGGAGGAGGTCCAGGTGGGTTTGGGGTCTCCAGAGGAACTCCAGGTGACCTCTGTCCCCTCTCCAGCCTACTGCAGGAGACAAGCACCCGAGGGCTACCAGGAATTCTTCTTCCCCAACCTGACGAGCTCCGGGTTGTCCTGCATGTCCAACTGCACGCCGGACACCGCCAGCACCATCGACTGCAACCGTGGGACGTGCCACATCACCCGCGGAGGTCCTCAGTGCTTGTAAGGGCTGAAGGAAACTCATCCTCCTCCTCCAAAGCTGTCCCACCCTTCAGGTGGATCTCCATGGTCACGTCCAAGCTGTTTTCTGCATGGAAGTGGGCTAAGAATCATCAGGGTCTTGGTCCATGTGGTGGATCTCCATGGTCACGTCCAAGCTGGAAATGGGCCAAGAATCATCAGGGTCTTGGTCCACATGGTGGATCTCCACGGTCATGTCCAAGCTGTTTCCTGCATGGAAATGGGTTAAGAATCATCAGGGTTGGAGCAGGGTCTTGGTCCACATGGAGGATCTCCATGGTCACATCCTAACTGGTTTTTGACCATAGAAATGGGTCGAGAATCATCAGGGTCTTGGTCCACATGGATCCAAACCTTCTGGTGTAACTCCAGGCCCACCTCCGAGGTTTCCTCTGCAGAAGAAGAGGTCAGAAATCATTGAGGTTGGTGTAGGGTCTTCTTCTACAATGGATCCAAACCTTCTGATGGATCTCCATGATCATCTCCAGGGTTAAACCCCTGAGGTGGAGCTCAAGTCTTGCTTCAAGCAGGGCTTGGGGCTGCAGAAATGGGGTTGGGGTGGAAGAGGTTTCTTCTGGGGAGGGTCCCAGCTTTGGGTTGACCTCCCTTGTCCCACCAGCTGTGATGAGATCCACCTGTACTGGTACCAAGGTGACCGCTGCGCATCACGGGTCAGCAAACTGGCCATGGGCCTGGGCTTGGCCGTGGCCATCCTGGTCGTCGTGGTCATTGTCCTCTCCATCTTCCTCTTCCGAGCTCGGAAATCTGGGTCCTTCAACAGGTGAGAGGGGACTGGTTTGGGAGGTCTTCATGTGGTGGCACAACTCATTGGGTTGGTGGTTACCAAGATGTTCCTCATCCTCAATGAGGTCCCGAGGGTTGAGGGAAGGGGGACTTTGGTTCTTTGTGGGGGTGTGGAGAAGCTGAGGAGGTCCAGGCAGGGATGGACCTGCTGATGGTGAACCCCAGCACCTCCTGACCCATCCCCAGGGCTGGGCAGGAGATGATGGAGAATTGGTACGAGAACATCAGTGAGGAGTGGAGCCCCCAAGGGACCTTCAACTTCCGGAACCAAGGTGGGCGTGGAGTGGGTCGGGGGTCTCTGGTGACCCCACAGGGGTGGTGGGGATGGTTGGTGGCCCCCATCCTCACCTCAAGCACCACCACTGAACCCTCCTGTCCCACAGATGTCCAGCTCGAGGATGGCCATCCAGTCAACCTTGAGGCCGTGGACACCTCAGTGCCAGTGAGTTCCTCCCGCTCTCCTGCCATGGTGGGACCAGGGCAGTGGGGACACCCCAGATGTTCCTGACCCCCCGTTCTCCACCGGATCTTCTCGGGCACGTCCCAACAGATCCAAATCCCGCGGCCGGAGAAGTTCCTCACGGAGCTCTGAGATATGGTGGGGTGGTGATTTCCATCACCAGAACTTTACCATCATCATCGTCATCAATGTCATCAATGTCATCCACATCAACATCATCATGACCATCAAAATCTTCTTCATCATCACCAAAACATCAAAATCTTCTTCATCATCACCACCATCATTATCATCATCACCATCATTATTATCATGACCAATATAGTCACCATCACCATCATCACCATCATCATCATCATCACGATTTCCACCAACACCATCATCACCATCATCGTCATCATCATCCCCATCACCAACCTCATGGAAAGATGTTGTCCCCTCTAGCACTGCAGGACAACCTGGACCTTCTCCTGGGGGTCACCTTGACCTCCTGCCCTCATCTTCATCCTCCTCCTGTATCCCTCATCCTCCTCCTCTGAGCACTTTTAGGTCGTGACCCCACTTTTGGGACGTGGGGACCTCACCTCCAGCAGCACTTTTGGGTCCTGACCCCATCTCCAAGTTCATGTCCCCACCTCCAAGTTCATGTCCCCACCTCCAAGGTCATGTTCCCATCTCCAAGATCATGTCCCCACCTCCAAGGTCATGTCCCCACCTCCCTTTGTCCCCAGACTCAAGGGAGAAGATCCTCCCCACCCAAAAAAAGGGGGCTGGACCTTCTCTGTCTCAATGAAACCACTCAAACATCTCTGGTCCTACTGGTTTGTACTGGGACAACCCCAGTGACGGCTTGGGGAGGGGACAAACATCTCCCACCACCTCTGTGGAGCTGTTTTTGGAGGTGACTCCTCCACACCCACCTTTCTCCAAGTGGGGACACTCCCACCGCATTCCAGCACCTGCCAGGTGTGTTTGGGGCCACACCTGGCCACACCTCCAGGTGTTGGGGACTTTGTCCCCGTTCCCGGTTGCCAGGACACGAAAATGTTGATTTTAGCCGGGAAGGGTGGAGCGGGAATTGGATGAAGGCCAAGGTCCAATGCCAGGGTGGGACGTGTTCTCCTGCTCCATCTGTGGGGCAGGAGAAGGTGGTGGGAATGGTGGGGTCATGGTGGGGTCATGGTGGTCATGGTGGTCATGGTGGTCATGGGACTGGGGTGGGCATGAGGGTGGTGGGGTCATGGTGGG
>JAXCLO010000101.1:8081349-8093776 GCA_035583995.1 Arremon aurantiirostris
GGCGGGGGGGTCTGGGGGCAGGTGGGGGGGGTGTTGAGGTGTTTGGGGACCGTGTCACCGCCTTGGGGACACAGGGACACCCCTTGGGGTCACAGTGACACCCCCTTGGGGACACAGGGACACCCCTTGGGGTCACAGGGACACCCCCTGGGGACAGTGGCACCCTTTGGGGACACGGGGACAGGCACTGGTGGCACCGGGACCAGGCTCAGGGGGCAGCGGGAGCGGTCCTGAGGGGGTTGGGGACAGTGCCACCCCCTTGGGGACAGTGGCACCCCCTTGGGGACACTCTCATGGGACAGGGACACCCCCTGGGGACAAGAGGACATGGCTTTAGGGACAGGGACACCCATTTGGGGACATCCCTCGGTGGCACCGGGATGAGGCTGAGGGGACACCGGGAGCAGCCCTGAGGGGATTGGGGACAGTGCCACCCCCTTGGGGACAGTGGCACCCCCTTGGGGACACCCTCAGGGGACATGGGGACGTGGCTTTGGAGACAGGGACACCCCTTGGGGACATGGGGACACCTCTTGGGGTCGCAGGGACAAAGCCGAGGTGGCACCGGGACAGCCACTCTCAGGGGATGGGGACACCCCCAGGGCAGTGCCACCGCTTTTGGGGACACGGGGACAGCCCCTGGTGGCACTGTCACACCCCTGGTGGCATTGTCAATCTCCTGGTGGCATTGTCACCCCTCTAATGGCCCTGTCACCCCCCTGGTGGCACTGTCACCCCCCTGGTATCATTGTCACCCCTCTGGTGCTCCTGTCACTTCTTTGGTGGCCTTGTCACCCCTCTGGTGGCCTTGTCACCCCCTTAGTGGCCCTGTCACCTGCTTGGTGGCCCTGTCACCCCCCTGGGCACAGCCGGTGTCACCTCCAGGGCTTTTGTCACCCCCTGTCCCTTCAGGGCTCATCCAGGGCCACCAATGTCCCCTCAGGGCCACCAAAAGTGTCCCAGGGGCCACCAAAGTCCCCCCAGGGCCACCCAACCCCTCTCAGGGTGTCCCTGTCCCCTCCTGGGCCACCAAACCTCCCCAGGGCCACCAAGGCCTGGCTTTGTCACCTCATGGGCCGCCGTATCTCCTCCAGGGGCCACCAAAGTGTCCCAGGGGCCACCAAAGTCCTCTCATGGCCACCAAAACCATTCCAGAGTGTCCCTGTCCCCTCATGAGGCACCAAACCTGTCCCAGGGGCCACCAATGTCCCCCCAGAGGCCACCAAAACCATCTCAGGGTGTCCCTGTCCCCTCCTGGGCCACCAAAGTCCCTCCCAGGGCCACCAAACCACCTCCAGACCTTCCTTGTCCCCTCATGGGCCACCAAACCCCTCTCTGGGTGTCCCTGTCCTCTCCTGGGCCACCAAAGTCCCCCAGGGGCCACCCGATGTCCTCTCATGGCCACCAAACACCCCCAGGGTGTCCCTGTCCCCTCATGGGCCACCAACCCCTGCCAGGGCCACCAAAGTCCCCTCAGGGTCCTTCTTGTCACCTCCTGGGCCACCAGAGTCACCTCAGGGGCCACCAAAGGCTCCCCCGGGGCCGCCAAAGGCTCCTTTGGCACCTCCTGGGCCACCAAAGTGTCCCAGGGTGTCCCTGTCCCCTCCTGGGCCACCAATGTCCCCTCCAGCCCTTCCTTGTCACCTCCTGGGCCACCAAAGTGTCCTCAGGGGCCACCAAGGCAGGGATGGAGGGGTTAATTAATGCTGGGGTTAATTAATGCTGGGGTAATTAGTGCCAGGGTGGGAGCCAAGGAATCGGTGATTGATTGATTGATTGATTAATGGATTAATTAATGGATTCATTGATTGATTAATTCATGGATTGATTAATTCATGGATTCATTGATTGATTAATTCATTGATTGATTAATTCAGGGATTCATTGATTGATTAATTGATTAATTCATGGATTCATTGATTGATTAATTCATGGATTGATTAATTCAGGGATTCATTGATTGAATAATTCATTGATTGATTAATTCAGGGATTCATTGATTGGTTAATTAATTGATTGATTAATTCAGGGATTAATTGATTGATTAATTCATGGATGCATTGATTGATTAATTCATTGATTGATTAATTCAGGGATTCATTGATTGAGTAATTCAGAGATTCATTGATTGATTAATTCATTGATTGATTAATTCATGGATTCATTGATTGATTAATTCAGGGATTGATTGATTAATTCAGGGATTGATTGATTAATTCATGGATTCATTGATTGATTAATTAATTGATTGATTAATTTGTTGATTGATTCATTGATTAATTCATGGATTCATTGATTAATTAATTGATTGATTAATGGATTAATTCATGGCTTCATTGATTGATTAATTCATGGATTAATTGGTTGGTTAATTCAGGGAGTCATTGATGGGGTTAATTAAATCTGGCATTAATTAATACTAGGATGGGATCCAATTAATTGGTTATAGATAGATTGATTAATTGATTAATTAATTAATTAATTGATTAGTTCAGGGATTCATTGATGAATTAATTGTGGGATCAGTTAAATCTGGGACTAATTAATGCCAGGATGGGAACCAATGATTCAGTTATTGATTGATTGATTAATTGATTAGTTGACTTATTAATTTATTAATTAATTCATTGATTAATTGATTGATTAATTCAGGGATTCATTGATGGGGTTGATTAATCTGTGGGGTTAATTAAATCTGGGATTAATTAATACCAGGATGGGATCCAATTAATTGGTATTGATTGATTGATTGATTGATTGATTGATTCAGGGATTCATTGATGAATTAATTGTGCCGTCAATTAAATCAGGGGTTAATTAATACCACGGTGGGATCCAATGAATTCGTTATTAATTAATTGATTGATTTATTGATTGTTTAATTGATTGATCAGGGATCGACTGAGGAATTAATTCTGGGATTAGTTAAATCTGGGACTAATTAATGCCAGAGTGGGAACCAATTAAGTGATTAATTACCTGATTATTTAATTGGTTATTTAGTTGATTAATAATTGATTCATTGATTGAGTAATTCTGGGGTTAATTAAATCTGAGGCTAATTAGTGCCAGGGTGGGATCCAATGAATTAGTTATTGATTAATTAATTTATTAATTAAAAGATTAATTAATTACTGGATTAGTTAATTGATTAATTGATTGATTAACTAAATCTGGGCTTATTACATCTGGGGTTAATTAATGCCAGGGTGGGATCCAATGATTTGGTTATTAATGGATTAATTAATGGAATAATTGATTGATTGATTGATTGATCAATTCAGGGATTCATTGATGACTTAATTGTGGGGTTAATTAAATATGGGACTAATTAATTCCAGGATGGGAACCAATTAAATGATTATTTGATTGATTATTTAATTGATTAAGATTTGATGAATTTTGGGGTTAATTAAATGTTGGGCTAATTAATGCCAGTATGGGGTCCAATTAATTAGTTATTGAGTAATTGATTGATTGATTGATTAAATAATTGATTAATTGATTGATTAACAAAAATTGGGATTAATTAAATGTGAAATTAATTAATCCAAGGAACAAATCAATTAATTTGGAATCAATTAATTGATGAATTAATTGATTAAATTGGGAATATTAGGGATAAATAATTGGGGGAATTGTTAATTAATAAAGTGGGAAAATGAGGAGAAATGGGGAATATTGGGGATAAATAATTGGGGGAATTGTTAATTAATAAAGTGGGAAAATGAGGAGAAATTTGGAATATTTGGGATAAATAATTGGGGGAATTGTTAATTAATAAAGTGGGAAAATGAGGAAAAATCGGGAATATTTGGGATAAATAATTGGGGGAATTGTTAATTAATAAAGTGGGAAAATGAGGAGAAATTTGGAATATTGGGGATAAATAATTGGGGGAATTGTTAATTAATAAAGTGGGAAAATGAGGAGAAATTTGGGAATATTTGAGGTAAATAATTGGGGGAATTGTTAATTAATAAAGTGGGAGAATTTGGGATATTGGGGATAAATAATAGAGCAAATTGTTAATAAATAAAGGGGGGAAATGAGGAAAAATTTGGGAATATTTGGGATAACTCATAGGGGAAAATATTAATAAATTAATAAAATATTAATAACAATATTAATAATATAAAATATGAATAAAATAGTAAATTAATAAAAAATTAAGAGGAAAAATTTGGGATTTTATGGATAAATAATCGGGAAAATTGTTAAAAAATGAGGTGGGAAAATGGGTAAAATGTGGAAAAGTTTGAATAAATAACGCAGGAAATTATTAATGAATAAAGGGGGAAAATGAGGAAAAAAGGTCAAAAAATGAGAATAAACGGGGGAAAGATAAGAAAAAATTGGGAACGTTAGAGATAAATGATAAGGATCAATAATGGGAATAGTCAGGAAAAATTAGAGATAAATTTCAGGATAATTCCCAGAATAATTTAACCCTTTAAGACCCAGAATGGAGCTTTTCCATGGGGATTTTTGGGTTCCACCATCGCCACGAGCACCCCGTGCCTCAGTTTCCCTCCCACCAACCCAACCACGAATTCCAATGGGACAAAATTCCCCAAAATTCCCGTTTTTTCTCATTTCCCAATGCAACCGTGGGAAATTCCAATTGGGGATAAACGGGGAATTCCAATGGGAATCAATGGGGAATTGTGAATCAATGGGGAATTCCAATGGGAATCAATGGGGAATTGTGAATCAATGGGGAATTCCAATGGGAATCAATGGGGGATTGGGAATCAATGGGGAATGAATGGGGAATTGGGAATCAATGGGGAATGAATGGGGAATTGGGAATCAATGGGGAATCAATGGGGAATTGGGAAACAATGGGGAATTCCAATGGGGAATCAATGGGGATGAGTGGGAAATTCCAATGGGAAAATGGGGAGAAATAATGGGGGAAAATGAGGAAAATTTTGGAATATTCGGGATAAGTAATGGGGGAAAATATTGATAGATAACAGAGGAAAATGAGGAAAAATTGGGAATATTTGGGATAAATCATAAGGGGAAATTATTGATAAATAACAGAGAAGAAGGAGGAAAAATTGGAAATATTTGGAATAAATAAACATTAAAATTCCGGAAAATTCCCATTATTTTCCGTTCCCAGCGCACCAAGGGGCACCTGATGTGTGCGGGGTGTTTGATGCACTGCTGGGAAATGGGAAATTCCCATGGGAACGGATGGGGATCAATGGGGAATTCCAATGGGGAATTGGGAATCAATGGGGAATCAATGGGAATCAATGGGAATCACTGGGGAATTGGGGATCAATGGGGAATCAATGGGGAATTGGGAATCAATGGGGAATTCCAATGGGGAATTGGGAATCAATGGGGAATTCCAATGGGGAATTGGGAATCCATGGGGAATTGGGAATCAATGGAGAATTCCAATGGGGAATTGGGGATCAATGGGGAATTGGGAATCAATGGGGAATTCCGATGGGGAATCAATGGGGAATTCCAATGGGGAATCAATGGGGAATTGGGGATCAATGGGGAATCAATGGGGAATTGGGAATTCCAGTGGGGAATGGGGAATCAATGGGAGAAACAAAGTGGGAAAATGAGGAAAAATTGGGAATATTTGGGATAAATCATAAGGGGAAATTATTGATAAGTAAAAGAGAAGAAGGAGGAAAAATTGGAAATATTTGGAATAAATAAACGTTAAAATTCCAGAAAATTCCCATTATTTTCCGTTCCCAGCGCACCAAGGGGCACCTGATGTGCGCGGGGTGTTTGATCCACTGCTGGGAAATGGGAAATTCCAATGGGAATCAATGGGGATCAATGGGAATCAGTGGGGATCAATGGGGAATCAGGGATCAATGGGGATCAATGGGGATCAATGGGGATCAATGGGAATCAATGGGGAATTGGTGATCAATTGGGAATGAATGGGGAATCAATGGGGAATTCCAATGGGGAATTAATGGGGAATTGGGGATCAATGGGGAGAAATAACGGAGGAAAATAAGGAAAAATTGGGGATATTTGGGATAAATAATTATTGATAAATAATAGGGGGAATTGAGGATAAATTGGGAATATTATTGATAATTAATAAGGATCAATAATAGGAATATTGACCAAAAATTACAGATAATTCCCAGAACAATTTAACCCTTTCAAAGCCACGTTGCAGCTTTTCCATGGAGATTTTTTTGGGACAACACCTCCATGACCACCCCGTGCCTCAGTTTCCCTCCCACCAACCCAACCTTGAATTCCAAAAGGTCCAAATCCCATAAAATTCCCGTTTTTTGTGTCCCCAGTGCACCAACGGGCACCTGATGTGCGCGGGGTGTTTCATCCATCTCCTGGCGGACTCGCGGCTGAAGGAGGAGCAGGCCACGTGTCCCAACTGCCGCTGCGAGATCTCCAAGAGCCTCTGCTGCCGCAACCTGGCCGTGGAGAAGGCGGTCAGCGAGCTGCCGGCCGAGTGCGGCTTCTGCGCCCGCCAGTTCCCCCGCTCGCTGCTCGAGCGCCACCAGAAGGAGGAGTGCCAGGACAGGTCTGGGATTTTGGGAATTTTGGGGTTTTTTTGGGGGGGGATTTTTTGGAGGTATTTTGGGGTCTCGAGGTGGTTTGAGGTGGATTTGCAGCGGTTTTGGGTGGTTTTGAGGTGGCTTTAGGTGGTTTTGGGGTGGTGGGACACCTGAAAGTTCTTGAGAACATCATTGGATCAGCAGCAGAAGGATGTCGGGGATTTTTTTGAGATATTTTGGGGTCTCAAGGTGGTTTGGGGCAGACTCGTGGTTTTTGGTGGTTTCAGGATGGTTTGGGGTGGCTTTGCGGTGGTGGGACACTTCAAAGTTCTTGAGATCTTCCTTGGAGCACCATCAGAAGGATGTCTGGGATTTTTTTTGAGATATTTTGGGGTTTTGAGGTGACTTGCAGTGGTTTTGCAGTGGTTTTTGGTGGTTTTGAAGTGGTTTTAGGTGGTTTTGGGATGGTGGGACACCTCAAAGTTCTTGAGATCTTCATTGGAGCATCATGAGAAGGATGTTGGGAATGTTTCTGAGATATTTTGGAGTCTCAAGGTGGTTTGGGGTAGCTTTGTGGTGGTTTTTGTTGATTCGAGGTGGTTTTTGGTGGTTTTGGGATGGTGGGACACCTTGAAGTTCTTGAGATCTTTCTTGGAGCACCATGAGAAGGATGTCGGGGGATTTTTTGTCTTTTGGATTTTTTAGGGAGTTTTGGGGATTCTGAGATGGTTTTTGGTGGTTTCAAGGTGGGTTTTGGTCTTTTCGGGATGGTGGGACACCTCCAAGTTCTTGAGATCTTTCTTGGAGCTCCACCAAAAGGATTACGAGGGTGGTGATGGATGGGAATGGTCCTGGATGAGACTTCGGGAAATACATGGGGATTTTTTAGGGTGGTTCTGGTGGTTTCGGGATGGTGGGACGCCTCAAAGTTCTTGAGATGTTCCTCAGAGCACCATTGGAAGGATGTCGGGGATTTTTTTGGGTTTTTTTTGGGAATGTTTGGGGATTTTTTGTTTGTTCTTGGATGGCTTTGGTGGTTTTGGGGTGGTTTTTGGTGTTTTCGAGATGGTGGGACACCTCAAAGTTCTTGAGATCTTCCTTGGAGCACCATCAGAAGGATGTTGGGGATGTTTTTGAGATATTTTGGGGTTTCGGGGTGGTTTGGGGTGGTTTTGTGGTGGTTTTTGTTGAGTCGAGGTGGTTTTAGGTGGTTTTGGGATGGTGGGACACCTCAAAGTTCTTGAGATCGTTCTTGGAGCACCACCAGGAGAATATTAAGGTAGATGATGGATGGGAATGGTCCTGCCTGGGATTTTTGGGGATTTCTGGGGGTTTTGGGGGGTTTTGGGGTGGTTTTGGGGTGGTTTTGGGATGGTGGGACACCTCAAAGTTCTTGAGGTGTTCCTTAGAGCACCATGAGAAGGATGCTGGAGATGTTTTGGGTTTTTTTGGGAATTTTGGGGGATTTGTTGGTGGTTCTAGGATGGCTTTGGTGGTTTTGGGGTGGTTTTTGGTGGTTTTGGGGTGGTGGATGGTGGGACACCTCAAAGTTCTTGAGATCTTCCTTGGATCTCCACCAGAAGCACTGTGAGGACCACTGAGGGTTGGGAATGGTCCTGCCTGGAATTTTAGGAATTTATGGGGATTTTTTTTGGGTTTTGGACCATTTCTATCCCAAATCTCCCCAAAATCCCACCAATTGTCCCCAAATGTCCCCAGTTGTCCCCACATGTCCCATTTTGTCCCCGTTTTGCCCGCAGGGTGACGCAGTGCAAGTACAAGCGCATCGGGTGTCCCTGGCAGGGCCCCTTCCACGAGCTCTCGGTGCACGAGGCCGAGTGCTCCCACCCCACCAAGACGGGCAACGAGCTCATGGACATCCTGGACGAGATGGACCAAACGCGCAAGAAGGAGATGCAGCTCTACAACAGCATCTTCAGCCTGCTCAGCTTCGAGAAGATCGGCTACACCGGTACGGGGCCACCGCAATTCCAGAAAATTCCATGAAATTCCAGAAAATTCCCAAAATTTATGGGGGTTTCTGGAGGTTTTATGGGGTCTTCTGAAGGTTCTCCATGGATTCCAGAAGGTTTTATGGAGTTTTCTGAAGGTTCTCCATGGATTCCAGAAGGTTTTATGGGGTCTTCTGAAGGTTCTCCATGGATTCCAGAAGGTTTTATGGGGTGTTCAGAAGGTTCCTTGATGTTTTCAGATGGTTTTATGGGATTTCCAGAAGGTTTTATGGGGTCTTCAGAAGGTTTTATGGGGTTCTCCAAGGGTTTTCCATGGTTTCCAGAAGGTTTTATGGAGTTTCCTAAAGGTCTCTTGAGGTTCTCAGAAGGTTTTCTGGGGTTCTCCAAGGGTTTTCCAAAGCAGGAGATGCAGCTCTATAACAGCATCTTCAGCCTGCTCAGCTTCGAGAAGATTGGCTACACTGGTACGGGGCTACCACAATTCCACAAAATTCCTGGAATGTTTTCGGGTTTCTGGAGGTTTTATGGGGTCTTCTGAAGGTTCTCCATGGATTCCAGAAGTTTTTATGGAGTTTCCTGAAGGTTCTGCATAGTTTCCAGAAGGTTTTATGGAGTCTTCAGAAGGTTCCTTGAGGTTCTCAGAAGGTTTTATGGAGTTCTCCAAAGGTCTTTCATGGTTTCCAGAAGGTTTTATGAGGTCTTCTGGAGGTTTTATAAAGTTTTCAGGAAGTTGTTTTGGGTTCTCCAAGGGTTTTCCATGGTTTCCAGAAGGTTTTTTGGGGTCTTCAGAAGGTTCCTTGGGGTTTTCAGAAGGTTTTATGGAGTCCTCCAAAGGTTTTCCATGGTTTTCAGGAGGTTTTATGGGGTTCTGCAAGTGTTCTCCATGGTTTCCAGAAGGTTTTATGGGGTTCTCCGAGGGTTTTCCGTGGTTTCCAGAAGGTTTTATGAGGTCTTCTGGAGGTTTTATAAGGTTTTCAGAAAGTTGCTTTTCATTTCAAGAGTTTTCCATGGTTTCTAGAACGTTGTATGTGGTCTTCAGAAGGTTTATTGAGGTTCTCAGAAGGTTTTATGGGGTCCTCCAAAGGTTTTCCATGGTTTCCAGAAGGTTTTATGGTGTCTTCAGAAGGTTCCTTGGCGTTCTCAGAAGGTTTTATGGAGTCTTCCAAGAGTTTTCCATGGTTTCCAGAAGGTTCATTGAGGTTCTCAGAAGGTTTTATGGGGTCCCCCAAAGGTTTTCCGTGGTTTCCAGAAGGTTTTATGGGGTCTCCGGAAGGTTCCTTGGGGTTCTCAGAAGGTTTTATGGAGTCCTCCAAAGGTTTTCCATGGTTTCCAGAAGATTTTATGGGGTCTCCAGAAGGTTCATTGAGGTTTTCAGAAGGTTTTATGGAGTTCTCCAAAGGTTTTCCATGGTTTCCAGAAGGTTTTATGGAGTCTTCAGAAGGTCTTATGGGGTTCTCCAAAGTTTTTTGGGGTTCCTCAATGGTTTTCCACGGTTTCCAGAAGGTTTTATGGGGTCTCCAGAAGGTTCCTTGGGGTTCTCAGAAGGTTTTATGGAGTCCTCCACAGGTTTTCCATGGTTTCCAGAAGGTTTTATGGAGTCTCCAGAAGGTTCCTTGGGGTTCTCAGAAGCTTTTATGGAGTTCTCTAAGGGTTTTCCATGGTTTCCAGAAGGTTTTATGGAATTTTCTGAAGCTCTCCTGAAGTTCTCCCAAGGTTTTATGGAGTTTCCAGAAGGTTTTTTGGGGTTCTCCAAGATTTTCCAAAGGGTTTTTTTTTGGGATTTTCTGATTTTTTTTTCCAGAACTTTCTCCATCCCGCTCAGCCTCCAGCGAATCCGTTACTCCCGTAGGGAACGACCTGGAATTCCGGGAATTTCTCCTGAGGAGAACCTTGGGAATTCTTTAGGATCCCGATGTCGCCGCTTTGGGATCTGGGGGAATTTTGGGAATTTTGTGGGATCCTGGTGAATCCTTTTGGGACCTGATCAGAATTCCGGGAATTCTGTGGGATCCTGGTGAATCCTTGTAGGATCCCATGAAAATTCTGGGAATTCTGTAGGACCAAGTTGGATTTTGTTTAGGATCCGATGATGATTTTGGGGAATTTTGTGGGATCCTGGTGAATCCTTGTAGGATCTGTTGAGAATTCCAGGAATTTTGTAGGATCCTGGTGAAACCACCTGGAAACTTGGGAAAATTGTGGGAATTTTGTAGGATCCTGATGAATCCTTTTGGGGTCTGATAGGAAAATTTTGGGAATTCTGTGGGATAATGGTGAATCCTGTTTGGGATCTGCTGGAAATTTGGGGAATTTTGTAGGATAAAGTTGAATTTTTTTTAGGATCTGATGATAATTCTGGGGAATTTTGTGGGATCCTGACGAATCCTTGTAGGATCTGGTGATGATTCCAGGAATTCTGTAGGATCCTGGTGAATCCAGTTTGGGATCTGATGAAAATTCTCGGGAATTCTGTAGGACCGAGGTGGATTTATTTAGGATCCGATGATGATTTTGGGAATTTTGTGGGATTGCGGAGAATCCTGATGGGATCCATGGTGACTCCGATTTAGGATCCCGTGAGAATTCCAGGGATTCTGTGGGATCCTGGTGACTCCTTGTAGGATCCGATGAGAATTCTGGGAATTTTGTGGGATCCAGGTGAATCCTGTTTGGGATCTGATGAAAATTTTGGGAATTTTGTGGGATAATGGTGAATCCTGTTTGGGATCTGATGAAAATTCTGGGAATTCTGTAGGACCAACTTGGATTTTGTTTAGGATCCGATGATGATTTTGGGGAATTTTGTAGGATTACGAATCCTTGTAGGATCCGTTGATGATTCCAGGAATTTTGTAGGATCCTGGTGAAGCCACCTAGAAACTTGGGAAAATTTTGGGAATTTTGGAGGACAATGATAAATCCTTGTAAGATCCGGTGATAATTCTGGGAATTTTGGAGGACAATGATGAATCCTTGTAGGACGTGTTGATAATTTTGGGAATTTTGTAGGATAACAGCGAATCCTTTTGGGATCTGGTGACGATTCCAGGAATTCTGTAGGATAATGGTGAACCCTGTTAGAACCCAATGATAATTTTGGGAATTTTGTGGGATCTTGGTGAATCCTTGTCAGATCCGTTGATAACTTGGGGGATTTTGTAGGATCCTCGTGAATCCTTATAGAATCCAGCGATAATTTTGGGAATTTTGTAGGATAATGGCGAGTCTAATTAGGATTCTGGTGATAATTTTTGGAATTTTGTAGGGTCCTGGTGGATCCTGACGGGATCCACAGTGAATCCTATTTAGGATCTGATGGTAATTCCAGGAATTTTGTAGGACAATGGTGAATCCTTGTTGGATCTGATGAGAATTTTGGGAATTTTGTGATGAATCCCTGTAGGATCCGTTGGCAACTCCGGGAATTTTGTAGGATCCCGATAAACCCGCTTGGAAACTCGTGATAATTTTGGGGAATTTTGGCGGATCCGGGTGGATCCTCGTAGGATCCAGTGATAATTTCTGGGATTTAGCCGGATCCTGGTGGATCCTTCCAGAACCTGATAAGAATTTGGGGAATTTTGTAGGATCCTGGTGGCTCCCATTAGGATCCAGTTGCACTTATGGGAATTTATTAGGATAATGGTGAATCTTGTTGGGATCCGGTGAGAATTCCGGGAATTTTGTGGGATCCTGGTGAACTCTAGTGGGATCCGATGGCGGCTTCTGGAACCTTCTAAGACCTCGATGGACCCATAGGAATTCCATGACAATTCCTGATTTTCCCAACTTTCCTCCCACGTCATCCCAATCCTCCTCCCGTCTAATCCTGATTTCTTTTTTTTTACTGTCCCCCATTCCCAGCGGTTCAGTTCCAGCCTGGATGGACTGGGATGGGACTGGGATGGACTGGGATGGGACTGGGATGGGACTGGGATG
>JAXCLO010000101.1:8213933-8225474 GCA_035583995.1 Arremon aurantiirostris
AGGTGGGCGGGGCAGGGTGGGGCAGGGGGTGTGGCCGCAGGCGAGGCAGGTGACTCTCACTCTTCCCTGTGCTCGTTGCAGGCTGCAGGTGATGTGCATGTGAGATTTGCAGGGTGGGGCAGGGGGCGTGGCCACAGGTGGGTGGGGCAGGGGGGTGTGGCCGCAGGCGAGGCAGGTGACTCTCGCTCTTCCCTGTGCTCGTTGCAGGCTGCAGGTGATGTGCATGTGAGATTCCCGGCGGGATCCGAGACACCAGGAACGGAACCAGCAACGGGAACGGAACCAGCAATGGGACTGGAAATGGACTGGGAACCAAACCAGCACCAGGAACGGGACTGGGAACGGAACCGGGACTGGGAATGGGACTGGGAACAGAACCGGGACTGGGAACGGAACCAGGAATGGGCCCGGGACTGGGAACGGAACCAGGAATGGAAGTGGGAATGGAACCAGCACTGAGAACAGAACCAGGACTGGAACTGGGATTGGGAACAGAGCTAGGACCGGAACCGGGACTGGGAATGGAACCGGACCTGGGAATGGAACCAGGGCTGGGAAAGGAACCAGGACTGGAAAAGGAACTGGGAATGGAACCAGGAATGTAACCAGCACTGGGAGTGGCACCAGGAAAGGAACCAGGAACAGAACCAGAACCAGGAATGGAACCAGGAGCAGAACTGGCACCAGGAAAGGAACCAGGAACAGAACCAGGAATGGAACCAGAACCAGGAACGGAACCGGCACCAGCACCAGGAAAGGAACCAGGAACGGAACCAGGACTGGCAACCAGACCAGCATTGGCACCGGGAATGGAACCAGGAACAGAACTGGGAAAGGGCCCAGCCCTGTCGTGGCACCGCTGGTCCTTTCTGAGCCGTGTCCCCCCTGTCCCGGTGTCACGGTGTCCCCACGTCCCCCCTGGACACTGGAGCCCCCCAGGAATCCCGGAGCCCCGGAAGCTTCGCTGCACTTTATGGCTCCTGCCCTCGGCTGCACTGATCCCCGTCCCACCTGCCCAGGCTCCTGACGGGCTCCATCCGTCCATGCCGGCCCTGCCCGGGGCAAAACCCCAAATCCCACCCCAGGAACTGCCCCCCTGCCCCCGCTCCCGAGTCCGTGTGTTTCAAGAGTTTGGCTTTGCTCTGTGTCTACTCCAGCTCTGCTTTTCCTGCTGGGAGCTCACCTGGGTGAGATCCAGGTGAGCCTCGGGTCTGAGGCTGGCTGAGCCCAGCTGCGCCTCCCTGGGATCTGGGTCTGGACTGGGGGATCTGGGGTATGGATTGGGGATCCCATATGCACCTCCCTTGGGATCTGGGTCTGGATCAGGGGGATCTGGATCTGGGATCTGGATTGGGGGGATGTGGATCTGGGATATGGATCTGGGTGGGGATCCCACCTGCACCTCCCTGGGGATCTGGAACTGGGGAGGGTCCCACCTGCACCTCTCTTGGGATCTGGGTCTGGATCAGGGGGATCTGGATGTGGAATATGGACTGGGGATCCCGCCTGCACCTCCCCCTGGGATCCAGAGCTGGAATCTCACCTGGGCCAGGTGAGCCCTGTGCCTGAGGCTGGTGGGGCCCAGCTGTGCCTCCCTTGGGATCGGGGATCTGGATCTGGGATCTGGACTGGGGATCCCACCTGCACCTCCCTTGGAATCTGGGTCTGGATCAGGGATATCTGGATCTGAGATACGGATCTCGGGATCCCACCTGCACCTCCCTTGGAATCTGGGTCTGGATCAGGGGGATCTGGATCTGGCATATGGATTGGGGATCCCATCTGCACCTCCCCTGGGACCTGGGATACGGATCAGGGGGTCTCACCTGCACCTTCCTTGTGATCCAGAGCAGGGGGATCCAACCTGCACCTCCCTTGGGACCTGAGATCTGGATCAGGGGGTTCCACCTACACCTCCCCTGGCATCTGGATCTGGGGGTCCCACCTGAGCCCTCCATGTGAAACAAATTCCAGTGGAGTTCTAGAATAGGGGGGGTCCCATCTCCTTTGGGATCTGGGATCTGGAACATGGCGGGGGTCCTACCTGCACCTCCCTTGGGATCTGGAGTGAGGGGTCCCATCTGCAGCCTCCATGGGAATTGAATTCCAATGGAATTTGGGAGCAGGGGAGTTCCACTCTCATCCTGAAGGGTATCTGGATCAGGAGAGTCCCTGACCTCCCCAACCTCTCCAGGTGCAGATTTCAGGGTCTGGTTCTGGCCCTGTTCCTTCTCCAGGTCCAGGGTCCAGCTGGCCACGCACAAGGAGGAACCACTGAGCCCCCCAAAGCCCCTCCTGCCCCCCCAGTTGGGGACAGTTCTGTGGGGATCCTGTTGTTCTCACCAGCAGCTCTCCCAGCCCCATGGGAGTCAGTTTGTGCTCCTCCAAATTCCGTGGAGGGATTGTCCCAGTTCCTTCATTCCCCCTGAACTCCCCCTGGAAATTTGGAATTCTACCCCGTCAGCATCCTGTCAGTAAAAGATTTCTGGGATTTTCCCCCAATTCCTGGGGGATTTCCCCGGGATGTCGCTGTTATCACGAGGAGGGTCCTGGCCCAGAATGGGGTTGGGGACCTCATGGGTTGAGGTCCAAGGGGTGCCTCAGCCCCGCTTTGTCCTCTGCTTAATTCCTTTATACTCTGTTTTAGCATCAATTTTCTCCTCTTAACACTTTATTTCCCATTTTCACGGAATTCCAGGGTGGTTTGGGTTTGGAGGGACATTAAGAATCATGTTGTTCATCAGCCGATGGGCAGGCCCACCTTCCACTATCCCAGGCTGCTCCAAGCCCTGTCCAACCTGGCCTTGGGCACTCCCAGGCATGGGGCAGCCTCAGCAGGAATTCCTTCCCAAGATCCCATCCATCCCTGCCCTCTGGCAGTGGGAAGCCGTTCTGCCTTGTGCTGTCACTCCTGGCCCTTGTTCAAAGTCACCAGAACAGGATCAGGTGGGGGAAAGTGAGAGTGAAACTCCTGGGTTTAGCTAAATCTGGTTTAATAATTTAACAATTGTAGACCCTTCACCTCCACTGGAGGGGAACAGCAATTCCAGGTTTTTACTCTCACTACTGGATGTGGACATGGGAATTTCAGGCTCTAAAGTGACAATTGAGAGTCAGAGTTTGGGCAGTTCTATGGATTTTGGAGGATAACAGTGGGTGCCAGGGCTGGAGGAGCCAAGGGGGTCTTGCTGGACTTTGTGGGATGTCATTGAAAGATAAAATGTCTGCCAAGCGTCTCTATAGAGCGCGACACGGCACAAAGCACCAAGACTCCATCAGAAGAGTGCACAAGAGAGATTCATTATAACGACATGTTGCCTTTATAGTTTTTCTAGATATTTACATTTAATTAGCAGACACACTCACTGCCCATTGGTCATAAGAAAGAAGCAAAGTTCTCAGTAGGTAATCAAGGAGCCACATCATTCTGTGAGCCAGCTAAAGTCCGTATTTTTTAACTTCCTCTTCTTCATCATGTGGCCATGGTGACAACCTTGGTGTCTTCCTTGAAAGAGACACGGGGCTTTCCTTATCTTCAGGAAGCCTTTGCTGGCTCACAAGAACAGCACAGAATGTCTTTCCTACACTTCCCCCTTTTTGTATTTGACCCACAAACACAACTGCAAAGGACTTCTGCAGGGCCCTTGCAAAAATCCAAGCAGATGGAGGATCCATTCTTCATTCACTTACAGAAAACCAACTTCTATCAACTCCACAACACGCATACCCTCACTATCTTAACATTCATATACAGACAAGGCATATAAAAACAGATTGTCAAATACAGTTACAGACCTCGCAATTTTCGGATGACGCATTTGCAGCAGAATGACATCTTCACCTCTAATCAAATAACTTTCTCCCACACAGAATCAGAGACCAAGCCATCTGCCTAGTCACCACTTAGAACCAAGTAGCATCCGCTTAGCTTTACAACTGGTTGCTGCTATCATGGGCAACCAGCCTAGTTGCTCAAGGTGTGGAGTTCAGCTGCTAATTCAACTCCTATGCAAAGGCAACACTTCTCCCTTAGGTGCATCAAAATTCCCCTATTTTGGGACTGTCGGTGCCTTGCAAAAGGAAATGGTACAAGACACACTTCTCAGTACTACCAAGCCATCTGTAAGAGAATTAAAGGAAAAGAAGCAAAATTACCTTCCACTAACCTAAATTTTGGATTCTCAGTGTAAGCTTATAACTCCCTTTGTCTTGGATTACCATCTTTACCACACATTCCTTGAGGGGCTGTGCTTCCGTCCACCAATAACCAATGCAATCACCTACTCCTTTTGCTCTCACTGTAGAACCACCCATACTCTCTTTTTCTGTGTGCTCCCAATAAGGTTTACCACAATGGGCAGAGATCCAACGAGGTCCATTTTCTGTTAAAACACATGCGTATCCTCTTCCCCATGTTCTAATTCTGCTGCGCCAATCCACTTTCCCGTGATTTAATCTTTTACCTGTACCTTAATACCTTCCTGAAAGTTTGGCTGTTTTGAATTCAAAGATGAAAAAGGGTAGAATATAGGAGACAATGGTAATTCAGATAAAGGACGCAGAAAGTTTAACACATAAATGACTTTGTCTAATCTCACTTCAGGCGACTCCCTCTGCATTCCCCCTTTTTGTTTTTGTACTTGATGCTTCAACGCACCATGAGCATGTTCAATAATTCCTTGGCCTGTCAAAGCATGAGGGATACCAGTAGAATGATCAACACCCCAGGCGCAGAAAACCACCTGCAATTTCTTTGAAACATGCCAGGACGTTATCCGTCTTTACATGTGATGGAATGCCTAAGATGGAAAAGGCGTGGCAAAAATGACGAATAACATCCCAATCTGCCAACGCTGAGGCAACCACGGCATGAGAAAAGGTGTCAATTGTGACGTGAACATACTTTAAATGGCCAAATTCAGGCACCTGTGTAACATCCGTTTGCCATTCTTGCAGAGGGAGTAAGCCTCTAGGATTAGTGCCGTAATATTGTGGAATATCAGACATGGCATTCAGGGCAAGAAGAAATAATTGCCTTTGCTTCACTATGTGATTATTTAAATTGTTGCCGTAGTGCCTGAGCACCCTGATGAAAAAATTGGTGAGATAGAGCAGCTTGCTGTAACACATTAGGCACAGTTTTTACTGCTCAGGCAGCCACAAGGGAATCCACATAGACATTACCTTCAACAAAGAATCCAGGTAGTGATGTATGGCTACGAATATGCGTAATAAAATAAGAATGCTTTCAATTACAAATAACAGTACACAATTTCAACAACATAACAAATAATGGTTTCTCCTTTACATTATACAACACAGCTTGATCCAACTGCTTCACTAAATTAGCAACATGAACAGAATCAGTAACTATATTTACGGAACTAGGAAATAAGGTAAAGGCCAAGAGTACGGCACAATGTTTAATTAACTGAGGAGACCCTTGTTGAACCATTACTTCATATTCCCAGCAGTCATCCTTCCAGGCTACAGCAGCTTTTCCAGTGCTTCCTGATCCATCTGTAAAAACTGTCGCACCTCCACTGGCACAGAAGAGTAGAGTTGTTTCCCCTGAAAGGGAATCTCCTTAGTGAAGTTGAAAATAGGATGAGAAAATAAATGATATGCTATTTGACCTGTAAAGGAAGAGAAAGCAGATTGCAACTCATGATTGTTTTGAAAACTCTCAAAATACCATTGTTGTACCGGTATGACAGTAGTTACAGGATCCCAGCCTAAATCTCATCGCAGTGTCTGCGACCTTTGATAATGATGTCTGCAAAAAGCTTATACAGATCTGGAGCTGTTTTTCAGGACCTGAAAGACAAAAATATCCAGTCCAAAATATGCAATTTTTCTTCCCATTTATCATTCCATTGACACAACAAACCACATGATATTTCATCATCTCTCAAAATAAATAATTACACACCAACAAAAACATCTATCCTGGTACAAGGATAGATGGCCTTGGATGACAAGGCCAATTCAACTTCTACAGTCTTTTTTGCTGCAGTGGTCAAATGTCTCTCATCGGTAGAGGAAGTTATCCCTGATAGTAAGTCAAACAAGGGTTGCAGTTGGTGATTGGTTATCCCGTAAGCCAACCTATTGCACCAACCAATTTCTGCATGTCAACAGCAGTTTTAATTTCAATGTCCAGTTTTACAGGTTGAGGCACAATTTGTGCATTGGCGATTATCAACCCCAAATATTTCCAAGGCATCTGTCTTTGAACTTTATCTGAGGCGATAACCAAACCAGAGTGTACACATCATCCAGCAGTTTGAGGGCATTGGGTCTTCACAAGCAGAACATCTGGGTGAGGACTTCATGACTGTTGCCAAAGCAGCCATTTTATGTTCAACCCAACCAACTTTTCAGCAAGCAACTACAAGATCAGACAGCGAGGGATCTCCCGGTAGAGAATCAATAATTCTCCTACAATCATCATTCACATTTTCCCGTGCTAGCTGTCTGCATAAAATTTGCCTCAACTCATCATCTTCTACTTGCTTCTCAAGGGCTGCAGCAACCCTCTCCACAAACTGCAGAAAAGGTTCCTTCACCACTTGCTGGATGGTAATATACCTCGGTTTAGGAGCTGCCATCTCCATTGTGTTAAGCAAGGAACTCATACCCAGCTACCTGGGCCTGTGCCAGAACCAGGGGATCCCATCTTGCTTGCAAATCTGGGTTAGAAAATGGTCCATTGCCTAGCAAGGCATCAGCTCCCACAGTGTGACGTGGATTGTGCTGAGGTAACTGCGTATTGTCCAATGCTACTCTTTCAACCATGTATTTCCAGGTAGTTTGAAACACACCATACTGCGCTGGCTGAAACAGAATCGTAGCAAGGTGAGCAATATCATAAGGTGTGAATGCTTCAGCATTTAGGACACGAATCACTTGCATCACCTGTGAAGAGTTAACACCATACTGGTCTACTTTGAACTGAAGGTCCTGTACAACCCTCCATGAAAAAACCTGATGGCTATCTTGTTGTCTGAATTAGGAACAACAGGCCCACCAGAAACAGCAGCCACCTCCATCCTTTTAGGTGGACCTATTTTCTCTAACAAATCCCAATCTCGACTTCAGCTGCTTTCATTCTCACATGCTCCCAAAATTGCAAAGGGTGTCGAGGAGTCACAGCCACCCTGCAGGGAGGCAGAGTCCAAGAAACAGCAGACCTGGATCTACTACGAAGTCTAACAGGAACAGATTTCTGCGTCTTTTGAGATGTACTTATAACTGGCATTTCATTGTCAGAGCTATCACTAGACAGGGCAGGACACAATGTTAAAAGTTGCATTTGTTCAACCAGTTCAGGAGGGTGGAGGGCAGACGGCTCAACTGGGAGTGGAGCGGAGGCAGACGGCTGGAAGGGGGGCAGAGGAGGGGCAGATGGCTCAAGGGAACATGGAGAGGAGGCAGAGGACTCGAAGGGAAAGTGGGGGGGAGCAGCCAACCCATGGGAGGGTGAGGGAGGAGCAAACAACCCAGGGAGAGAAAAAAGGGCTGATGACCCAGGCTATTTTTCACTTCGCTTCTTCTGTAACTTCATTTTTGCTAATTGCTGTGCAGGCGTAAGGTACTTTGGTTTAACACTCAGTTCAGCTAACTGCTGAGCAGGCGAGGTATACTCAGGGTTAACACAGTCTTTTGGAGATAAATACAGAGGAGCAGTCTTAGCCTGCTGTTTGATTCTCACGATAGTGGACCCTGAGGGAACCTCCACAGCAACTGCAGAAGCCTCCTCCGGGGGAGATACATCCACAGGCTCAGCCTCATCTTCCTGCTGTTCCTCTCCTTCGGTTTCTTGCTCCAATTCCTGTTCCTCCAGTTCCTCCCCTCTATCTTGTTCTGCTTTCCATTCCTTCAATGCCTCATACAACTGTCTCCAGGTAGTAGCCAAATTGACAACCGTATTATCCACCTTAGATATCACTTCCCATAGTCTCTTCCCAACTTTTTCCATGCCCAGACACTGAAGACAGGATCGGCATCAGCTTCAAAGTCCTGTGAATTACACCATATCAGTAAGCTACGAAGAGCATAATCAGAAGCTTGAACATTCTTCCTTTTCAATAAAGTTTTCCGTGTGGACAAAACAGTCTTTTCCTCATTTGATAAATTATTTCTCATTATTTTTCCCAATTGCTCACCTTGAATCAGATATCTGAATTAGGTGCGGACCCCCGCAGCGTCCTTGCTGCCTTCACTCATTTTTTAGGGTACCCTTCAACTTTTTTTTCCCTCTTTTTTCTCTTTCCTTTTTTACAGCCCAGTTGCAATCACTGCGAATCCAAAACCCTCTGAATGGCCACCAGATGTCGCTACAGAGCGACACACAGCGCAAAGCACCAAGACTCCATCAGAAAGGTGCATAAGAAAGATTTATTCTAGCAACATGTTGCTTTTATAGTTTTCCAAGATATTTACGTTTACTTAACAGACACATTCGCTGCCCACTGGTCATAAGAAGGAAGCAAAGTTCTCAATAGGTGATCAAGGAGCCACATCATTCTGTGAGCCAGCTAAAGTCTGTATCTTTTCACTTTCTCTCCTTCCATCACATGGTCACAGGGGTAGCCTTGGTGTCTTCCTCGAGAGAGATACGGGGCTGTCCTTATCTTCAGGAAGCCTTCGCTGGCTCACAAGAACAGCACAGAATGTCTTTCCTACATAGCCATGATTGTCTGCTGACTGGACTGGGATGAGCTGGGCCACATGGTGACACCTGATGAGGTTTCTATTACCCGATACACAAATGGATCACCCGAGAACTGTTCTTCTCTTTTCATCCTTTCCTCTTATGCCTCGTATTGGGTACCAAGAAGTGTCTTGGTTTAAGTGACAAATGCCCAGGAAGCCAGGAACCTTCCTGGAGTGGGAGGAGAAGATCCCTCTCTCCAAATCAGTGTAACTCCAAAAATTACATGGCTTTCAGGCAAAAAGGTAGTAAAAGGAATAACTCTTCTTTACTAGAAAATATAAAACCCAGAAGAGAACAAACAACACCCCACGAGTAGGTGTTTCCCACCAGCTCAGCACTGGTTTCTGTTCAGGTGGGGTTGGGACCATGGCCAGCAGGGGGTGCTGCAGTGACACACAGCCAGCAGGAGATGCTGTTGTGATGGACTTGAGGCCAGCAGGAGGCACTGTAGTAACACACCCACAGCCAGCAGGAGGCACTGCGGTGAAGGACCCACAGCCAGCAGGGGGCGCTGAAGTGAACAACTTGTGACCGGCAGGAGGCGCTGTAGTGACACACCCGCGGTCAGCGGGGGGTGCTGTAGTGATACACCCGTGGTCAGCAGGGGGCGTTGTGTTGACAGATCAGGGGCCAGCAGAGGGCACTGTGGTGACAGACTCATGGCCAGCAGAGGGTGCTGTGGTGATGGACCAGGGGCCAGCAGAGGGCGCTGTGTTGACGGATCAGGGGCCGGCAGAGGGTGCTGTGGTGACAGACCCATGGCCACCAGAGGATGCTGAGGTGATGGACTCTCAGTCAGCACAGGGTGCTGTGGGAATGGACCCATAGCCAGCAGGGGGCGTTGCAATGATGGACCCGTGGTCAGGAGGGGACGCTGTGGTGACAGATCCACGGTCAGCGGGGGGCACAGTGGTGAATGACACGCAACCAGGAAGGAGTGCTGTGGTGATGGCCTCTCTGCCAGCAGAGGGCACTGTGGTGAATGACCCATGGCCAGCAGGAGGCGCTGCGGTGAAGGACCCGCAGCCAGCAGGGGATGCTGTGATGGCTCTGCTGAGGGAACAGAACTGGTGTGGCGATCCCCATAATGGGGGTGGTGAGCCCCATAATGGGTGTGGTGATCCCCACAGTGGGTGTGGTGATCCCCACGGTGAGTGTGACAATCCCCACGGTGGATGTGGTCATCCCTAGGTGTGTGTGGTGATTCCCAGGGCTGGTGCCAGGAACGGAGGAAGGAAACTGCTATTTTTGCGAAGCTCATGGGCAGCGTTTGATGTCAGCATGATGTCTTGCAGTGGCTGCCTAGAACAGAGGCAAGACAAGAGGCAGGAGCATAAAGTGGGTACTTATCAAAGGCCTTCAATAGATACACTCTGGGCTGCCCAAAGCCTCGCAGAGGCTACACCCAAGATGGACAATGGTCATGAGTTTTACAGACAGATAGAAGTTTTGTTTGTTTGCATATCAGGTGTTAATTCTCCAATTACCACTTCAGGTAATGAGGTCAAATTCCCTCAGTTTGCTCCCTCTGCCCTGATTCATTTTTTTTATACTTTCTGGAGCCTGAGGCAGAGGGTGTTCTTGGTTCTCAGGCCTGGAAGGATTGTTTTGTCTGACCAAAACATGAAGTGAGCTTACTAACACTTTACATGGAGTTCAGAGTTATACACTAATGCAGTACAAGATCTGAAAAATACAAAAGCTAAAAGGTTTAGGTATCCAGCACTACCAAACAGTGGGCAGTAGAAGCAGGAAAAGCAGGCAGATTCCATCAGAGTGCCAAATGGCAGCGTAGCAAAGGTCCCAGACCAGTAATGCACAGCTCCTGCAGTGTGCAACCGCTGTCCTTGGTCCTACAAACAGCAGGAAAGAAACCAGCCCCACTGCCCAGTCAAGTCTCTGGTGTTGTCCAGAGCTGCAACATCTCTCCTGTCCTACACCACAATTCCCAAATAATCCCCAGCAGGGGAGCTCACCCCCCAGGTGGGACTCCCAAGTGCCAAAATGACTTCATGGGAATGCCAGGGCCAGTCAGCCACATTCCTTTGTGTCTTAATTGCTGTCTGTTCATCTATAAATCCATCCCCACACCCCAGCATCTTTCCAACGAAAATTGGAAGAAATTCACTTGAGAAATGTAACCACCAGCAGAGAAAGTACCCGGGGGGACTCAAGGATGACCCTTGGGGTTCTGGAACCAAGTCTACAGAGGCTCTGAAGCCAGCTTCACCCCAACAGAGGAGTAAATCCTGGCGGCCTGTGACGGAGTCCAAGCTGCCTCAGAGGCGACTGGGACAGAAGCACAACTCCTCCTGGCACCCTGACTACCAGTGCTGGGGTGGATGTTCAAAGGCAAGGTTCCTTCCACTCACCATGCCACCATTGCCACATGGAGCAAGTGGATTCCTCTTATCACTCAGTGCGCCCATATAGGTAAACTGAATTGCCTTGGGGTTTTGGAGGTAATTACAAACTGGCCCGAAGGTGATAATTTTGGTGTCACAGATGGAGAACAGGAACCACTGACACGGGCTGAAGAGGCTCCTCCCTATAACCAACTGCCCCCAGAGGAAACACAGTATGCTCTTTTCACTGACGGTTCCTGTCGTATTGTAGGGATGAACTGGAAGTGGAAAGCAGCCGTATGGAGCCCCACATGGCAGGATAAGCTACCAAAGGATGAGGTGGATAAAATCAACTTGCTGAACTCAAAGCTGTTCAACTGGCCCTGGACATTGCTGAGAAAGAGAAGTGGCCAAAGCTCTACCTCTACACTGACTCATGGATGGTAGCCAATGCTCTGTGGGGATGGCTGGAGAGGT
>JAXCLO010000101.1:8263090-8281504 GCA_035583995.1 Arremon aurantiirostris
GTGCCTCCCTGGTCTCACCTGGTAGCTGAGCTCCTTGACCCACCCCCAGGGTCTCACCCCCCTGGTCTCACCTGGTACCTCCATGGTCTCACCTGGTGCCTCCATGGTCTCACCTGGTAGCTGAGCTCCGTGACCCACCCCCATGGTCTCACCTGGTGCCTCCATGGTCTCACCTGGTAGCTGAGCTCCTTGACGCGCCGCTCGGACTTGCGCAGCCCCTTGACGCTCTCGGCGTTGCGCTTCTGCTCGGCCTCCAGCTCGTTCTCCAGCTCCCTCACGCGCCCCTCCAGCTTCTGCAGCTGCTTCTTGCCGCCCTTGAGGGCCAGCTGCTCGGCCTCGTCCAGCCGCAGCTGCAGGTCCTTGATGGTCTGCTCCATGTTCTTCTTCATGCGCTCCAGGTGCGCGCTCGTGTCCTGCTCCTTCTTCAGCTCCTCCGCCATCATGGCCGCCTGCCCGCGGGGGGACAAGCAGGGGGTCCACGGCATGTTCTCCGTGGTGGCCCCAGTGGTGGCCCTGGTGGGGGCTCCTGTGGTGGTCCTGGTGTGGCCCCAGTGATGGTCCCGGTGGTGGACATGGTGGTGGCCCCATTAATGACTCCAGTGATGACCCCAGTGATGGCCCTCGTGGTGGCCCCAGTGGTGGCCTCGGTGGTGACCCTGGTGATGGCCCTGGCGTTGACCCTGGTCATGGCCCTGGCGTTGACCCTGGTCATGGCCCTGGTGGTGGCCCTGGTAGAGGTCCCAGTGATGGAGCCAGTGATGGACCCGGTGATGACCCTGGTGATGGCCCCATTGACGGCCCCAGTGATGCTCCCCCTGGTGGCCCTGGTGATGACCCCATTGATGGCCCCGGTGATGGCCCAGGTGATGACCCCACTGATGACCCTGGTGGTGGCTCCAGGGATGGACCCAGTGATGACCCCACAGATGACCCCTGTGATGGCCCCGGTGGTGGCCCTGGTGGTGAGCCTGGTGGTGGCCCCACACATGGCCCCAGTGGTGGCCTCAGTGGTGGCCTAACTGATGATCCCCCTGATGACCCTGCTGGTGGCCCCGGTGATGGTCCTAGTCGTGACCCCAGTGATGGCCCTGGTGGCCCTGGTGGTGACCTCAGTGGTGACCATGGTGATGGCCCCACTGATGACCCTGGTCATGGCCCTGGTGGTGGCCCCAGTGGTGGCCCCAGTGATGGCCCCAGTGACGGTCCCGGTGGTGACTCCAGTGGTGGCCCCGGTGGTGGCCCTGGTGATGACCCTCGTGGTGAGCCTGGTGGTGGCCCCAGTCATGGCCCTGGTGGTGGCCTCAGTCGTGGCCCTGGTGGTGGCCTAACTGATGACCCCCCTGATGACCCTGGTGGTGGCCCCGGTGATGGTCCTGGTCGTGGCCCCAGTGATGGCCCCAGTGGCCCTGGTGGTGACCTCGGTGGTGACCATGGTGATGGCCTCACTGATGGCCCTGGTGGTGGCCCCAGTGATGACCCCAGTGGTGGCCCCAGTGGTGGCCCCCGTGATGGCCTCAGTGATGGCCCCAGCGGTGGCCCTGGTCATGGTCCCACTGATGACCCCAGTGGTGACCCCGGTGAAGGACCCACTGATGATCCTGGTGGTGGCCCCAGTGATGGTCGGGGTGGTGGCCCCAGTGGTGGCCCTGGTGATGGCCCTGGTGATGACCTCAGTGGTGGCCCTGGTGGTGACCCCGGTGATGGCCCCTTAGATGGCCCCGGTGATGGCCCCAGTGGTGGACCCAGTCATGCCCCTGGTGATGGCCCCAGTGGTGGCCCCACTGATGACCCCAGTAATGGCCCCGGTGGTGGCCCTGCTGGTGGCCTCAGTGATGGCCCCAGTGATGACCTTGGTGGTGGCCCCGGTGGCAGCCCCAGTGGTGGCCCCACAGTGACACTCACGTCGGTGATGGCCTTCTTGGCCTTCTCCTCAGCATTCCGGCACTCCTGGACGGCCTCTTCCACCTCTGTCTGCAGCTGGGAGATGTCACCCTCCATCTTCTTCTTCTGGTTGATGAGGCTGGTGTTCTGGGGAGGACAAGAGGAACCTCAGCAGGTGGCCCAGGGGCTGCTGTCCCACCTCCTCGGTCCCCACAGGTCTTGGAGATTCCTCTGTGTCTCCACGGGGTGAAAGATCTTCTGGAGATCTTGGTACAACAGAGAAATGGACACCACCCTTCTGCAGACCAACCAAATGTTCCTTGGACCTTCCATGGATCAAGCCAACCTCCTCCAGACCAACCCAACCCTCCTGAGACCTTCAGGAGAAGGTGGCACTGTTGGGTCTGGGTCAACTGGAGCCATCTTGGGGGTCTCCAGCTCAGCAAGGCTTGGTCTTCATCACCTCAATCCAACCAGACCTTCCCTGGACCAACTCAACCTCCTCCAACCAAACCCAACCCTCCTTGGACTTTCTTTAAACCCACCCAACCTCCTCCAGACCAACCCAACCTTTCTCAGACCTTCAGGAGAAGGTGGCACTGTTTGGTCCAGGTCACCTGGAGACATCTTGGGGGTCTCCAGCTCAGCAAGAGCTGGTCTTTCTCCACCAGATCTTCTCCAGACCAACCCAACCCTCCTTGGACCTTCTTTAGACCAACCCAACCTCCTCCAGACCAACCCTTGGGAAGAAGGAGGAGATGTTGGGTCTGCACCACCCTGAGCCACCTTGATCTCCCCAGCCAAGCCACCAGAGCTGTTTCTCCTGGGCTGGAGCACCCCTGGATGGAGGTGGCGCCTCTCCTGGTGGTCAGGTGAGGTCTCACCTGTGAGTGGAGGAGCTGGACCCTCTCGCTGGCCTCGATCAGCTCCTGCTCGGCCAATTTCCGGGCCCTCTCGGTCTGTTCCACCACGCCCCGGAGCTCCTCCAGCTCGGACTGCAGCAGGGTGTTCCTGCGCTCCACCATGGCCACGTTCTCCTTCAGGTCCTCCCCGACCCTTGCCGCGTCATCCAGCTGCAGCTGTGTGTCCTGAGGGTGGTGGAAAGGGGTGGTGGGTTCACCTGAACATGGCGTGGTGGGTCCACCTGGCCATGGGGTGGAAGGAGTGGTGGGTCCACCCAGCCATGGGGTGGTGGAAAGGGGTGGTGGGTCCATCAAACCATCTCTGTTGGGTAGTGGGAAGGGCTGGTGAGTCCACCTGGACATGGCGGGGGGGGGCCACCCAGCCATGGCGTGGTGGGACGGGGTGGTGGGTCCATCGGGCCATGGGGGGGTGGGAAGGGCTGGTGGGTCCACCTGGGCATGGAGTTGTGGGTCTATCCAGCCATGGCATGGTGGGAAAGGGTGGTGGGTCCATCAAACCACAGCTGTTGGGTGGTGGGAAGGGATGGTGGGCCTACCCGGCCATGGGGTCGTGGATCCACCTGGCCATGGGGTGGAAGGGATGGTGGGTTCACCCAGCCGTGGGGTGGTGGGAAGGGGTGTTGGGTCCAACCGGCCATGGGGTGGAAGGGGTGGTGGGTCCACGTGGACATGGGGTGGTGGGTCTACCCAGCCATGGGGTGGTGGGAAGGGGTAGTGGGTCCATCCAGCAATGGGGTGGAACAGGTGATGGGTCCATCAAACCACCCCTGTTGGGTGGTGGGACCTCCAACATCCCAAGGTCCCCATGGACAGCTACCTTCAGGATCTCAATGTCCCCACAGGCAGGTACCCCCATGTCCCACAGGACAGGTACCTCCTACATCCCAATGTCCCTGGTGTACTTGGAGGCACCTCCTATGCTCCATGTCCCCATGGACAGGTATCTTCAGATATCTCCTACACCTCCATGTCCCCATGGGACCTTCAGATACCTCCTACATGTCCACACCACATGGACAGGTACCTTCAGGCACCTCCTACTCCTCCATGTACCTGTGGGACCTTCAGGTACCTAGTACACCTCCACGTCACAAGGACAGGTACCTTCAGGTATCTCCTACACCTCCATGTCCTCATGGACAGGGACCTTCAGGACCTCAATGTCCCCACAGAAAGGAACTTTTGGGTTCCTCCTACATCTCCATGTCCCCATGGGACCTTCAGGTACCTCCTACACTTCCATGTCCCCATGGGACCTCCAGGTACCTCCTGCGCCTCCATGTCCCAGTGGGACTTTCAGGCACCTCCTACACATCCATGTCCCCATAGACAGGGACTTTCAGGTACCTCCTGCACCTCCATGTCCTCATGGGACTTTTAGGTACCTCCTGCACCTCCATGTCCCCATGGAACCTTCAGGCATCTCCTACACCTCCATGTCCTCATGGGACCTTCAAGCTCCTCCTGCACCTCCATGTCCTTATGGACAGGTACCTTCAGGACCTCCACATCCCCAAGAGACCTTCAGGCTTCTCCTGCACCTCCATGTCCCCGTGGACAGGTACCTTCAGGTACCTCCCAAATCTCCATGTCCCCATGGGACCTTCAGGTACCTCCTGTACCTCCATGTCCCCATTGGACCTTCAGGAACCTCCTGCCTCTCCACACCACATGGACAGGTACCTCCACATATCTCCTACACCTCCATCTCCCTGTAGAACCTTCAGGAACTTCCTACCCCTCCACACCACACGGACAGGTACCTTCAGGACTTCAATGTCCTCATGGACAGGTACCTTTGGGTACCTCCTACATCTCCATGTCCCCATGGGACCTTCAGGCACCTCCTACACCTCCATGTCCTCATGGGACCTTCAGGCACCTCCTACACCTCCATGTCCCCATGTCCAGGTACCTTCAGGACCTCAATGTCCCCACAGAAAGGAACTTTTGGGTACCTCCTACTCCTCCATGTCCCTGTGGAACCTCCAGGTACCTCCTGCACCTCCATGTCCCAGTGGGATCTCCAGGTATCTCCTGCTCCTCCGTGTCCCTGTGGGACCTTCAGGTACCTCCTACACCTTCATGTCCCCATGGACAGCGACCTTCAGGACCTCAATGTCCCCACAGAAAGGAACTTTTGGGTACCTCCTGCACCTCCATGTCCCCATGGGACCTTCAGGCACCTCCAACCCCTCCACACCACATGGACAGGTACCTTCAGGTACCTCCTACACCTCCATATCCCAGTGGGACCTTCAGGTACCTCCTGCACCTCCACACCACACGGACAGGTACCTTCAGGACCTTAATGTCCTCATGGACAGGTACCTTTGGGTACCTCCTACACATCCATGTCCCCATGGGACCTTCAGGTATGTCCTACATCTCCATGTCCCCGTGGAACCTTCAGGTACCTCCTACATCTCCATGTCTGCATGGGACCTTCAGGCACCTCCTACATCTTCATGTTCCCATGGTACCTTCAGGCATCTCCTACGCCTCCGTGTCCTCATGGGACCTTCAGGTACCTCCTAGCTCTCCACATCCTCATGGGACCTTCAGGTATCTCCTACACCTCCATGTCCTCATGGGACCTTCAGGTACCTCCTGCACCTCCCCGTGGGACCTTCAGGTATCTCCTACCACTCCACACCACATGGACAGGTACCTTCAGGTACCTCCTGCCCCTCCATGTCCCCATGGGACCTTCAGACACCTCCAACCTCTCCACACCACATGGACAGGTACCTTCAGGTAGCCCTGCAGAGCCTTGACCTGCTTCTGGGCCTCGTTGGCGCCGCGGTTGGCGTGGCTGAGCTGGATCTCCATCTCGTTGAGGTCGCCCTCCATCTTCTTCTTCAGCCTCAGGGCCTCGTTGCGGCTCCGGGTCTCGGCGTCCAGCGAGGTCTGCAGCGACTCCACCACGCGCAGGTGGTTGCGCTTCACCTGCTCCATCTCCTCCTCCTTCTCGCCCAGCTTCCGCTCGTACTCCGCCTTCACCTGGTTGAACTCCAGCTGCGCCCTCAGGATCTTCCCCTCCTCGTGCTCCAGGGAGGCCTGGGGAGGACACACAGGACCTTGAGGACCACAGAGCGTGGGCGTCCCACCAGGAGAACGTAGGGATGGGGTGGGACGGGGCTTGATCCACCTCAGCCTCTTCCAGAGCGGCTTGGAGCTCCAGCTTCTCAGCGTCCAGCTGTTTGCGGACCTTCTCCAGCTCGTGGATGGATTTGTTGCCGGCGCCGAGCTGCTCCGTGAGGTCCGAGATCTCCTCTGCCCAGGTGAGACCCCGTCAGACCCCGCGGGAACGGGTGGGGAACGCCCAGGTGGGCAGAGGGACCCGTGGTGTCACCTTGGAGATTCTTGTTCTCCCTCTTGAAGGTCTCCAGGTGCTCCAGGGACTCCTCGTAGATGTTCCTCAGCTTGAAGAGGTCGGTGCTGAGGGCCCTGGCCTCCTTCTGGGATGCCTCCAGCTCCGTCTGAGACTCCTCGAACTTCTGCTTCCACTCGGCCAACACCTGGGGACAGCCAGGTGTCACCCCACGGCCACCTGGTGCCACCCAACCGCCCCAACCTGCCACACCTGCCCACCTTGTCAAAGTTCCTCTGCTTCTTGTCCAGGGCAGCGGCAGCCGCGTTCGACCGCTCCACGTCGGCCATCAGGTCCTCGATCTCGTTCTGCAGCCGGTGCTTGGTCTTCTCCAGCGAGGAGCACTTGGCG
Source organism: Arremon aurantiirostris (assembly GCA_035583995.1). NCBI lineage: Eukaryota > Metazoa > Chordata > Aves > Passeriformes > Passerellidae > Arremon > Arremon aurantiirostris. Next base: position 8,269,619 of record JAXCLO010000101.1, read on the forward strand.
TTGACGGCCTCCACGGCCTCCTCGGCCTCCTGCAGCCGCTGCGCCAGCTTCTTCCTGCCCCAGGGACCACCTGAGGTCACCCGTGGGCCAGGTGGGGCCGCTCGAACCTTCTCCCACCCAGCCACTGGCCGAGGTGCTTCTCTGTATCTGCTCTACCATCTCCAGGGAACTCAATCTCCTCCAAAACCTTCTCCAGAGCATTGTCCCAAAGGGTGATCTCCAACCCTGACCCCACAGGAGCCACATCCATGGGGCCATGACTCCTCCAAAACCTTCTCCAGAACATTCTCCCAAGGGTGATCTCCGCCTCCTGACCCCGCAGAAGCTCCACCCATGAGGAGATGACTCCTCCAGGACCTTCTCCAGAACATTCTCCCAAGGGTGATCTCCACTCTTGACCCCACAGGAGCTCCACCTATGGGAAGGTGACTCAACCTCTAAAACCTTCTCCAGAACATTCTCCCAAGGGTTTTCTCCACCCCTGACACCACAGAAGCTCCATCCATGGGCAATGACTCATGTAGACTCCTCCAAAACCTTCTCCAGAACATTCTCCACCCCTGACCCCACAGGAGCTCCACCCATGGGGCGATGACTCCTCCAAAACCTTCTCCAGAACATTCTCCCAAGGGTTTTCTCCACTCCTGACCCCACAGAAGCTCCACCTACGGGGCAATGGCTCCTCCAAAACCTTCTCCAGAACATTCTCCTAAGGGTGATCTCCAACCCTGACCCCACAGGAGCCACATTCATAGGAAGGTGACTCAACCTCTAAAACCTTCTCCAGAACTTTTTCCATGGTTTCCACCTCCCCAACCCCACAGGATCTCCATCTATGGGACAAGACTCACTTGGCCTCTTCCTCCTCCTCCTCCAGAACCTTCTCCAGCAGGTCATCTCCACCCCTGACCCCACAAGGGTTCCACCCATGGGGCGATGGCTCCTCCAAAGCCTTCTCCAGAACATTCTCCCAAGGGTAATCTCCACTCCTGACCCCACAGAAGCTCCACCCCTGGGGCAATGACTCACGTAGGTTTCTCCAAAACCTTTTCCAGAACATTCTCCCAAGGGCGATCTCTACTCTTGACCCCACAGAAGCTTCACCCACGGGGCGATGACTCCTCCAAAACCTTCCCCAGAACATTCTCCCAAGGGTTTTCTCCACCCCTGACATCACAGAAGCTCCACCCATGAGGAGATGGCTCCTCCAAAACTTTCTCCAGAACATTCTCCCAAGGATGATCTCCACCCTTGACCACAAGAAGCTCCACCCACGATGACTCACTTGGCCTCCTCCAGCTCCTCGGTGCGTTGGATGGCGTCTGTCTCATACTTGGTCCTCCACTGGGCCACCTCGGAGTTGGCCTTGGAGAGCGCACGCTGGAGCTCGGCCTTGGCCTCGGTCTCCTCCTCGTACTGCTCCCGCAGCAGGTCCCCATCGTGCCGGGCCGACTGCAGCGCATGCGCCAGCGCGTTCTTGGCCTGGCGAGGAGAAGGTGGCACCTGGAGGTGACTCCGGGTCACCTGGAGTCCTCTTGGGTGTCTCTGGCTCAGCAGGAGCTGGTCTTCATCACCACAACCCAACCGGACCTTCTGCAGACCAAGCCAAGCTTCTCCAGACCAACCCAACACTATTTGGACCTTCCATGGACCGACCCAACCCCTCTTTAAACCACTTTAGACCAACCCAATCCTCCTTGGACCTTCCATAAACCAACCCAAGCTCTTCCAGATCAACCCAACCTTCCTTACACCTTCAGGAGAAGGTGGCACCGTTGGATCCAGGTCATCTTGAGCTTCTTGTGGTCTCCAGCTCAGCAGGAACTGGACTTCATCACCTCAACCCAACCAGAGCTTCTGCAGACCAAGCCATCCTTCTCTAGACCAACTCAACCCAACCCTTCTTGGACCTTATTTAGACCAACCCAACCTTCCTCAGACTTTCCATAGACCAACCCAAGCTCTTCCAGATCAACCCAGCCTTCCTTACACCTTCAGGAGAAGGTGGGATGGTTGGATCCAGGTCATCTTGAGCTTCTTGGGGTCTTCAGCTCAGGAGGACGTGGACTTCAACACCTCAACCCAACCAGACCTCCCATAGACCAACCCAACCCTCCCTGGACCTCCTACAGCAGAACCCCCTGTAGATGGAACTCAGCTTAGATGGAACCACTGCAGATGGACCCACCAAACCCAACCATTCTGAACCGGTGACCACAAGGGTGAAGGACACCTGTGACCCACCTGGACCCCCCCCAGGTCTTCTCACCCCCCACCAGACCCCACCTTCATCTCCTCCTCCAGCTGCCTCCGCAGGTCCTCCAGCTGCTGGGTGTAGGACACCTTGCCGCGGGTCAGCTGGGACACCAGCGCCTCCTTCTCCTCCAGCTGCCGCGACAGCTCACCTGGAAGGGTGGGAGGGGCTTCAGGTGTGGGGTGGGGGTGGGGTGGGGTAGGGGATGGAGATGCAGGTGTGGAGCAGGGGGTGGGACCACCAGGGTCAGCTCCCACCGTTCTCCGTCTGCAGCTTGGCCCGTTGGGTGTTGGCGTCGTTGAGGACGCGTTGGGTCTCCTCCAGCTTTGCCAAGTGCTCGGCAGCCTGGTCCTCCATGGAGCGCGACATCTTCTCCATGGCCACCTGCAGGGAGGAGCCAGATGAGGGGTGGGGGTGGAGGCCATGGTGGGGTGGACATGCCCCATGGCTGGAGGTGTCCAAGGCCAGGCTGGACAGGGCTTGGAGCCACCTGCTCTGGTGGAACCCTGGGTGGGATCCACCCAACCCTGCACTCAACCCAACCCAACCACGTGGAGAGTCTTCATTTCAACCCAACTCAGGTCAACTCAACCATGTGGAGGCTCTCCAGCCCAACCAGCTGAAGGTTCTTCAACACATCTCAACCCAACGAGGTGGACACTCAACCCAAGTCAACCAGTTGGAGACTCTCCAGCCCAACTTAACCCAACCCAGCCTGGTCTAGTGGAAGGTGTCTCTCCCCAAGGGCTGATGGAACTGATTGATGATCCCAGTGGTCCTGTCCCACACGAACCATCCCACGATTCCCTGCTGTCCATCTCAACCTCCTCCTACCTTAGACTTGATCAGCTGCTCCACGTTGGCGCCGAGGTCATCCAGCTCCAGCTTGAGCTCGCTCTTCTCCTTCTCCAGCTTCTGCTTGACGCGCTGGAGGTTGTCCAGCTGCTCGCCCAGCTCGGCCACGCTGTCGGCGTGTTTCTTCCTCAGCGCGGCGGCGGTGGCCTCGTGCTGCAGCGTGGCCTCCTCCAGGTCCCGCCGCAGCTTCTGGAACTCGGCCTCCCGCTTCTTGTTGAGCTCCAGCTGGGCCGAGGTGGCACCGCCGGCCTCCTCCAGCCGCTCGCTGAGCTCCTCCAGCTCCCGCGACAGCTCCGAGCGCTGCTTCTCCACCTTGGCCCGGCCCGTCCGCTCCACCTCCAGCTCCTCCTCCAGCTCCTCGATCCGCGCCTGCGCGCCAAGAGGGTGCTCAACCCAACGAGGTGGGCACTCAACCCAACTCAACCAGTTGGAGACTCTTCAGCTCAACCAGCTGAAGGTTCTTCAAAGCAACTCAACCCAACCAGCTGAATGTTCTTCAAAGCAACTCAACCCAACAAGGTGGATGCTCAGCTCAACCGCCTGAAGGTTCTTCAAAGCAACTCAACCGTTGGAGACTCTCCAGCTCGACAAGCTGAAGGTTCTTCAAAGCAACTTGGGTGAACCCCCCAACCCCTCCACTCAACCCAACTCAAGCAGCTTTGGGACACTTGAATCCAACTCAACTCGACCCAGCCCAAGCAGTTGGAGACCATTCAGGTCAACCCAACCACTTGGAGACTCAACCCAGCCCAACTAGCTGGAGGCGCTTCAACCCCACTAAAACCAACCCAACCAAGCGGAGCCTCTTCTACTCAGCCCAACCACCTTGAGACTCTTCAACTCAACTGTCAGGTTGCTCTTCAACCCAACCAAAGCACCTGGAGATGCTCCAGTCCAACCCAACCAGACACAGATCCATCTTCGCCCCCCACCTGTAGCTCCTTCAGCTTCTTCTGGAGCTGCAGAGCCAGCGCCTGCTCATCCTCGATCCTGCTGTTCTGCTGGTGGATCTCAAACTCCTTCCTGTGGAAGAAGTGGTGGCCAGTGAGGTCTCACCCGTGACCTTCAACTGGACCTCATATGGCAGGGAGATCCATCCAGCCTCACTTCTTGAGCTTCTCCTCCAGCTGCTGCTTGTCATTCTCCAGATCCATGATGTTCTCCTGGGTCAGCTTCAGGTCACCTTCCAGTTTCCTCTTGGCCCGTTCCAGGTCCATCCGGATCTTCTTCTCCTGCTCCAGGGAGCCTTCGAGCTGTGCAGGAACACAGAAATGGGGAGAAACCTCAAGTTCTGCTCATTTTCCCCCACAAGTTCCTCAGCAGGGCCTGGGGTGGGACCAGCCACACTCACATCGTCCACTTGCTGTTCCAGCTTGACTTTGCCCTTCGTCAAGGTGTTGACCTTATCTTCCTCGGCCTGCAGGTCGTCCAGCGTCTGCTGGTGGGACTCCTGCAGAGCCTTCTTCTCCTTGGCCAGCTTGGCGATGGTCTCGTCCAGCCCCGCCATCTCCTCCGTCAGGTTCTTGACCTGCAGGAGAAGTGTCCGGCCTCCAGCTCAGTGCCGGGGTGGGGCAGAGCTGGGGGAGGTTGATGTTCACCTCATCCAAAGAGGTTGTTTCAATGCAGGAGAACCCAAAGGGCTTTGGGTCTTCTCAATGAGCCCAACCCAACCAACACTGGATCTTCTCAACCTGCCTTGGGTCTCCTCAACCTGAGATAACAGATCCCGCCCAGCCTTGGGTGTCCTCAACTCAAACCAATAACTCATGTCTTCTCAACCCACCTCAACAATCATTGATCATCCCAACTCAACCCAACTCAACCCAACCCAACACAATCCAATCAGTTTTATGTCTCACCAACCCAACCCAACTCAACCCAACCCAACCATCCTTGATCATCTCAACCCAACCCAACCAGTTTCATGTCTCACCAACCCAACCATCCTTGATCTTCTCAACCCAACCCAACCCAACTCAACCCAACCCAACCATCCTTGATCTTCTCAACCCAACCCAACCAGTTTTATGTCTCAGACTCAAGTCCCCTCACCTGGAGGCCAAGGCCTCTCCCCATCCTCACCTTGTTCTCAGTCGCGTGTTTCTCCTTCTCCACCTTGGCCAGGGTCAGCTCCAGGTCATCAATGTCCTTCTTCAGCTCCGAGCATTCGTCCTCCAGCTTCCTCTTCTTGGCTGTCAGCTCGGCGTTCATCTCCTCCTCGTCCTCCAGCCGCTCTGTCAGCTCCTTCACCTTGGCCTCCAGCTGGATCTTGTTCTTGATCAGCTGGTCACAGCGCTCCTCGGCGTCATTCAGGTTGTCCTGCTCCTGTTTTGGGAGGGACAGCAAGTGAAGCAGGGTTGCCCCAGGGTCTGGTGGGGGTGGTGGTCACACCTGTGATGTGGTTTTGGGCTGATCTGACTCACAGCCTGCACTTGGAGCTGGAGGTCGTTCTTCTCCTGCAGCATGGAGACCATCTTCTCCTCCAGCTCCTTCCGCCGCGACTCCGACTTCTCCAGGGCGTCCTTCAGCCGCCCGTACTCCTCCTTCATGTTCTGCTCCAGGAGACCCCGAGAAGGTCAAAGACCCTCATCCAACACCCCTCAGACCATCCTGGCGGTGGTGGTGGTCCCACCATGTCCTGTCCACCCCACCCACCTGCATCTCCTTCTCTGTCTCTGCGCTCTTCAGCAAGGGCTTGATCTTGAAGTAGAGCTTCATCCATGGCCAGTTCTTCACCCCCATGAAGGCCCGGAGGTTCCACTGGATCACCAGCAGCGCGTCCCTGCAAGGAGGAGGAGGAGGACACAGGTGCCACCACATGCCCAGCCAGGTGACCAGGTGAGCAGAAGGTCCATCCATGTCTCACCGGCGCTCCACGATCTTCTTGAACTCGATGCGCATGAGCTGCCCCCGCGCCCGCGCCTGAATGCGGGTGATGATGCGGGACAGGCGCTCGTCACGCATCTCCTCCAGCTGGCCCAGGAGCCCTGCCTTGAAGAACACCTGAGGGGAGGGAGCAGGTGGTGGGACCATGAGGTCTGTGTCCACCTCGGATGGTGGGAACAGAGGGAACACAGACGGGATCTCCCCACAATGCGTCCAAAGGGGTTGTGGTGGGTGGAAGGATGGGGTGGAGTCTAATTAGACTGACAGATGGACACGTTGATCATGTCCACCATGTCCACCTCGGATGGTGGCATCAGGGAATAGACACCACAGGAACTCCCCGCACTGTGTCCAAACTGGTTGTGGTGGGTGGAAGGATGGGGTGGTGTCTGGTTAGATGGACAGATGGACATGTTGATGGACAGAGGATCATGGGACCACGAGGTCCATGTTCACCTTGGCTGGTGGGACCACAGGGAACAGAGACCACGAGATCTCACCCAGTGGGATCAAACTGGTTGTGGTGGGTGAAATTATGGGGTGGTGTCTAGGACAGATGGACATATTGATGGACAGATGGACACAGGGATCATGGGGCCATGAGGTCCATGTTCACCTCAGATGGTGGCACCACAGGGAACAGAGACCATGGGATGTCCCCATGGTGTATCCAAGGGGGTTGTGGTGGGTGGAAGGATGGGGTGGAGTTTAATTAGATGGACAGATGGAGATGTTGATGGACAAATGGACATGGGGATCATGGCACCATGAAGTCCATGTCCACCTTGGATGGTGGCACCACAGAGAACAGAGACCATGGGACCTCCCCATCGTGTGTCCAAAGGGGTTGTGGTGGGTGGAAGGACAGGGTGGAGTCTAATTAGATGGACATGTTGATGGACAAATGGACAGGGTAATCATGGCATCATGAGGTCCATGGTCACCTTGAATGGTGGTACCACAGGAAACAGGGACCATGAGATCTCACCCAGTGGGACCAAACTGGTTGTGGTGAGTGGAAGGATAGGGTGGTGTCTAGGACAGATGGACATGTCGGTGGACAGATGGACACAGGGATCATGGCACCACGAGGTCCATGTTCACCTTGGATGGTGGCACCACAGGGAACAGAGACCACAGGATGTCCCCACACTGTGTCCAAAGGGGTTGCGGTGGGTGGAAGGATGGGGTAGGGGTCCAGAAGGAACAGATGGACAGAGGGAGGGACAGATGGACAAGTGAATGGTGGGACCATGGGGTCCACAACACCTGAGGGATGGTGGGACCACAGGCAAAAGAGACCATGGGATCTTCTCATGGTGTGTTCAAAAGGGTTGTGGTGGATGGAAGAATGGGGTGGTGTTTGGGTAGATGGACATGTCGATGGACAGATGGACATGGGGATCACAGCACCATGAGGTCCATGTTCACTTTGCATGGTGGGACCACAAGGGACAGGGACCATAAGATCTCACCAGTGGGATCAAATTGGTTGTGGTGGGTGGAATTATGGGGTGGCATCTACCTAGATGCACACGGGGATCATGGGGACCATGAGGTTCACAACACATGAAGGATGGTGGCACCACAGGGAACGGGGACCACATGACCTCACCTTGGTGTGCCCAAACTTGTACTGGTTGTGGTCGATGTCGATGGAGCCCAGGAGCTTCTCGGCGCCCTTGCGGCTGTCGATGAACTGCCCCTCGGGGATGGCCGCGGGGTTCAGGATGCGGTACCTGGGGGCCAGAGAGGACATGACCCCTGAGCTCCGCCCCACTGGGGTTGTCCCCGCTCCCCAAACCCGCTCCGTGTCCCCACCGCTGTCGGAAGTCCCCGTAGAGGATGCGGTTGGGGAAGCCCTTGCGGCAGATGCGGATTCCCTCCAGGACCCCGTTGCAGCGGAGCTGGTGCATGACCAGGGCGTTGTCCATCACACCTGGGGGGGACACAGGTGAGGGGTCAACCACGAACCACGCCCCCGCCCCAACCTCCAATCCCCACCCTCGGCTCACCCGGCTCCTTCCGCTCGTTCGGGACGAGGCAGCGGACAAAGTGGGGGTGGGTGGTCTTGAGGTTGGCCATCAGCTTGTTGAGGTTCTCCTGGGGAGGAGAGGGGAGGGTGACCAATGGGAGAGCAGGGGAGGGGCTGGGGGGTGGTGGGACCACCCTCTACACCAGGGGTTCTTCTCCCCCTGCCCCACAGCAGATCCAGAGTGGGTTCCTCACCCGGTGCAGGGCTGAGACCGTCTGGAAGGAGGAACCTTTCTTCTTGGCTCCTTTCCCCTTCCCGCTGTCACCGCCTGCAGAGGAGATTGGTGGGATGAGGTGGGAACAAGGACAACTCCTGTGAGAGATATCTTCTTCACCCCTCCACCACCCACCAGAGTCTGCCCCGGCGTAGTTGGAGAAGAGGTGGGCCAAGAGCTTGAGGGCGGATTTCTGGTAGAGCCCCACCACGGTCTCGTTGAGGGGGTCCTTGTTCTTCTCCAGCCAGCCCAGGATGTTGTAGTCCACCGTGCCGGCGTAGTGGGTGAGCGAGAAGTGTGCCTCGGACTTGCCCTTGACGTTCCGTGGCTTCCCGAAGTTGGCCGACTTGCCCAGGTGGTTGTCGTAGAGTTTGGACTTGAAGGTCATGTCCGAGGCCTTGGGGAACATGCACTCCTCCTCCAGGATGGACATGATCCCCATGGGCTGTGGACAAGCAGAGATTGTTGGCCAGGAAAGACACCAGGGACAACCCAAAAGCTGCTCCTGGGGCACCTGAGGGGCTCCAACTGGATGGACCCTCCTCCCTCAGCGCCTGGAGGACCTGGAGGTCCTGGGGGTGATGGTACCTTCTCGATGAGGTCGATGCAGGCCTGCAGGTCCATACCAAAGTCGATGAACTCCCACTCGATGCCCTCCTTCTTGTACTCCTCCTGCTCCAGCACGAACATGTGGTGGTTGAAGAACTGCTGCAGCTTCTCGTTGGTGAAGTTGATGCAGAGCTGCTCGAAGCTGTTGAACTGGGGGAGGAGAGGGAGAAACAGGTGAAGGAGTCCATGGGGTCAACTCAACACCAACGGGGTCAATTCAACACCCAATGGGGCCATCTGAGTCCATGGGACGCACTCAACACCCAACAGGGCCACCTGAGTCCATGGGGTCAGCTCAACACCCAATGGGGCCAACTCAACACCCAACAGGGCCACCTGAGTCCATGGGGTCAGCTCAACACCCAATGGGGTCAACTCAACACCCAACAGGGCCAACTGAGTCAATGGGGCCAACCCAACACCCAGCAGGGCCAACCAAGTCCATGGGGTCAACTCAACACTCAATGGTATCAACTCAACCCCCAATGGGGTCAACTGGGTCAATGGGGCCAACTCAACACTCAGTGGGACCAACTGAGTCCATGAGGTTAACTCAACACCCAATAGGGCCAACTCAATACCCAATGGGGCCACCTGAGTCCATGGGGTCAACTCAACACCCAATGGGGTCAACTCAACACCCAACGAGGCCAACTGAGTCCATGTGGTCAACTCAACACCCAACGGGGCCAACTGAGTCAATGGGGTCAACTGAACACCCAATGGGGCCAACTGAGTCCATGGAGTCAAGTCAACATCCAACAGGGTCACCTGAGTCAGTGGGGACAACTCGACATCCGATGGGGTCAATTGAGTCCATGGGGTCAACTCAACAGGGCCAGCTCAAGGCTCAACAGGATCAACTGAACACCCAATGGGATGGACAGGGTCAATCTGACACCCAATGGGGTGAAGACGACATTGAATGGGATCCATGGGGTCAACTCAACATCCAACAGGGTCAACAGTGACGCCCAATGGGAGCCAATGGCGACAACTCAACACCCAGTAGGGTCAGCAGAACATCCAATGAGATCAATGGGGTCAGCCTGAGACCCAAAGGGTTCAAAACAACACCCAATGGGGCCAAGAGGGTCAACTGGTCAACTCAACATCTAAAGGAGTCACTGGGATCAATGAGGTCAACGCAACACTCAATGACATCCACACAAGGACCCAATCCCCACCCAAGGTCACCATGAAGCTGAAGGAGACCCCCTCACCACCCATCTGGCTCAATGCCACCCCTGCAAGGCCCAGCACCACTGCCCCGCCTCGAGCCTCACATCAAAGATCTCGAAGCCAGCGATGTCCAAGACGCCGATGAAGTACTGCCGCGGCTGCTTGGTGTCCAGCGAGTTGTTGATCCTCACCACCATCCAGTTGAACATCTTCTCGTAGACGGCCTTGGCCAGGGCCCCGATGGAGTAGTAGACCTGCTGGACGCTCTGCCCCTTGGTGACGTACTCGTTGCCCACCTTGACGCGCGGGTGACACAAGCCCTTGAGCAGGTCGGCCGAGTTCAGCCCCATCAGGTAGGCGGACTTGTCGGCATCTGTGGAGAGGGAGACACCTGGTCAGGTGACACCTCACCTGGTGACCCCGCCCTGACCGATCACCCCCTCGCCCCGACCCGCCTTCGGTGCCGTCCGGCTCCGCCTGCTCCTCCCGCTGCTTCTGCTTGAACTTCATGTTGCCGAAGTGCATGATGGCCCCCGTCAGCTTGTAGACGCCGGCCTTCTCCTCGGCCGTGAAGCCCAGGACGTCAAAGGCGCTCTGGAAGGGGTGGAGGAGGTGAGGGAGGGGCCAGGTGAGGGCATGGCTTCTGGTGGTCACCACCTGCGATGGCCACCACCTGCGATGGTCACCACCTGAGGGTACCTCCCACTGTCCTTCCCACTTATTGGCCCAGCTGGCCAATGGGGACATGTCCAGCCATGGGTTTGTCCACTTGAGGGACTTGTCCATGGATTTGCTCATTCATTCATCCATGGGTTCATTTGTCCAGCTCAGGACTCATTTATTCAGGATCCATCCGTCTGTGGACCCATCCATCCATCCATCCATCATGCATCCATCCATCCATCCATCCATCCATCCATCCATCCATGGACTCATCTCTCCATACCTCCATCCATCCATCCATGGAACTCATCCATCCATCTCCCCACACCTCCATCCATCCATGGACTCATCCACCCATCTCTCCACACCTCCATCCACCCATGGACACCTCCCTCCCTCCACCCCTCCCTGCTCACGTCGGTTGCCAACAGCTCCTCGGCGTCATCGATGGAGGCCACGGTCACCTCGCCCTGGGACACGTACCCGTAGTCATAGGGGTTGGAGGTGACCAGCAGCATCTCTGGGGTGGGATGGAGACACCTCTGAGCACCCCCAATCTCCTCAAACCACCCCAAATTTCGGGATGAGGGGGGAAGGAGAAGCCCCGAGGCCATGGTGGTGGCCCAGCTCACCCAGAAGCTCCGGCTTCTTGTTGGAGAGGATCTGGTAGAAGATGTGGTAGTTCCGTTCCGCCTTCAGCTGGAAGATGACACGGGACTTCTCCAGGAGGTCTGGAAGGGTGGATGGGGAGAAGGTGGGATGAGGAGAGGGATGGAGAGACAATGGTGGGACGAGGAGATGAACAACAGGACAGGACACCAGCTCATTAGATCTACCAGCCATGGAGAGAATGGAGGGATGAACATGTGGATGGGTGGATCCATGGATGGATGGATGGATGGACAACAGGACAGCACACCAACTCATTGGATCTACCAACCATGGAGAGGGATGGTGGGATGAACATGTGGATGGACGGACGGACGGATGGATGGATGGATGGATGGATGGATGGATGGACAACTCCTGGATCCGCCACCAGGAGGACAGACAGACATGTGGATGGCAGGAGGGATGGATGGAGACATGAGGAGATGGGAGGGTGAGGAAGTGGACAGAGGGACGAGGAGGGCTCTGGACACACGGACAGCGGCTGGACATTGGCCAAGCCCTGTTCCCACCACCCTT
>JAXCLO010000101.1:8286033-8299505 GCA_035583995.1 Arremon aurantiirostris
AAAGTGACCTTGGCCGCGCTCCGCCCCTTCCGCCGCCCGGCCCCGCCGCGCCTGCGCACAGCCGGCCCAGCCCTCCCCCCCGTCGGCCCGAGCGCGGCCCCGCAGCGGGGAGAGCCCCGCCCCTCCCGCCAGCCGCGCCCATCGCCGCCCCCCCCCCCCCCCCCCCCCCCCCCACCACAGTGGGATGGGGATCGTGGGATGGGGTTATGGAGGGCAGAGGTGATGGGATGGAGCTGCCAGGGGGTTGGGGGGCAATTAAGTGGGGACACAGGGGCTGGGGTGAGTGCTGAGGAGTGGGTGGGGGGCAATGGTGCCAGGGGTGGGAGTGTTGGGGGGCAGGGGGCTGAAGGGCTGGGGGTGTCTGGAGGGGAGCACTGGGGTGACATTTTGGCTCACGGGTTCTGCCAGGTGCCCTGGTGCTGGGGGTGGGAGCATTGGGGGAGCAGGGGGCTGATGGTCTTGGGGGGACACCAGGGTGGCATTTTGGGGCACAGGTTCTGCCAGGTGCCCAGCCTCTGGGTGTGACACCACCATGGGGGCGGTGGCACATCCATGGTGGGGATGGTGGCATGGCCATGGTGGGGATGGTGGCATGGTCATGGGGACGCAGTGGCAGGGCCATAGTGGGAGTGGTGGCACGGCCATGGTGGGGACGGTGACACGGCCATGGCAGGAGCAGTGACATGGCCATGGTGGCAGTGGTGGTAGGGCCATGGTGGGGACGGTGGCATGGCCATGGTGGGGATGGTGGCGCGGCCGTGGCGGGGTTGGTGACATGGCCATGGTGGGGGCAGTGGTACGGCCATGGTGAGGGTGGTGGCAGGGCCACGGTGGGGGCAGTGGCAGGGCCATGGTGGGGGCGGTGGCGCAGCCATGGTGGAGGGGGTGGCACAGCCATGGTGGAGGGGGTGGCATGGCCATGGGGACGTGGTGGCACAGCCATGGTGAGGACGGTGGCACAGCCATGGCGTGAGTGGTGGCATGGCCGTGGTGGGGGCATGGTGTCACAGCCATGGGGACGTGGTGGCACAGCCATGGGGGCACAGTGGCACAGCCATAGCACGTGGTGCCAGCACTGCCCATGCCGCAGAGCTGGCATCGGTGGAGCAGCAGGCACGACGGCGGGGGCTGGCATTGCTACGGGTACCACGGAGCCCCGCAGTGCGGGTGAGGGCATCGGGGATGGCGCTGTGCCGGGACCTGCTCGAGCTCTACTTTGAGAACCGGCGCAGTGGCGGCGGCCACGTCAGCGACGTGCGGGTGCTGCCAGGGGAGCGCGGGGCCATCGTCACCTTCCAGGAGCCGACAGGTGAGGGCATGGTGCCAGGGTGCCAGGGCTGATTGCACAGGAACAGGGTGATCGTGGGGGCATGGGAGTGGGATGGTGAGGTGGGCTCTGTGCCCTTTGCACAGGAACAGGGTGATCATGGGAGCATGGGAAATGGGTGCCAAGGTGGGCACGGTGCCCTCAGTGTGAAATGGGGTGGTGAGGTGGGCATGGTGCCATTTGCACAGGAACAGGGTGATTATGGGGGCATGGGAAAGGGGTGCCAAGGTGGGCGGGGTGCCAAGGTGGGCATGGTGCCCTTGGTGCGGGAACAGAGTGATGAGGTGGGCATGGTGCCATTTGCACAAGAACAGGGTGATGATGGGGGCATGGGAAGGGGGTGCCAAGGAGGGCACAGTGCCCTTGGTGCAGGAACGGGGTGGTGAGGTGGGCTCGGTACCATTTGCACAGGAGCAGGGTGACCATGAGGGCACAGGAATGGGGTGCCAAGGTGGGCACAGTGCCATTGGTGTGGAAAGGGATGGTGAGGTGAGAACAGTGCCCTTGGTGCGGGAACAGGGTGGTGAGGTGGGCTCGGTGCCATTTGCCCAGGAACAGGGTGATCATGGGTGGATGGGAATGGGATGCCAAGGTGGGCGCGATGCCCTCGGTGTGGAATGGGGTGGTGAGGTGAGCACAGTGCCCTTGGTGCGGGAGCAGGGTGGTGAGGTGGGCACAGTGCCATTTGCACAGGAACAGGGTGATCACGGGTGGATGGGAAGGGGGTGCCAAGCTGGGCATGGTGCCATTTGCACAGGAACAGGGTGATCATGGGGACATGGGAAGGGGGTGCCAAGGTGGGCACGGTGCCATTTGCACAGGAATGGGGTGATCACAGGAGCACAGGGAGCCACTCTGTGCCGCCAGCTGTCCATCCCTTTGTCCCCACAGCCGCAGAGCGGGTGCTGCAGAGGCCACACCGGCTGCAGGACACGGTGCTGGAGCTCAGCCCCCACTTTCCCTTCCTGGAGCTGCTGGAGGAGAACATGGACGTGCCCCTGGACGCTGTCCCCGCTCCGGACAGAGCCTCTCCTCCTGACACGGAGCCCCTGCTGGTCAGGGAGCCCTTGCTTTACACAGACTGCCCGCTGGACTCAGTGCCAACCTCAGACCCCACGGTGGCACACACGAACCCCACACCGGACACAGCACCAGCGCCAACAGTGCCAACATCACACCCAGGGCCGGGGCAGCCCCCAAACGCCTTCCCCAGCGGGGACAAGGACACAGAGGGGCTCAGGGCCGTGCCCAGCCAGGCCCAGCCCCCCAGGCCCATGTCGGTGGTGGTGCCAGAGCCAGTGTCAGTGCAGGATGAGGCGCTGGTGCCAGCGGAGCCGGGAGCCGTTCGCTACCTGCAGCAGCACTACCAGGACGTGCTCAGCAGCGTCCCCGAAGTGTCCCTGCTGCCACTGGAGGGGGGGGACATCTCTGGGTTCCGGGTGAGCTGCAGGCAGGGGTAGAAGTGACAGAGTTCATAGAGTGACTAGGTTGGAAGAGACCTTAAAGAGCATCGAGTGCAGGGGTGTGGGCAGGTACAGGCAGGGGTGTGGGCAGGTGCAGACAGGTGTGGGCAGGTACAGGCAGGTGTTGGCAGGTGCAAGCAGGCACAGACGGGTGTGGCCAGGTGCAGGCTGCCGTGCAGGGAGGTTTGGGCAGGTGCAGGGAGGTGTGGGTACAGGCAGGTGTGAGCAGGTAGGTGTGGGCAGGTGCAGGCAGGAGTGTGGGCAGGTACAGGCAGGTGTGGGCAGGGGCATGAGCAGGTGCAGGCAGCAGTGCAGGGAGGTACAGGTACAGGCAGATGTGAGCAGGTACAGGCAGGGGTGCAAGCAGGTGTGGGCAGGTACAGGTAGATGTGGGCAGGTACAGGCAGGTGTGGGCAGGTGCAGACAGGTGTGGGCAGGTACAGGCAGGTGTGGGCAGGTGCAGGCAGGTGTGAGCAGGTACAGACAGGGGTATGGGCAGGGGTCTCTGCTGCACTCCCACCTCCCTGTGCTCACGGCACACCCTGGTGCCAGGGGCTGCCAGCCACGTGGTGCTGCACACGCTGCCTGCAGGTGAGTGGGGAGCTGGGCAGGTGCTGGTG
This sequence comes from Arremon aurantiirostris, assembly GCA_035583995.1. Taxonomy (NCBI): domain Eukaryota; kingdom Metazoa; phylum Chordata; class Aves; order Passeriformes; family Passerellidae; genus Arremon; species Arremon aurantiirostris. Next base: position 8,289,444 of record JAXCLO010000101.1, read on the forward strand.
CCCAGGTGCTGACCCTTTGCCCATCTGCTGACAGGTGAGCGGGGAACCGGGCCGGTGCCAGGCCGTGGCGGATTTCCTGCAGAGCCTGCTGGACTCTGTGGCCTCGCACCCCACCACCCTGCACTTCCCTGGCATCGCCCGCTTCCTGCGGGACCCGGCTGGGCAGAGCCTCCTGCAGCAGCTGGAGAGCCGCTTCCAGTGTGCCATCCAGCTGGACGGTGAACCCTGGAGCCCTCCAGATCCCCAGGTGCAGCCTCATGGGGAGGGAGGGGTCTGGCAAGTGGGTGCCGTTGTGCTGGTCTCTGCTGTTGGTGATGCCACCCTTGATCCCCGCAGCTGGAGCTGGAGGAGCTGCTGCCCCCAAGCAGGAAGCTCCGGCCACACTCCTGGCACCAGGACCTGCCTGAGGGCCACAATGCCACTGCTGATGGTGATGGTGATGGTGGTGGCCACGGTTTCCATTCCAGTGCAGGTGAGGGGCGAGGGTAACACTTTGGTGCCCGCTCTGTGAGTGCTGCGGTGAGATGGGGAGGCCACAGGTGCTGGTCCTCCCCAGGACATGGTGGTGGGGCCTCATGGCTGACACCCCGCTGCTCCCACAGAGGAGATCAAGGAGTTGTTGGCAGCACTGCGCCCGAGCGACACCGACGGCTGTGGCAGCCCCGATCCGTGGCCTGACACTCTCCCTGGTGACGAGTGGGACCCCAATGCCGCGTTCATCTGTGCGGCCGGTGGCGATGGTGCCAAGGAGCTGCTGTCGGACACCGGCATGGAGGAGGAGGAGGAGGTGCAGATGGCCCTGGCCATCCAGTACTCCATGGACCACGCGAGGCACGAGCAGGAGGAGCTGGCGCAAGCCACCGCTCTGTCCCTGAGCTCCTACAGCCGTGAGCAGGAGCAGGAGCAGGCCCAGGAGGATGCCAGCCTGCTGGCCGCGCAGGAGGCCTCGCTGGAGGAGGCGCTGCTGGCAGCGGACACGGCACGGGTGACGCTGTTCTGCTCCTCCGAGCGGGACGCCTTGGCGGCAGCGCGGGAGCTGGAGCAGGCGCTGGCGGGGCGGCTGCGGGTGCAGGATGTGGCGAGCGAGCGGCTGCGGGCGCTGCCAGCTGCCGGGCGCTGTGCGCTGGCCCTGCTGCGGTGCCGGCATGCCGTGCAGCTCAGCCTGCACGGTGACACCGCCACGCTGCGTGGCTTCGCCGAGTACACGGCCCTGGCTGCCCAAGAGCTCGCCTTGCTGCTCCACCGCCTGCCACCGCCAGGGCACAGTGCCACCACTGACCCCACTGCCACCGCTGCCACCCCTGCCACCGCTGCCACCACTGCCACCGCTGCCACCGCGCACTGGGTGCGCTGGGACCCCTCTGGCACCGCTGTCCCCTATGCCCCCGAGGCAGCAGCGCTGCTGGAGCAGGCCTGGTCGCGCCAGGAGCGCCGGCTGGATCTGGTGCTGGATGGGCGGCCCTTCACCGTGGATTTGGAGCGCATGGAGGAGTTTGACATCGGCAGCGCCCGCGCTGTGCCCGTCTGCCGCAGCCAGCCCCCACTGGACAGCACCTTCTTCCTGCTCGGTGCGTGTGGGTGCTCTGGGGCCAGCCATGTCCCTCGCTGTGCCCATGCTCACCAGGGCTTTATCTATGTCTGGCAGGGCCAGAGGTGGCTGGGCTGGAGGAGGAGGTGCGGCTGATGGCGCTGACCGAGGACTCGGAGGAGTTCGCTGACACGGTGCGCCACTTCTGCAGCACTCTGGAGGAGCTGCACAGCCAGATCAGCATTGTGCAGGTGGGGCTGGGCACGGGGGACCCCCAGGTGTCCCCGTGGCACAGCAGTGACACAGCGGTGCCCAGCAGGTGCAGAAGCTGATCCATCCAGTGCTGTACAAGCAGTACCAGCTGAAGAAGGGCAGCGTGAAGCGCGCCTGTGCCGCCGGCACCGCCGTGGAACGCGTCCTCTTCCATGGCACCACCAAGGCCTCCAGCTGCGAGATCTGCCTGCACGGCTTCAACCGCAGCTTCTGCGGGAAGAACGGTGAGCGCCGGGCACATGGGGGGTGACCAGGGATGCCCTTGGTGCGGGAACAGGGCACCAAGGGGGGCACGGTGCCATGAGCATGGGAGCAGGGCACCAAGGGGGGGCATGGTGCCATCAGTATGGGAACAGGGCACCAAGGCAGGGCATGGTGTCATTGGCATGGGTATAGGAGGGTGTCCGTGGAGACATGGTGCTGACAGCACCATGGGAACAGGACACTGGGTGCCATTGGCATGGGAATGGCGTGCCAAGGTGGGCACGGTGCCCTCAGTGTGGAATGGGGTGGTGAGGTGGACACAGTGCCCTTGGTGTGGAACGGGTGGTGGGGTGAGCACAGTGCCATTTGCTCAGGAATAGGGTGATCTCACAGGTGCATGGGAAGGGGTTTCCAAGGTGGGCATGGTGCCCTCAGTGTGGAATAGGGTGCCAATGTGGCCCCAGGGTGCTGATGTGCTCCCAGTGTCGCTGTCCCCCATGCCCCAACTGATGCCCGTCCCCTCAGCCACACTCTACGGCCGCGGCGTTTACTTCGCGGTGCGCGCGGCGATCTCGGCGCGGGACCGCTACTCCCCCCCCAGCGCCGACGGCACCAAGTTCATCTTCATGGCCAAGGTGCTGACCGGGGAGTTCACGGCCGGGCGGCGGGGGCTGCGGGCACCCCCTCCACGTGAGGGCTCCGGGGCACCCCAGCGCTACCACAGCGTGGTGGATGACCCGCGGCAGCCCGACATCTTCGTCGTCTTCAACGACACCCAGGCCTACCCGCAGTACCTCATCACCTGCCGCAGCCGCCACGGGGGCCCCCTCTGAGCCCCGCGGCAGGGACTCTGCTGCAAGGATCCCTTTTTATCCTCTCAGCGTCCCCTGGCACTGGTGCCAAAGCGGGGATTACGGTGTCTGGGGGCTCAAGGTGTGCAGGGGTGTTCCTGCCCTGCCCAGGAGCTCACAGTGGGAGGATCCTCACTTGGGGACGCTCCTGGGCACCCTCGTGCTAGGGCAGGAGGTGGGCAGGAGGACTTTGGGTCACCTGTGTGACACCAGTGAAATTTAGAATAAAACTAAAAATAAAATTTGGAATTTTTAATCAATTGGAGCCTTTTGCATTGCTGGGATTGAGGGGGAACTGGGAGAGGGGAGGGGAAGTTCCAGTCCCAGCTGGGAGCATTGGAATAGGGGGAATGTCTCAGTCCCAGCTGGGAGCACTGGGATTGGTGTGGATGGGGTCCCAGACCCAACTGGGATCACTGGGATTGGGGTGGATGGGGTCCCAGACCCAACTGGGATCACTGGGATTGGGATGGATGGGATCCCAGACCCAACTGGGATCACTGGGAGCTGGGGTCAGGCAGGAGCCTGGCTGTGTGTGGTGCTGTGTCCCTCAATGAGGTGGCTGTGCTGGGCGGTGGCTCTGGGCCACCCCAGGGCTGGACCTGGCCACTCCTGCACCTCTGCCTGTTCCCTGCACCCTTCCTGCTCCTCACCTGCTCCCTACCTGCTCCTCACCTGCTCCCTGCTTGTACCTACCTGCATCCTGCTCCCCACTTGCTCCCTGCTTCCTCCCTCCTCCCTACCTCTTTCCTACCTGCTCCCTGCTCCCCACCTGCACCTCTGCTTGTTCCCTGCACCCTTCCTGCTTCCCACATGCCCCCTGCCTCCTCCCTACCTGCTCCCCACCTTCCTTACCTCCTCTCTACCTGCATCGTGCTCCCTGCCTCCTCCCTACCTGTATCCTGCCTCCTCCCTGCTCCCTACCTGCTCCCCACCTTCCTTGCCTCCTCTCTACCTGCATCGTGTTCCCTTCTTCCTCACTTGCCCCCTGCCTCCTTCCTACCTGCACCCTGCTCCCTCCCTGCTCCCTGCTGTTCCTCTGTCCCCCTGCACCCCGAGCTGTGCTGGGGGGACCCGGGTGCCCACCCTGTGGGTTTGGGCAGAGCCCCCGCCGTGGGCAGTGCTGCCTGCACTGCTGCCCACCGGGTGAGACCCTCCAGCAGGCAGCAGCAGGGTGAGGCGGGGGTGCTCAGCGTCCCCTCTGTGCCCCTGTTGCCCACTGAGATGCCCCAGGCGGGTGAGGGCAGGGCTGGGAGTCTCGGTGACACCCGCGCCCCTTTGGGGACCCCACACGGGGTGGGCACACGGGTGACACCAGCGGTGCAAGGGAGCGGGCACACGGGTGACACCAGCGGCCCCGGCCCCGCGGGCACGGGCAGCTCCCGGGCAGGGTGCGGTGGCACCGCGCCGGCGTGTGCCAGCCCCGCTGACGTGTGCCAGCGCTGGGATCCCGGCGGGCGCCGTGCCAGCCGTGCCAGCCCCGCGCACGTGGCGCCAGCCCCGCTCCCCGCGGAGCGCCGGCGGGTGGAGGTGAGAGCCCGAAGGGCCGGGGGTGCGGGAAGGGGCCTGGCCGCACGCCCACCCCCTCTGCAGAGTCCGGTGCCCCGCGCCCCGCGGGTGCCCCGGGCGGGGAGTGCCCGGCGCTGCCGGTGCCAAGCGTGCCGGACCTTTGTCCCCTGACGCCGAGGGGCCCGCGGGGCCCAACGCGGCTGAAAAGGGCCCTTTGTCCGGCTCTGCCCGGGGGATTCGCTCCCTGCGCCCGTGCCGGCACCGGCACATGACCGCGGAAGGAGCGGCTGCGCCAGCACCGGATCCGGACGGACGGAGCGAGCGGCAGCCCCGGTACGGCCGCAGCGGGAGCGGGCGGGGGTCTGAGCCTTGTCCCCCTCACGGCAGGTACCACGGTGGGGACAGAGGGACCGGGACAGGGTCCTGACCTCGGCGCGGCCCCGGTGTCGGGACCCGGGGGTCCTCACGCCTCCCCGCTCCGGGGTGCTCGGGGGTCTCTGCGCCCCGCGGGGTGGGTGCGGTGGTGCTGGGGCTGCCCGGGTCAGTTTGGCACGCTGTGGCCCCGATGGGTCAGGGGGTCGGGGGGCTGTGAACGCCAGCAACTGGATGTGGAAGGGGGCACCGGGGGTCTTCGAAGCCCCCGAGATCCCTCCAGTGCGTGCGTGTGTGTGTTTGTGTGTGCGCGCGTGTGTGTGTGCACAGGTGTGTTCTCTGTGCACACTGCGGTGCTTGTGCCAGGGCGTGCCTGCAGCCACCGGGGCTGGTCACACCCGTGTCCACCCGTGTCCACCACACCCAGGTGTGCTCACGCACTGAGGGGCTGCACACACGCCTGCTCTCCACTCCAGCTACCTTCCCTGGTACCGGCACCGGTTCCTGGCACCAGCTCTGGTTCCCCCTGGTTCCCAGCTCCTGGTTTCAGCTCCTGCTCCTGGTACCAGCTCCTGTTCTTGGTACCAGCTCCTGTTCCTGGTTCCAGCTCCTTTTTGTGGTACCAGCTCCAGCTCCTGGTACCAGCTCCTTTTGCTGGTTCCAGCTCCAGCTCTCGGCACCAGCTCCAGGACCTGGCAGCAGCTCTGGCTCCCAGCACCAGCTCTGGAACAAGGCACCGGTTCCCAGCACTGGTCCCAGCACTGATCCCCGTCCCCAATCCCATCTCCCCAGCCGGATCTCCGGCTCCCCAGCCTCCCCAGCCGCCAGACCATGAGCCCTGCTGCAGCGCTGGTGGCTGGAGCGGTGCTCTGTTCTCCGGCCAGAAGAGAGGCTGGTGGCCAGCAGGGCGTGAGCACCGTGCCAGAGCCGTGCCAGGGCCGTGCCAGGGCTCCCATCTCAGCCCTCCGCCGCCGCGCTCCCCTGGGCTCTGAATGCGGCAGCCGGCCGCCGTCAGGCGTGCCGCTGATGGGCCAGCGGTGAGCGGTGATGCGGCCGGTGCTGGGCCGGTGTTGGGCCGGTGTTGAGCCGGTGCTGGGCCGGTTCTGGGCCGGCTCTGGGCCGGTGCTGGGCCGGCTCTGGGCCGGTGTTGAGCCGGTGCTGAGCCGGTGTTGAGCCAGTGCTAGGCCGGTCCTGGGCCGGTGTTGAGCCGGTGCTGGGCCGGTTCTGGGCTGGTGCTGGGCCTGTTCTGGGCCGGTGTTGAGCCGGTGCTGGGCCGGTGTTGAGCCGGTTCTGGGCCGGTGCTGGGCAGGTGCTGGGCCGGTGCTGGGGCCAGTGTTGAGCCGGTTCTGGGCCGGTGCCGGGCCCACAATTGAGCGCCCAGCGGGGCGGGCGGTGCCGAGCGGCTGCGGGACTTCCCTGCGGGAGCGCGGGGCGGGACTGGCTCCGCCGGGAGCGCTGGGCGGGGTTCGCCGTCTCCACACCGGTTGCAGTGGGGAGGGTTAACCCTCTCCGCGTTCGGTGTGCTGGTCACAGCCACCTTCTCCGGACTGGGTGTACTGGGTGTACTGGTCAGTTAACCCTTGCCTGCCCGGGGAACTGGGAGCGCTGGTCGGGGTTAACCCTCTCCATACTGGATGTACTGGGGAGAGTTAATCCTCTGCGGATTGGGTGTGCAGGGGAGGGTTAACCTGTTCCGTACGGAGTGTACTGGGTGCGCTGGTCACAGTTAACCCGTGCCGTGCTGGCTGTACTGGGTGCGCTGGTCACAATTAACCCGTGCCGTGCTGGCCGTACTGGGAGCGCTGGTTACAGTTAACCCGTGCCGTGCTGGCTGTACTGGGTGCGCTGGTCACAGTTAACCCGTGCCGTGCTGGCTGTACTGGGAGCGCTGGTCACAGTTAACCCCTGCCGTGCTGGCTGTACTGGGTGTGCTGGTCACGGTTAACCCGTGCCGTGCTAGCTGTACTGGGAGCACTGGCCGGGGTTGGCCCCCCATTCCGGCTGTACTGGGAGCACTGGTCCGGGGTAGCCCCTGGTTCTGGCTGTACTGGGAGCACTGGCTGGTGCTGGCACCTGGTTCTGGCTGTACTGGGAGCACTGGTCAGGGTTAGCCTCTGGTTCTGGCTGTACTGGGAGCACTGGCCGGGGTTGGCCCCCGGTTCTGGCTGTACTGGGAGCATTGGTCGGCGTTAATCCTTCCCGCGACGGGTGCCGGGGGTGCCTCCCCCGCGGGGTGCGCGGCTGTGGAGGGTGGGGCGCTGCGATAAGGCGCTCCCCGCTGCCCGCCCCCCGCCCCGCCCCTGCCGCGAAGCCGGAGCCGGAGCCGGAGCCGGTGCCGGTGCGGGCGGAGCCCCCGGGGCCATTTTTCCCCGGACCCCCGCGGTACCGGAGCCGGTGCTCCCCGCCGGTGCCGCATCCCCTCCGGAGCCCTCCCGGTGCCGGCGCCGTTTCCCCCCCCGGTCATGCCCCCCCGGCGCGTCTTGGCGGAGATCGTGGCGCTCGGTGAGTCCCCGCGCGTGGGACCCCCCTCGCCCACTCCCCCGTGGGGCCGGGAGCGGCGGGGGTGAGGGGGGGATTGGAGGATGCTGCGGGGCTGCCGCAGGGCTGGGGGAGGAGGGGGGGCTGCGGCGTGGAGGGTGGTGCGGGAGGGCTCTGCTGGGGGCTCGAGGGGTATTTGGGTGCTCAGACCCGAGTCTGGGTGCTCAGACCCGAGTCTGGGGGCAGGAGGGTCCCTGTGACCCCCCTGCGGTGCGGGGAGGCGGCGCCAGGCCTGGGGCGGAGGGGCTGCTCGGGGGCCGTGGGCGATGGAGCCGCTGACTCAGGCTTGGCACCGCGCTGTGCCCCACGCCTGCCCCCGCCTGCTCCCCCTCACTTTGCCCCCTCCGCCCGCCCCCCAGCTCTTCCCCACGCCCACCCCAATGCCAGGGGAGCCGGTGATGCCCGGTGGGTCTGGGGGTGCCGGTGATGCCGTGGGTCTGGGGGTGCCGGTGATGCCCGTGGGTCTGGAGGCGTCGCTGATGCCACTGGGTCTGGGAGTGCCAGTGATGCCGGTGGGTCTGGGGGTGCCAGTGATGTCGGTGGGTCTGGGGGTGCCGGTGATGCCCGGTGGGTCTGGGGGTGCCGGTGATGCCCGGTGGGTCTGGGGGTGCCGGTGGGTCTGGCGGAGCCGGTGATGTCTGTCGCACCGGGGTCCCAGGGCGCCGGGAGGGCCGAGCGCTGTGGTGTCGGTGATGCCGGTGGGTCCCTGTGCCAGGCCCGGTGATGCTGGGCCCGGTGACTTTCCGGGGTTCGGAGCTTCTGCAAATGGCGCCTCGGCCGCGGCAAACGCCCGGTGCTGCCGGCTCCCCGGGGAACGAGCCCGAGCCGGTGTCGGCGCTGCGGTGGCGCCGGGGCTGCGGTGGGATAGCGGAGGCGCCGGGATCGCGGAGGTGTCAGGATGCTGGGGGCAGGATCACAGAGATGCCGGCGGAGCGGAGGCAGCGGGATGGCGGAGGTGCCGGGATGGCGGGGGCGGGATCACGGAGGTGCCGGGATGATGGAGGCGGGATGGCGGAGGTGCCGGCGTGGAGGGGGCAGGATCGCGGAGGTGCCGGCATTACGGAGTCATCGCTGCCGGCAGCCTCCGTCCGCTCCCCTGGGAGCGCTCCCGTCACCGAGGGGCTGCAGCCGGCACCGACCCCGCGGGCCGCCCGAACCGCGGCCGAACCGCGGCCGAACTCCGGCCCATCCCCGCGGCCGCTCCGAGACACCGAGCCGGCCTGGCCGCTGCCCTGCTGCCCCGGTGCGGTCCTGTCTCCCACGCCTTCGGTCCGGCTGCTCTTCCCGTGCGCGCCCCGGCTGCGGCGGCACCGCGGGCCGTTCTACGGGCGAGTTCCCGGTGTCGGGCCAGCCATCGCCGCCGCTCCCTGCCCATCCCTTCGCCGCGGTGGCCCCGTGGGGACCGTGTCCCTAGCGACAGCGCCGTGCACGGCCCGGCTCGGCACGGGGGACCCCTTCCCCGGGGCTGTCCCGAGGGGTTCCGACACCTCCGGGCGCTCCGTGATTCCGCCGTGCGCTGCACCGGGAGCCGCCGGTGCTGCGGTCCTGGTGTCCCTAGCACCGCCTCTCTGCCGCAGGAGCCGGGGTCGGCGGTACCGGGGGTCTCTGAAGCGAGAGAGAAGGAGGTGGCAATGCCGGGGGTCCCTGGTGCTCAGTACCGGGGGTCCCTGAAGCCAGAGAGGGGGCGGTAGCGATAGCGGGGGTCCCTGGTGCCCCGGTACCGGGGGTCCCTGAAGGGAGAGGGAAGGAGGTGACGGTGCCAGGGGTCCCTGGTGCTCTGGTACAGGGGGTCCCTGAAGTGAACAGGGGGCAGTGGCGATGCTGCGGGTCTCTGAAGCTAGAATGAAGGAGGTGGCGATGCCGGGGGTCCCTGGCGCTCCGGTACCGACTGTCCCTGAAGCGAGAGGGAAGGAGGTGGCGGTTCCGGGGGTCTCTGGTGCTCTGGTACTGGGAGTCCCTGAAGCGAGAGGAGGGCAATGGCGATGCCGGGGGTCCCTGGTACCCGGTGCCGGGGGTCCGTAGCGTTCGAATGCGATGGTGCCGGGGATCCCTAGCGTACGAAGGCGGTGGTCTCGGTGCCGGGGTGCCCGGTGCCGGGGGTCCGTAGCGTACGAACGCCGTGGTCCTGGTACCGGGGGTCCCTGACGCCGTCTCTCTGTCGCAGGAGCCGGGGTCGGCGGCGATGGCGGAGGAGAGCTCGAGCGGCAGCAGCGGCTCGCCCGGCGCCGGGGACACGCTGCCCTGGAACCTGGGCAAGCACCAGCGCTCCCAGCGCGCCAAGGCGGCCGCGGGCAACGGGACGGTGTTGGACCCCGCCGAGAGAGCCGTCATCCGCATCGCAGGTACGGCCCGGGGGCGGGAACGCGTCCGGGGGGCCGGGGTGGGGCAGGGGGGCCGGGGCGTGAGTGAGGGGCTCGGAATGAGCCGCTGTGGGGAGCTGGGTGTCGGGATGTGTCCGGGGCTCTGGGACGTGACCCAGGGCACCCGGCGTTCTCGTGGGGATGGAGGGGTCGGCGGTGTCTGGAAGCCCGTGGGGCGATGCCCTGGGGACCGGGGCACCGAGGGGTGACACAGCGCTGGGAGCTGTGCCAGGGTTGGGGCAGTGAAGCCGCGATGGGGGATGCCGAGCTGTGCCGTGCCGAGCCGTGCCGTGCCATGCGGTCCCCGTACAGCTGCCAGCGCATCCCCATAAAATGCTCAGCGTTTCCCCCCCATAGAGCGCTCAGCCCCCCCGCGGCACAGAGCCCTCCCCCCCGGCTATTTCCGTTCCACCTCCCTGTCCTTCCC